>JAJQOW010000022.1:230000-600000 GCA_037975125.1 Latrodectus hesperus
AATTATTCATGTATAGAAAATCTCGTTCACATGTGTAGCATGAAGCAAGTGAATGAATTAGTTCCAAAATTCATAAAAAAACCATCATGGAAAAAAACCATCATGGCCTCTGGGTATGTATTCAAAAAGTTTATTAAGTGAAAGTATATAGCTATCAAATTATCTCTCAACCATTTTTAATCTTTTTAAGGTAATGATAGCAAGTTATGCCAATGACGTCCATTATCGTTTTTCCAACCTTTTTTATCGGTAACTAATTTGGGAAAATAGGTTGCTACAAAGTAATCTGTATGACTAGCTATTGGCATGTATGCAGCGTGACATTACCTTGTTGTCAAATGGCATTCAGCAACTCCGAATGTGAGGACTTAAGAAGTTCACGTGACTCTACGGCAGTGAAAACGGCGTCACCAAACTTCTTAAAGGACGTACATGATAATAGGATCTTGCTTATCCTTTTGAGACCGGTTCGTTGTTTTACATACCAAATTAAGAAATGTTATAAGAATTTTAAGATTATATGCATGCATTTGTGAAACAAATGCAGTCTGTTTCAAAAACTATGATATGGAATTTATTAATTTATTGGAGGGAATTTTCTGAAATAATTGTTGTTGTTGTCGTGTGCCAGACGGGTTGGCAATATGGGGTGCGCTGCTCCACTAATCCAAGTGAACCCTATTTTGGTGTGGAGTCCGACTTCTTCAGTACACACATGCCATAGGAACCCGTTTATAGGGTAGGCAACCATTCACACCTCATTCATACAAGGAAGGGACAAAGACAGGATAGATAGAGAGTGAAAAAGTACATCCATACCCGAACCGGGATTCGAACCCAGGACCTGCCTATCCGCAGTCAGACACGCTGACCACTAGACAGGTTGGGCGGCTTCTGAAATAATTGCTTATAATAATTACAGACTTCTTTAAAGTAATGAATTTGCAATTAGTTATAATAAAAATGATAAGCACAATAAACTAACTGAATATTTCAAAAACATTCACATTTCTAAAAACAGCATGCCTGGTATTAAAAATGTAAATAAAGATATTTTGAACAAATATTTCTTTTTATAAGTAAATACATACAAATTACCGAAGTTGCATTTGAAAAAAGATTAAAAGTAATCTGTGTGTTAAATACAGTAATAATTTCTATTTTCTTTTGATTTGAGAATTTTTATTTATGACAAAATTCTATATTGAATGGATTAAAATATATGCATTTTTATCTTTCAGTTTCAAGGAAAAAGCTTAAAAATGGAATTTTCCTTTCTGCGTGTTTCTGTAACTAAATATGAAACGTTTTGCACAATGAATGTTGCCAGACGAATCTTGAGTTCCAGACGAGTGTACTTTATATGTAGGCGATTGTTTAATAAAATTACATTTGTCATACAATAAATAGTAATATTCTGTTCATTTCTCAATGACAGACAACTTGAAAAATGTTCATACAAATAGTACATTCCAAAATATACTCGTATTAGTTTCAGAAAATATTTTTATAAAATTCTTATCAGAACATTAGCAAGAAAACATTATTTTTATATTGGGAGTAAATTCTCATCTGCTGTATTTTAAGTTTGTATATAAAAAAAACTCTGCTTATTAAATTATTTTTAAAAACTAAAACCGTGATTATTTTTATTTCATACAGAAATTAAAACTACGTAGAAGAAAGACTGACACAACTATAAAGTAACTTTCTTAAATATCTATCGCATCTCAATTTATGATTGGAAGTATTTTCATTTCTATTTTTATTTTATTTCAAGCGACAAAAAAGTAACTGATTATAAGGAAAAAATTTGCTAAAGTGAGGATGAATATGTTTCCCTTTTAAAAAGAGGGGTCAATAAAACCGTTTTTCGCCAAAATTCTCAGCTCAGACAAATCACCAATTTTTACGACTTTCACGCACAAAAGAGCAGCAATTAAATCTCCCTCAACTGCCTGAAGAATTTGAGCGGGAAAAAGTCAAGCTCATGAAAGTTGGAAAAAATCCATGGTACAACTACTGTACCACAGCCGTCTTTTGAGACTTTCGTGGTACAACAGTTGTACCGCCGGGACAAAAAGGTTAATACAAGATTATAAGGAGTATTTGACACCTGTTGCATATCTCGGCAGAAGAAGTCTATTAATTCAAAGGTTCAAGCTTGTGAATCGAACAAGTTCACTCAATTACTCTTGTAATACCATCACTTATGGAACTTGAAGATTTATGTTGTTGTTGCTTATGACACTTGGACAAGCCAAGCTCGCTATGCCGTTGGCAGTGCGAATTAAGTCAATAGAGAGCGTATTTCGTTTGGATCAGAGCACCACGAAGGTGAAAGTACGACTTTGCTCTTTTTAAGGTGCCTCGTCATTTTGAACCATGGTCAGGTGACGAGGCTTCACCTGAGCTGTCACCCTCCTCTCCACAACCACGCCACACCATCGGAAGGACTTTGGAAGTCACATATTGACGTGTACACGTCCCCAACCCACGGAGTTCCAGCAACCCAGTGAAGGAGCGAACACCGTGGTCACCCTCCCAACCACTGCCCGCGGCAAATGATGCTTCACTTTGCTGAGCTTACGGGAAGCGGCGTGAAGCTACTGAGCCACTGGAGCTCTGAATATTTATGACAGGCAAAATAAGAAAACTCAGGGTTTAATGTTAGGAAAAAAGAAGCATTGTATGAAAAATTCAAACAGATTCTTTTGAAAATATATTTTCTATAAATATCAATACTTATACCTAGTCTAACATTTGTTCTTAGAAATAATGGATTTAAAAAATTTGCTATGATTGTAATTGATAAACATTTGCTCCTTATTTTAAATAAATATTAGATTTTTTATTTTACTTTCCTCTTGTGTTTACCTTATAAAAATATGAAGAGAAACCGAATTCTTATAAATGATTAATAAAACAAATGTAATTATTTTCTATCAAACTTATCATCACTGAAATTTATTATTTGTATTATTTGTTATACTTACTATTTACTTCTTTATAACCTGAAAACAATTTATTTTGGTAATCACACTTACTTAAAATAATTATTTATTCTGATATTTTTGGAGCTTTAATTTAGGTTACATTTAATTTATGCATTATTAATGATTCTATTTTAATTTTATCCCTAAGCAATCTGAGTTAATAATTTTATTAAAAGTGCATTTGATTTCTCAAAGTAAATGAGAATTAAAATCCGTTATTAAAACACAATATCTCGAGAGAGAAATTTTATGTCATCTGCCAATATACCATTACTATAATATATATATATATATATATATATATATATATATATATATATATATATATATATATATATATATATATATAATAATCATCAAACTATTAACTGTATCCAAGTATATGATGTTTGTTTTTATTCAAATTTAGCAAAGTGTATCTTACTCAAGATGTAATTTTTAATCTTTTATCCTTTTGTTAAGGAAATTCTTTTACATGTTGATAACATAATTTTTAGTTCTTAATTTTCTTCTTCAATGTAAATATGCTGGATAAAAACAAATTCATTTTTGTTAATGTTTCTGCTTTATTATATTACTTTATGAAATTATAAATTTCAAAATTCTCTTTATTAAAAAATCTGGCATTAATAAATGTGATTTTATTTTTCATAATTGAATACAACTTTTATGAGGACTAATTAAATAAACAAACATGTTTTTTTTGGACTTGTTTATCAATATTTCAAGAAAAACATTTCTCTGGAAGTATGAATTCATACCTTAAGGTATTTTTTAACTAAAATATTGATGTTAATTGACTGAGTAAAAGAAATAAATTATAAAAGAAAATTTCTAACGAAAATATTTTCACTTTAATTTTTTTACATATAGTATGCAAATAATTTTGTCTAAAATAAGGGAAGGTATCGAAATATATAAAAAAATTAGTTTACAAGGTATAATCTTTTATTAGCTTCCAATTAAAATCTATTATTTTTATAAAGAAGTTTCAGGTATTTAATATTAATGAATGAATTAATGTAAAGCAAACAATAACATATATCTGGATTACATTTGTGTAAATATATATATATATATATATATATATATATATATATATATATATATATATATATATATATATATATATACATAATACAAAATTTGAATTCTAAAATTAACTTAAATAAAGTTATATAAATGAATTGCTTGAGCAAAAGTAAAAATTTCTAAATAAATAATTAAATTAATGATTGATTGTTAACAAAATTACCTCATTTTTGCTATCGAAAAATTATTTTATAGCAAAGCGTTATTCTTTGAATCATATTTGCTTAATAAACAAATAATATTTAAATGGCATCACAATCAGTGAAATAAATACTTTGCAATCAAATTTTATGATTAATGAAATAATTATTTTATTAAAAAAATTTTGTGTGTAAGTAAAACTCCAATTTAACAGTACAGATGCTTGATTTTGAGAACAATTTGGGGATAGAAAATTAGTTCTAAAAATCAAAGTTTCGTAAAATGGAAAAAAATTAAAGTGTTAGATTTTAAATAAATTTTTATCAAACATCTTTCTTATAAATAAAGAAGGATTGTTTGAAAATAATTATTCAATATGCACTGCATGAAAAAAGCAGGCAAAATAAAATACCGATCAATTCTTATTGTATTGCTTAAATATCACTTTTTTATATAAATAAAAGCAATTTGATGTTGTTTTTCTGAAAACATGTATCCCAACCCTTCTAGCAACAAAATCACCTGTTTTTCAGACGGTTGTTTCATTGTGCCATTATCTTTTATTTCGATATTCCATAATTTCAGCACCTAAAACATACTTCTTCGCTATAAATCCCATCTAATTCAAATTAGAAATAGAATTTCTTATGTAATGTATTTCTTATCTAATTTCATGCTTACAGAATTCGTTTTCGCTCAAATCTTCTTGTAAATTTTCTTGACTTATTTCAGATATGGTGTTTATCTTTTCCTTTTCTTTTTTAGAAAAAACTAAATTATGATTGTCAAAATACTTTAAACACATATTCTTTAGAATTATTTCAAGCATAGATTGCAAGGGCATTGTTCTTATAAAGTAATTTTTAAAACGAGCACATTTTTTAAAAAAATATTGTTCTAGATATTTTAGGCACAAATACCGTATAAACCAAGATGCCAAATTCTGATTTTTTTGGCGATGAAGAAATTTCGCTAAAATGACATATTGTGACGGATTCTACAGTCTGAGTAAAAACCTTAAGGACGGTAAAAATTTTTGAGAAAATGTAAAATGAAATAAAAGGAATTCAAATGATATTAATTATTAAAGTTCATTAATAAGAAATAAATGCTATAAACATAATTTGTAAATACATAATTATGAGAAACATGTGGTTATTTACAAAGTTAGTATTTCTGCCTGAGTAAAACCTTTAAGGACACCAGTTATTTTTAAAAATAAATATAATATAATCGTGTAATTACCATCACAACTACTAGCTTGTGACAACGCTGCACTTTTCATATTTGTCATACATTTCGTCGAAGTATTGGTGATCTTTGTGAAGATGGCGAAGGGTAAGAAGTTAAATGATCGTGAGAGAGGACAGGTCGAAGTTTTGTCTTCAACATGAATGAGTAGTCGTGCTATTGCGATAAAGAAAGGATGATCAAAGACTGTAGTCAAGAATTTTTTTAATTGAAAGACAATTATGGTAAAAAGAATACTGGGGGAATATCTAAAGCTTTGTCCTCACGTGATGAAAGAAGAGTTTGCAAACTTGCATCTACTGGAAAGTACTCAACCAGGAAACTGATTCCAACGACAGGTTTAAAAGTTTGTCAAAAAAACCGATTCATAACGCAATTAGAAGATCTGGAAGGTACACTAATACAGAAAAATTGACTAAACCTCAGTTACTGCAGAGACACAAAATAGAGCGTTTGAACTTTGGCCAGAAAGTCATGAGCTAGGACAACCAATGGATAGAAATTATTTTTTCTGACGAAAGACAACGGAATTTGGATGGACCAGATAGTTGGAACTTATACTGACATGGTTGAAGAAATATTCTCCAAGCGCCAATTAGATGGAGGGTCTGTCGTGACTTTGGGCTGTTTTGCTTACAATGGTGTGGGCTCAATTGGATTCGTTTTAGGTAGAATGAATTCACAAGGATACCAAAATGTCCTAACAAATCATATTTTGCCAAATATTGAATGTCTTGCTGTAGAAAATTAGAAATATCAGCTAGACAATGCATCGATCCATTCGAGTAACAGCACAAAAAAATTGGTTCCAAGTTAACAACGTTGAAACTGTGAAATGTCCACCTGGAACCCCTCTGGGGCGTGAGCTAGCCACCAGGCGCGTCGGTAGGTGGTGGATCGCCGAACGTCCTGTAGGAATGACAGGATAGCCTTGAATATAGAATAAGAGGCCACGAACCAGCTCCCGTAAACCCTGGTGTTATGCGATCCGTGCCTAGGGTTAATTGGCACCGCGGTATTGGTGTCTTAACGGAGCCTTTAGTTGCCTGGCAAACTTCTAGAGTAATTTGCCTTGCCCAGTACCTCAGGCAATGCTGGGTGGACTTATATTACCTGAGCTTATTAATTGTTATCTTGTGGCTGAAAAGACACAAGAAATAACAAATCTTTCTGCATTTGCAGGTGATGCCTCTGAAGTAGACCTTACTGAAAAAGACAAGGGAACTCAGAGGCAATCTTGTAAAGGGGCAGTAATGAATCTTTTACTTGAAGTAGAAATGACCTCCAAACCATCTTCTGGTGAAAGTCAGGAAGCTATCCCTAGTATGACTGACTTTCTGACCAGATGGGACTGTTTCAGCAAGACCCTATCTGCTGGAAATGTCAAACGCAAGAGGAAACGGCAGAGCATATCATTTATGAATGCGAGGCTCTTGCCCTCCCTAGATTAACTTCTTTAGGCATCATCCATACTAGAAAGTTACACCTAGGCTCCATTAAAGGGTTATCAGACTTTATTAATAAAGTGGGTGATCCGAGCAACTGGAACTAGGAAACATTGGGTTTGGAGTTAATGGTACAAAATGCTGATAAAAGCAGAGGTGCCCAATGACATACAAACCCAACCTTAAGAAGAAGAAGAAGGTGAAATGTCCAGCTAGATCACCTGATCTCAACCCAATCGAGAACCTTTGGGGTGACATAGTAAGAAAGGTTTATGCAAATGGGAGACATTTTACATCAAAAACATAGCTGAAATCTACTATCGAAAATGAATTGCTTAAAACCGACCCCACCCGTTGTCAAAAACTCGTTTCATCCATGAAAACAAGAATATTTGAAGTAATTCGAAGAAATGGCTCCTACACAACCTTCTAAGAATTTGTAATTTTTTCTTATATGTTATCTTCATTGTTGGTCTTAAAGTTTTTACTCAGGCTCAAATATTCATCTGTGTGTTCTGTAATATTTTCTAATAACAAAATATTTGCAAATTAATTTTTCTACTTTTTTTTACTTTTATTTAAGCTTAATAATCATCAATCAAATGGTGTTTCAATTCCTTAGTTTAAATGTTTCCATTTTCTCAAAAATATTTACTGGCCTCAAAGTTTTTACTCAGACTGTATGACGTAAATACTAGGGTTACCAAAATAGAATTTTCAGAATGATTCTCAGTGGTCTCTATATCTATGACGTAAAAAAGCCAGGTTGCCAGATACATAAGATAATCCCCAAAAAATATCAAACTCAGAATTTGGGATCCTAGAAAATACGGCACCTATTCCGATATTTGAGTTTATAGTTGTTTCCACACGAAATATTTCAAAATCTGGGAATTCAGTGTAAGAAAGTTATCCTCAGTTAAAAAGACTACGATTCTCTAATCAGAAACATTGATCCAATCATCCCGATCATTTTTCCATAGCCCTTAGGATTGGTTGTTTTTTAATTAAATTATTGTCAATTGTGAAGTTTCCATCGCACTAATTATTTTCAGGCAAACAAAATGAATTTCATAAAAAATTCAGAATATTTTACTGCTCTAAGATGTTTTAACGGGACAGAATTTTATTGGTTCTGTATCCACTCCCAATAATTGTTTCTCAAATTTTTAAAAAGTCGCGATTCAAGATCGTTAAAATTTCATACTGTCTCCAACTTTCTATCTTATTTGAGATCTTTTTATTTACTTTTCTTCAGAATTAGAAGAATTTTCTTCATTATTATAACTGATAATTTCATTCATTTCTTCAACTGTGACATAATTGAAATTACTCAACCAAATGGATCCGATCTCCTTGCTTGATGAGACAATATGAATCTAAGATATTGGGTTGTTCGGAAAGTAATTTCGTTTTTCGCACCTGGATCAGTTTTTGCTTGTAAAAACCAACCATTTTGAGAGTGTGGATTCATGGTATTACCGAAAAAGGACAACAGTTATTGCACTAGAATTGACAACATATAATTCAATTGAATTTTCATTCGCTATACGTTTTTCATTTTTATAAAAAACGAAATAACTTTCCGAACAACCAATAGTTACACGCCAGAAAAGAATACTTTTTACCAGATTTCTTCCCTTTTTCCACGTTGTCATATATTATAGCAACAAAATTCGACATGACAACTTTATTTCCTAATCATATATCTGCTGTTTCACTTAACTGCGACCGTTCCTCCAAAAATAACTAGCATGCTTGCTTGTGTCATTTAGTTCTTCACAAACGAATCGAATTTTTAGACGTTCTATTGAAACAATAAAAAAACACTAAGAAAAAAGAAAAGCAGAAGCTACATGAAAATAAATTTGCGAAAATAAAAAAAAAATCTTAATATTTATTTCGTAGAGAAGAATTAAAATTATCATAATTATGGGACAACGTAAGGGACCAGCCATAAAATATTGAGAATTCGTTAGTTGGAGGTTTGTAAAAAAAGCATCTATTGTACATACTGTTTTCTTCAACAAAAGTTTAATGTTTTTTAATAATCATGATTGTTAGAAATAAAATGAGATTTTACAATCGCAAATATAATATAAATAAAATGTATTTACAATAGAAACTATCTAACAAAGTATAGTTAACATGGTAACTATGAGTCTGTGCTCATAGTTACACTAATGTAACTCTCAAAGAATAACAGTTACTTATAGGGCAGCGAAGAAAGGTTTATCCATTTCATTGTTTTCCTGAATTTTAGAGGCATTACGTCACAGATAATTACGTCATTAACCATACGTCATTAGAAACAAAATTTTAAAATGTTCAGTTTTGAATACAATATAATAATATCACTGATACCTAAAATGAAGATTAAAATTATAAAATACAAACGAAATCCATAAGAATATGGATAGTATATTTCTCTTTATACCTCGACAGATAAAACAAACAAACTTTTGTATATTTTTTAAAATTATTGACTTATACTTAAAAAATAATAACTTAAAATAAAGTTATTTTATGAATATTTAAATTTACCATAAAGTAAAGTGAAGAAATATAAACTATTATAAACTTGATCATTACATTTTTAGAGAAGATCATATTTTAAAAAATATTTACACAAAATAAACATTTTTATTTCGTGATTGGTTCAATGTATTATTTTCAAAACCCATAAGATACTTAATTCGGTATTATTATTATAATTAATGTATTATATTTTACTAATTATTATTAATGTTTTAGAGCATTTTTGCAAAGAATTAAAAAAGAAAAAACAATGTGCGCTAAAGAAAATATGCATTACTTATAGGATATGAGAAATTTAGGTATAATCAAAGCTTCAAAAAATTATTCAATATTTTTAAAATTTCAGAAAAAAACAAAACCAAATTTTCAACTTTTTGGTATCTGCTTATTGTTTCCTTGAAGCGATGTGTGTAAAAAAATGTTTTTAAAATAAATGAATGAAATTCATTTATTCATTGTCGTGTGCCAGTTAGGCTGGCAACATGGGGTGCGCTGCTCCACTTTTCTATCTGAACCCTATTTTGGAGTGTAGTCCGACTTCCTCAGCACACACATGCCATAGGGACCCGTTTATAGGGTAGGCAACCATTTATAACCCATTCATACAAGGAAAGGACAAAGACAGGATAGATAGAGGGAGAAAGTACACCCATGCCCGAACCGAGGACCTCCTTGTCCATAGTCAGGTACGCTGACCACTAGACAAGTTGGTCGGCCAAATTAATCAAATAAAACCCATCTAAACTGTATCCAATTAATGGCACCATTGCGGTTACTTTACATGAAAATTTGTTTTTTCATTTGAACAAATTATATTTTAGTTTATTCTTAAGTCAAGATATTGTTAGAAGAATTTTTAAACACTTTTTACTCGGATTTAAATCTTAACATTCAAAATAAAATTTAACTATTACAATTTTCAGCTAAAAATAGAATGTTTGATTTTTTTTTGAAAATTAATTTTACATAGAAAATTGTAATAATTTTACATAAGAAATTTTACACAGTAAATTGTTTTAAATTCAAATAGCGTCAAAAATAGGCTAATTTTTTATTTTTGACTTATAAAAACAATTTCTTTTTGATCATCTAAAATTTTGATGACTCTAATTATTATAATCGTTTCATTATTAGATAAAAAATTCTGTAAAACTAATTGAACTAAATAAACAACTATGTAATAAAGAATATTTCATTAATAGTACAGTCCTTATATGAGAAAAGGATCACTATAAGAAATTTTCCGTTTAGAAAAAGCTGTCGTTTTGTAGTTTTTGTTACAAATGACACTTGGACAAGTCAAGCTCGCTATGCCTTGGCTATGCGAATTTAAGTCAATTAGGAGCGTCATTCGTTTTAATCAGAGCACCATGAAGGTGAAAGTACGACATTGCTCTACACACATGCCATATGTACCTGTTTATAGGGTAGGTAACCATACACACCTCATTCATACAAGGGAAGGACAAAGACAGGATAGATAGAGAGAGAAAGAACGTCCATGCCCGAACCGAGATTCGAACCCAGGACCTTCTTATCCGCAGTCAGGCACGCTGGCCGCTAGACAAGTTTGGCGGCAGCTGTCGTTTTAATCATGATAATAGCATTAGTTGAAAACGATATTATTACTTAAGCCTAATTATGTTATTTAATAAACTCTAAAATTATTTCCAATTAGGCTTAAATATAACTAAAGTGCACTTTAGTTAAAGACTATCTTGAAGATACTTAAAAAAAATATTTAAAATAAATATATTGTTTGATCTATTCCATTAACTACGCAGTTTTAATTTTCGAAATCGGATTTATGAAGCTTGATTCTTTCCCTGCATTTATTTTAAATTAAAACCTTGAATTGAATGCCATCTGTTCATGTTAAAAGCAATTTTAATTTGAAATGTTTGCTTCATTTAATCTAAAATGATGTTAGCATATGTGTATCAAGTTCTCTCTTTTCTTTTAACTTCAAATACATGTTGAGAAATGCTCGGTTAGCTTGAAGTGTTTGCTTTTTGAAAAGAAAGCAACTTGAAAGCCTTCATAGAAAATTAATAGGGTTTATTTTAAGCGGTTTTATTTAACCCAAAATTAAAAAGAAATGAAAGGAAACATCTGATGCTTTTCGATGTTAAGTGTTACTGACTAACACTAAGCAGATGATTTTGAATGAAGCAGAGGAAAAACCACTTAACAAGACCATGCACCATTATCGCAAATAAAAATACAAGGAAAAATATTTTACAAACATAATTTCACTTTTTAAATTTGTTTTCTTAGATTTGTAATTGTGTAAAAAGTAAAAATAAAAATCAAAATGCAAAAGAATAATTATATGACAAGGAATTTTCTTTGGTAAATTATTGAATTGCGTATTAGAATATTGTTAAATTGTTTCCAGATAAGTTTTTATTTTATTGAATTTATTGCTTTGAAAACTAAAGAATAAAATAATTTTTATAATTAAGAAATTTAATGTTAAAAATCCTGAAAATAAACACTTTTATTTAATGCGCGTTATTTAAATAGTATTTTAATAGAGAATAGCTTAAAAAGTATAAAAAAATGTCTTTTACTTTAAAATAACTAATAGAATTATGTTCAACTCAAAAGTTTAATATTGTAATATAATAAATGTAATAGAAACAAATATGCCATTAATTAATCGACTTTTGAAAATGAATTCTGAGCTTATAGCTGAGTGATTAGTGTTCTGGTTTTTAATGTTTCTTTTTTCATTATTGTTTGAATCCTGTAAAGGATGAGAATGTTTATAAACGCTCGGAATCCATTTTAAAAAGTATAGTGGGTGATCGGTTAACGAACATAATCTGTTCCAAGGCTATGTTCGCTATCCGAATTGTTTGTTAACCGATCATCGATTTACCGTAGATTTTTTGTGAAATCGATTAAATCGTTTTGGAGGTTCTAAAAAGCAAATTAAAAATGTATGTATAATTTCGGATTATATGTTCATGCAACAAGCCTCTAGGGGTTACAAGCCCTCGGGGAGCCTGTAACCCCTAGAGGGCGCGTCCCCAGGTGGCGGATAGGGGATTGCCTCCATTGGCTTATCCCTTTGGGTGGTAGGAGGGAAATAAAATACCTCTCGCGGACCAACAATCCAACCTCTTCGGAGGCCCTGGCAACCATCTTCCATGGATAGTGTAACTCAAGACATAAATCCTCTTTTCAACCAAATTAAAAAGCCATGCACACTCCAATGGATTCCTGCCCATGTTGGTATTGAGTGTGCTGACATCCTTGTAAAAGGAAGCTCGTGATTTGGACCAGCCCAGCACAGTAACTTTCGTTGATGCTAACGCAGCCACCCGATGTAGAATTTCCAACCAACAATTCAGTAAGCCATCCATCCCAGACCCTAATTACCCCAGAAATCTATCTTCAATAATAGCCAGACTTCGAACAGGCCATTTCAAAGGCATGAAAATAGCACCTGATAACACAAGATCCTATACATCCTGCAGAAACTGTCCAGATTCTGAACTTTCACCAGACCAAATTTTTGACTGCCAAGCAATCATTAGATCCCTGTTTCAACTTGGCGGACCACCTCAAAAGATTCTCTACAGACTCCAGGTTCCGGAACTGGCGGTTCTCGCACAGAAAACTTTCGGCACTATCGAGGACACGACAACAACAAAAACAACCAAGCTTGAACATAGTGAGACGTGGGAATAGGGTCATTGTCGTCTTGGAACGACGGACGTTCTCCCGGTTAGAGTGTATGAAGCATAGGTTGAAGATGATCTGTGAGAATGCTTCGGCAATAGTCACCTTTGACCACCCTCTCAAGAAAATGAGAGGCTCCAATCCATGGTCAGATATAGCGGCTCATATAATCACAACCACCTCCATGTTTCACGGTTTGAACTAGGCAGTCAACCTGAAATGCTTCTGCCGGCGTTCGCTACTCAAACACACGTTTGATGGTCTGCAATAGTGTAGAAGAGGATTCATCAGACCAGGTTACTTGTTTCCATGGCAGTTGTGTCCATTTTAGGTGGTCTGGCACCACTCTAGTCTCTTCAAAGCTAATGGTTTTGGAATAGCTAATAGGCCATGAATGTCAGTAGAATACAGTTCCAATTGAATAGCTTTCATGGATACGGGGTTCTGAAGGTGGGTATTTGTGTAAACAAATTAAAAATAAGTGCAGTAAAATTAGTCATTGATCTAGCTTTTATTTCAATAGTTCGTAGTTCGACTTCCACTTCGAAGGTGGTTGTTTGTGGCAATTTATAGAACATTCTTTAAAGTATAAGTTCTGTCAAACTAGTTTTCTTAAGTGAAATGTTAAAGCAACAAAAGGTAAACCCTACATCATTTAATTTTAACCATTATAAAGATTATTTTGAGTAAATGGATGTGTCACACAAAATGTGTTGTGAAATTTTAAATTTAATATTTCAGGATAATATTTTGACAATACTGTAAATTTAGTGATGAATAAGTAAATCGATGATTATAATTTAATTTTATAAAGATGGTTGTTTGTGGTAATTTAGAACATTCTTTAAAGCATCAATGCAATCAAATAAGCATTCTTAATGAAAATGTTAACACAACAAAATGTAAACCATTTATTGTTTGATTTTAACCATTATAAACATTATTTTGAGTAAATATGCATGTCGAAAGGATATAAGATTTTAAATTTAATATTTCAGGATAATATTTTGATAGTACAGTAAATTTAGAGTGATGAATAAGTAAGTCGATGATTATATTTTTTCTTCGATCTATAAAAAATAAAATAAATTTAGAAATTTAACAAAGCTTGTTATATATATATATATATATATATATATATATATATATATATATATATATATATATATATATATATATATATATATATATATATATATATATATATATATATATATATATATATGGGTGTGTGTAGTTCCAAACAAAATTTTTAAATTCAACATCATAAGAAAACCTTAACTTCTTTCAATCAAAAAACTAAACTATCATGGGAATACAAAATCCATTAAAACCACATATTTTAACAAAAGCGAAATAAAAAAAAAATCGATTTTTTCTTCATTTTCAAATAATCTTATTCTATTGACTCTGCTGCACTTAATGAATATTCTTAGTTGAAAAGAGATTTTCATTCTGTACTGCAAATCACAAAATTTTATTTCGGTTAAAGATTTTGGAATAGAATCTGTAATTTTATTTATTTAAACTTTTGGAGAACTATGAGGCCGTTATTGTCTCTGATTTTAAAACAATTGTTTTAGTTTCGAAATTCTTTGCTAATAGTTTGAAGTTCTTCCTCTGCACAATCCTGCTCTTTGCAGAAAAATCTTTTTTTGTTAAAAGTCTTAAATGTTTTTCATTTTCATTACTTTGAATAGTATTGCTTTCAGTATGTATTTTTTCTGTGATCAATCATTCGAAAATGTTTTTGAAATTTCTTAAAGTTTTACTAAAGAAACTTTTTAATGATGAATTTAGTTCTAGTACACTAAAAGAATTGCTCGTTTATTCTTCAGTCTGCTTCAAAAATTTTATATGACGATAGAGTCTTAGTAATGATATTGAACTCGTTACTGAAATGTAATTATTTTATTTTAATTTTGAATGGCAAAATAGAAAACCTTTCTTTACCAACATTGATGGTTAAATACCATGAATAGCATATGATGAAAATTTATTTCAATATTAATACACACATTTAAAATAAATAAACCATTCCTTTTGAAAATACTACCTTTTCAAGAATATTAGACTTTTACGCACATGAATTATACACTCACTTCCAAAAGTTAAGTACTGTGGTTTCTGTTTTTATTATCAGGAATAATAACACATTATGTTTAAATGATTTAATTATTGTTCTGGACAAAATAAGAAAAAGCTATTTACATATTTACAAATGAATATTAAATCACGATCTAACATCTTAGTTAGTTATAATTCGAAATTAGTCCAATATCAATTCGCGTCTTTTCTCGTCCATCACCTCGTCGTTCTCTTCTCCTCGTCGTCGTCCTCTCTCTCTCTCTCTGCGCATGTCCGGCGGTGGATTCGATGTGAATGGCCCTCTGGTGGCGCTCTCAATCCCACAGTACGAAGATGTAAAATACAAAAAAAAAAATCAACAAATACTGCTTTGATTGACACAAAATGCGGCAGGAAACTAGCTTATATATTTATGCAAAAAATAAAATTTATAATTATATACAGAAATGAAAACAATATTAAGTTTTTCTAAGTTATCAGATCATGACATACTGGAGATTCAAACAGAATTATGTATAAAGTGAAAATAAACAGCATAAAATGAAAAAAAAACCATTAATAGGGTATGTGATTCCCCTTCATTTGTATACAAAGTATGCACCTTGTGACCATGCTATCAATTAGGTGGTCAACCACCGCAGAATTAAGCAATAGACATTCTCCTTGTAGAGCAGTTTCCAGCTCAACAAGAATGGCTGGAAGTGGGAAACGTGAAGATACAGCACGGCGGAGAGCATCTGAAAGATTTTCAATAGGATTAAGGTCGGGCGAATATGCTGGCCATGTCATATGCGCAATCCCTTCACCCTACAGGTAGTCATCGACGATGTCAGCTCTATGGGAACGTGCGTTGTCGTTCATTAAAACAAAAGTAGGGCCAACTGCTGCAGCGTACAATCTCACAATGGGTTCTAGGACTTCATCTCGATACAGGACAGCCGTCACAGAACCCCATTTATGAAATCCCATCCCACACCATAATGCTTCCGCCTCGGAAGGCGTGATGTTCGGTGATGTTTTGGGACTGATCGCATGTTCTTTGATCACATCATATTCTTATACGCTTGTCATCTGGCTCCAGAGCAAATCTTGACTCATCGGTAAACATGACAGTGCCCCAGACAGACACAGTCCAATTGACATGTTCCCGGCACCACTTTAATCGTGTCCCTCTCGATTAGACGGAATGATATATATATATATATATATATATATATATATAATATATATATATATATATATATATATATATATATATATATATATATATATAATTAATAGTATATTTTATAAAAATAATAATCAAGTATTAGATGGTAAATAATACATTTAATTAATAAATAACATTATATAATTTAAAATAATAAACATATTAATTAGTAAATAATACATTTAAAATACAATGAAAATACCAAATGGAAAACAATACATTGAAAATACGAAATATAGTAAACAGTTGGAAAAATGTTCAATACATATTTTAAAATTTCAAAGAAAATAGAAAATAATACATTGAAAATACGAAATATAGTAAACAGTTGGAAAAATGTTTAATATATATTTTAAAATTTCAAAGAGAAAGATATAAAATGGAACATAGTACCAACATGGTTCCTGCGTCAGGGGTTGACCACATTGGCACACTTTTTTTTATCTATTCTTGTAATTTTCAATTCTATATCTATTCTTATATATTTCAATTTTCGTTTATGATTTTTCTAATCTTGAATTATATATATATATATATATATTAGTTTTTATTAAATACAATAGTTGTTAATAAAATTTAAGTTCACATTTGTTTTATTTTGGAAAAAGCATGAGCTGTTTGGGCGATTTTAGAAATGATTTTACTTATAGTCATTTTTTCGTAAATCTGTGAAACGCGAAACTGTCTTCAGAAATATTAGAATCAAAAAATATATATTTGAGAATATCCATTTGTTATCAAGTAGAAGAGTATCCTCTCACAAAATATAAATTTAAGGAAGAGTATAAATTTCTAATAATAGTTTATAGATCCTGAAGCTGAAATTTAAAAGAAGTAAAATTAACTATTGAATTCACGGTACATTACTATTTTCTGTCAGAAACGTTTAAAAAGAAGCAAAATATTCCGTTGCCAAATCTTTATCGACTGTGAAATTGCCTTTGAGAATTGAGTTTTTGAAAGGGAAGTAATACGATATAAAAGCTCCCGCATTTTAGTTTATAAATTCCATAAAAATCTTTTCCGCCAAGTATTCTAGGTATATTTTTGTTTTTAACTATTGGAAAATAAAAACTATTTAATTTTAGACGATAATGTTGAAAAATAGAAATATTTATGAAAGAAATTTATTTATATACCGGTTTTATTTAGATATAAATGTATAAAGTTACACATGCATTGCGGTTATAATTATAATTTTAATTTTAACCGCAATGCGCGTTTTTGGAATTTTACGATTAGCGTTATTTTTACAAATAGGGTTCATATTCGGAAAAAGTATTGCAAAGTTAATCTAAAAATTATTTTGATAACAATTATATGGTATTTTTATCTTCAATAGGGTTTTGTTCTTTTTAGTTATTTTCAGTGAAAAAATAATTATTTTAGAAATATATAAAAAAACGAATTGTCATTTTAAATACTATATTCCTCTCTGATAAACCAAAACCGAGAACAAAATAAAGAAAAAGAAAATACGATATTTTTCCTGTTTTTTTTTTCTATAAAAAAATTTCTTTTTCAAATTTAAATAAACTTTTATTATATATTCTTCTTAATAATCATATAGTGTTCGTTGTTTCAATACTATATTTTAACAGAATATTATGTTCATATTTTAGTCACATATTGTAGCATTAAGCTTATGTACTAAATGATGAAACAAAAGTTTTGTATTTTAAAATGAAAGAGATTTAAAAAATTATATTACAATAATATAAAAAATGGTAAAAATGAAAAAAATAAATGTTTGCAGATTTATATCCTCATTATTTAATATACTTTTTAGCCACATATTGTGGTATTTAGTTTATGTACTAAATAACGAAACAAAAGTTTTGTATTTTAAAATGAAAGAGATTTAAAAAATTATTACATTAATATAAAAAAATGGTAAAAATGAAAAAAAATAGATGTTTGCAGATTAATATCCTCATCATCTAATATAGTTTTTTAGTCACATATTGTGTTATTTAGTTTATGTACTAAATGAGGAAACAAAAGTTTTGTATTTTAAAATGAAAGAGATTTAAAAAATTAATAATACATTAATATAAAAAAATGATAAAAATGAAAAAAATAAATGTTTGCAGGTTTATATCCTCATCATCTAATATAGTGATCACTTTTTATACGTAGTTTTTGATTCATTGCTAGGTATAGGGAAGCATGCTGGTGCTACAAGAACAACAAATTAGTTTTTGTTGATTTTACAAAAGCAGTCGAAATATGGTCGACAAGACCATAATAAGTATCTAGATTTTGTAAAACAGCAACTGTTGAACAGCAGACATTGGTTGTTGCGTTTCAAGTTTTGAATATTTCGAGGTGATTGAGAATTTACCAGATCTTCTTTGCTACCAAGGAATATTATAAAAATTGCTGATGGAGGTTGTAGGTAGGTTATGGTGGACACTTTTGGAGCTCTATACTAAGATACTTTTCTACAGAAAGCACACAGTAGGCGATGGATACCAATCGTCATCAGCAATTAGTTTCTCGGCCATGCCTTTGTTATAATTTTGGAAAACGGAACTGAAAAAAGAACATAGAAATAAGGAAAACATAGAAACAATAATTCTGAAAATGTAAATACGAATTCTAAGAAAAATAGCAACTTTAATTCTAATGTAAGCATAGAGCAATATTTGCAAAAAAAAAATGAATATAAACTGTGAAATATAGAGTTTAAATATTACGTAATAATTTTAAAAAGAAAATTTTAATGTTGCCTTAAGCAAAACATTAGTCTTAAGATTTAAAAGAGATTGCTATTTAGAATTTTAATAATTAATAATTGTAATACTTGTTTAGGTTTCAAATAAAAACTCGGCACAGGTGCCGTATAATCCATGATTCCAAATTCTGAATTTTTTTGGCGATGAAAAAATGTTGCCAAGATGACGTATCGTGACGTGCGCGATGACGTAAATACTAGGGTTACCAAATTAGAATTTTCTGCATAATTCTTATAAGTCTCCATATGTATGATGTAACAAAAACTAGGTTGCCAGATATATAAGAAATTTCGCCAAAAAATCGCCACTCTCAGAATTTGGCGCATGGATTATACGGCACCTGTGCCAAAAGCTTAATCAATGCGTGCAATAAGCCAATGAGCATAAACTTCCAAAACAATTTTTTGTAGTAACTTAACCTTAGAATTTCATTAAGCATTCTAGCATAGAAATTAAAAAAATGTATTTTGGAAAAAAAATCTAATTAATGAATGAAAATTTTGAAAATATGTAAATCATTTTTTTTCGCCTATTTAAACTAACCATAAAGTGGATACTACATCTTGTCTTTTTCATTCTGCTTTTTCTTCTGTTATATTATCAATGTATTAATGTCTTGAATTAATGGAAAATGGCTTTTAAAGCCGATGCTTTGGTATTTATATAAGAAATTGTTTTATTAACAAAAGGAACTTTGACGATATTTTCAGATATTAGATGGTGAACTGCGCCTTGTTTGCTGCCACTCGAAGAATGTGATTTGAAGGTAAGAAGCAAATTCGCCGACAAGTCGGTTTCACAACGCCGTCTCAATGTGATGCGTCATATATGAACATTTTGGTTTGCATATTGTGTTCTTATAAAATAAAATTAATTATGTTATTGATTTTGAACATTTTGCTAAAAAAAGATGTCGATAAAACATTATCTCAGATAGCCCTTGCAGCGAATAAACTTATAATAAAACTGTTTTTGGAATTATTTGATTTATTCTTGAAATTAGCTATTTTTTAGTTTCATACATATATATGTTTTTTTTTATTTAAAATGTTCTCTTAATTTGATTTTAATAAAACGCTCACATTTCGTTCATAACATAGTTTTTCCCTAATATTCGATTTAAATCCCCTTTAAAGAGAAAAGTTAAGGATGAATCATTTCTACATAAAGAGGTCATATGAGCGCATTTTACGAGAATGCTCGTGCATCGCATTTTCTGTAGCGCGGAAATAACATACCTTGTTATAAGGGGATAATTATTCTTGTGAAAATGAATTGATTACTGCATTTTTATTTCTTTTCTCTCTGTCAAATAAATAAAATAAATTATTATTAATATTCAAGATACTAATAAATCAATATTAATTAATAGCTTAAAAAAATTTTTTTTAAAGAAAAACAACATAAACTGAGAAAACAAGTGATTTATACTAAAACTTTTTCTTTTATTTTATTAAAGTTTTCTCATAATTATCATCTTATTTAGAACAGTAGTAACACATTTAAGTTATTTTATCTTGGTCATTTTTTTTAATATAGACTTAAATAAATTAAATCTTCTAAAAAAAGTTTTATTGATTCTTAAATATGATGACTTTACAGATTTAAATTATATAGACCCATTCAACGTCAGGAAAAAATTTCATTAAAAAAATTTTCTAAGTAACAAAGGCGTTTTATCAGACAAAATGGCAAAAATAGTTTAAATGTCATCAGGTATTTGATTTCCTACCATCTTGAAATGAGCTGCTAAACTATTATATTTTTCATTTTAATGTTTTAATTGCTCATTTAATCCTTTTTTTAAAATTTTTGTAGCACCTGTGTTTTTAAAAATTTCTGTGAATATTTTAATAAATGAATTCCTGAACTCTAGCCGCCGTTCCTTTTAATTTTATTTAACATTCTTATAATAAATTAAATAAAATTAAAGATTTTGTTTCGTTAATTTTATTTAATTATTTAAAAAATTAAATAAATAAAATCAAATATTTTATTTAATATTTTTATAAAAAACGAGAAATAGTTGATAACTTATTTCATTTTATCTTATTAATGTTTGTCTCCTGTGTTCGCTCCTAGATGGCGCGCTATATTCTTCTGTAATCCTTTAGTTATTTATTTTTTTATAGATTTAACAGATCCGTACATTTTCATTTTTGTTACTTTTTCCTGCTTGTAACTGTAGAAAATATAGATAAAGCAAGTCAGAAAGATTTGTTTTTTTCTCTTTTTCTCGTTGAAACCTGTGATGTTGATATTAATCTTTGTAACGAAACTTTTATCCAAAATTATGTTTTTTGTTAAAATGAACAGTTTATTATTTTTTATTTCCTGAGCTGCTGCAGCAGCTTCAGAAACGATTAATGCTAAAAATCTTATTCTATAAACTTACTTTTAATTAATCTAATAGGAAAATATTGTAATTTTCAAGAAGTGCCTTAATATATTATAAAGTTTATTTAGTACGCTAAAATAAGGCTTATTTAAGGAAGTATCATTCATAAAAGTATCCTAATACAACAATTAATATTCAGCCAATAAAATAATATATTAAAATTGGATAACATAGTGAGTTTTAAGTTGAATAACCATTTACTTAATTTTCTTTGACAATTCAAGTTCATCTATATTATTTCCTATTTATTCCATTTTTTTGAACTTTCTCTTTATATATATTTTTGAAAAAAATCCTATTTATAAAATAAATAATTCATATTACATTCATAGTTAATATATTTTGATAATCATAAAAATTTTGATTTATAAAACAATTAATTTAAAATTCATTTTATATTCGAAGTAATTTATTCCCGCTTTGCATACTAAAAGTTTTCGAAATACCCATTTAAAGTTATGCACGAGTAAAGAAAATAGGTTAGAGATTTTAAACATGTTCAATTCATTCATTTCATTCGTTGTCGTGTGCCAGCTAGGCTGGCAATATGGGGTGCGCTGCTCCACTTTTCCAACTGAACCCTATTTTGTGTGGATTCCGAATTTTTCAGTACACACATGCAATAGGGACTCGTTTATAGGGTAGGCAACCCTTCACACCTCATTCATACAAGGAAAGGACAAAGACTGGATAGATAGAGAGAGAAAGTATATCCATGTCCGAACAGGGATTCGAACACAGGACCTTGTTATCCACAGTCAGGCACACTGACCACTAGACAAGTTGGTCGGCAAACATGCTCAATATCATTAAGAATAGAAAATATAATTCAATACTGTTTTATTCTGATTGAAATTAATGAACTATAAAGTGTTTTTTTCATACTTAATAATGAAATATAACTTCGCAATCAGAAAATTTTTAATTGATAAATATAGAAGGAACAAAAACATTCATTTACATCAAGCTTTAAAATTAATAGTTATTGAAATGTTAAAAGTTATGGTAATTATTTATAATCATGAATAATATTTTTGCTTTTGTAAATGACAATTATATTATATCAAATTGGTTTCTTAAAGAAATGTCATTATACGTATAGCATAATCGTAAAATGTTATTTTGCAAAGGATATTTCTTCTAATTCGAAAAAAGCTTACTTTTTAAATTATTTTTATATTTTATTGCTCTTAATAATATAAATAAAGTATTATAATAAATTTATATTAATTTAGCAATTATGAAAGATTAATTAAAAAATATTCAAGAAAAAAATATCTGAACAATTGTAAAGAACAAATCAATAAATGAAGTTTATAAGCTAGGCTAAATCGCGAGAGATATATAATCGTGGTAACATAAGGCTAAGAAAACTAAACATAACTTTTAAAGAAAAGAGAATATCAAATTTAATTGCTCAGAAAGAACAGCAACTCTATGAAACTCTATCTTCACGAAATAAAGTTAAAATTGTATCTAAAACAACTTAATAATAGAAAGCACCTAAAATACTGCAAATGATATATAAAACCATGCTGTTGTTGATCAACTACAATATAAAAAAATTGGCGAACTATGTATTTTAGAAGCTAATTTGATCGCAATTTATACAGTGTTGGAACAGATTATAACAAATATATAACTATAAAAATCATCCTGTTCAACGAAGCTAATATAGCATTGAAAATAAATATAGCATTTCCAATATATACTTTGGCAATATATTTTGGGATTTCCTTATTCGAAACTAAAATTACTTTATTTTCAATCGATTATTTTAAACATAAATTTACGAGATATTTTTAACAAATAACAAGTAATATTTTATTGTAAAACATTTTAATCCTTTTGGCAATTACCAATTATTAAAATTGAAGCAGATAAAATTTTAGGCATATTTCGTAAGAAAGTGCAAAACAAGTGGAAGTGGATATTTTGCGATTCCTGTTGCCAATTTTTTTAAGATTACTTAGTTGTTAAAAGTAACTATAATTAAGAAATAAAAAAACTCTTAGTTTGATAGCCTTATCTCAGGAAATCAAAAAGGGACGATATATATATATATATATATATATATATATATATATATATATATATATATATATATATATATATATATATATATATATATATATATATATATATATATGTATATATATACACCGATACTCAATATTACTTTGAAAGAAAATTATTTAGAAATGTTTTATCTGGTTCCAGAGAGGGAGAGGTTGTCATCGAATTAAATACAAATTTGAGTTATATACTCACCAATGAAAACTACATATAACATTAATTTAAACGCAGTAAAACACTTAAATGGTTTAAGTCCTGGTAAATAATGTAGAAAATATTCTATATATTATTAAATTATATAAAAAATTTATATAATTTTATTAAATATTATCAACGTAATTTTTAACTTGATATTTTAATAGAAAAGTTTTCTGGTTCATAACATTATACTTGACATAATTTGAATTTGAGAAATTATTCCCACAATACACCATTAGAAAAATCTTGTAGAGTAATAATATTCACAATTTTAAAATTCTTTGTACCTTCATCTTCTTATAACAACAATTGCTTATGTGAAATTTTCTGCATTCAAACATTGTTCGAAAAGTATTTATCTCACTTTTATTTTTTCTTAAAAATTAATAAACTTTAGCTTAATTTGTAATATAGATTTCTAAATTCTCATTTTCAAAACTTGAAAATATCAAAATTTTAAGATACAATTTATTTCTTTTATTTTATATATAAATGTAAATAGAGGATTTTGTAATAATTTATAGTCCTCTTATGATTAAATTTTAAAAAATATTTTAGTAGATTATTTATTTATTATATTATTAAACCAAATTTTTTTCACATTGGAAAAATTTACGGCTTTCAGTTTCATAAAGAATAACAATGTCCAAATGAAATTTTTCATGCTTTAAATAAAGAATTAATAAAACAGAATAAGAAACAATAATTTAAATGAAAATTTTCCTGCTTTGCATAAATGGGATGTACATCAATATCCGTCTATAAATAGGTAAGTATATAAATAAATATGTATACTGCATTTATAAAGCAGATATTATATCCAAAAAATAATTATTAGAAACTTGTTAAAAATAAATTTTACGAAATAATTTTTCCTAAAATATAAGCTAAATATAGAAGAAAAGTCTGACTCTGTAAATGGATTATCGTTTGCTATTCCACTAAAAAATATGGTTTGAAAAAATACCACTAATTTTTTTTTGGAAGCTCGTGTGTTGGCGTGGAAACATGAAATATCCTTGGTGGTCCACTTGCGTAGATTCGTCATGTTTTTTTAGGTACTGTCGTCATCAAGTGGTGGCATTTTATTATGTATCATTTACTTATTGCACTCTTTAGCAACGAAATTCACATCGTTATTTCATACCGAATTAAGAGAATCTTTGTTTTTCTTAACGGCTGCAACATCTTACGATTCTGACAAGCAAGTGAGTAATTAGCGACTTTAAAAAATTGTTAGTTTTTCACTCATTAGTGAAAAATAACGTATCATTCATATATCTGTAACCACTCATGAGTTCACACTGATAAACTTGACAACTAGAAAAAGCTTCGCGTGTGATATACATATATATATATATCATATATAATATATATATATATATATATATATATATATATATATATATATATATATATATATATATATATATATATATATATAGCTATATATACTGAAAGATCATATATATACCAATAGTATATATCTCATATGTATATGATATGTATTTGCATATAAAGTCCTTTTGGTGTATATATATAGATGAGATATGTATCTATATATCGATATACATATGAGTATCATATATATAGAGATAGTATTTATGACAGTGTAAATCTGCTAACGAGGAATATATAAATTTCATATATATTTCTGATTATATAATGAAAAATTGCAAAATATTTTAAAAATACAATGCCGAAACGACTGGAAATACAACAGAAGTGGCTATTGTTGTTGTCGTGTACAAAAATTATGTACAAAGAGAAAATGTAGATCGAGAAAAGGAATCAAATATTTTTTATTGTGATACCAACACAATCACTATATATATGTATATTATCATCCGATATAGTATATATATGCAATATATATTATAGTATCTTATAATAAATATATGATATATATATACTATATCACTAGTCATATCATATATATATATATATATATATATATCTATATCATATAGATATATATATATGATATATACTATAGCTTCATACTGAAAGATCATATGTACCAACGTTAATCTGGCAACTGATATCAAATATTTGCATAGTGGATCATACTAACATGGTATATAAAGTCGTTGTCGTGTGCCAGCTAGGTTGACAGTATGAGTGCGGTGCTCCACTTTTCAACTGAACCGTACTTTGATGTGGAGTTCGACTTCAAAAGTACGTTATATGACAGCGTAAATCTGCTAATGAGGTAGTTAACCATTTCATTATCTCATTCAATACATAGGAAAGCACAATCCAGAGAATAGATTTTAGAGAATACAATGTCCGAAGCAAATGGAAATACGACACAAGTGGCTATTAAATCTTTAAAAAACCGTGCATTACAAAAACCATTCAATTTTCTTAAAATTACTTCTGTATTTCTTCATGGTAATCCCACAAGCAATGAAGCGAATTGCTTATTGTTTAGTATTAAACAGTAATCTTGTGCGCCAAAGTTTTTGAGGTCGGTCCCTCATACTATTGAACAATGAGGAAAGAATTCTGTCTCGTATATATATACGACTACTGTGTTGGTGATTGGAAAGTTTCCGGGACTCATACCTTGCTAGGCTTGAATACCTTTCATTATCCAAGAAAAATTCTCCCAGAGAGGCTATTATTATTATGGTAGTGGTTGATATTTAAGTACTTAGATGTCGAGTACTCTAATCCGATCTTCAAAGCATCAAAAAAACATTTAATCTGGAAAACGTTGAGTGCAAATGTTTGTCTTTTACCAATTTATTTCTAAAGATCACGCTGTTAAATTTTTGCCAAAACAAAGGAAAATTATGAATTATATGCTCTTGACATACCACAAGTAACAGTAAAATTACTTAATTTAAGTGGAAGTTCACCGGTTCAGTTCCAATATTTGCTAAGTAATGAGATATTGTTGTTTTTTAACATCATGTGGCATGATACATAACAGTGAAAAATCATGGTAAAGTATTTTAATATCTCTTACGTGTCCACTTTCGAGAAGTTTTATGCATTTAGTAGGATATATTTAAGTTTTAAAGAAAGGAATTGCGAAAACTCACAACTCTGTTACCACTAACAGTTGTGCACACAGAAAGCAGAAACTGAAATTGCCTCTTGATGTCAATATCACCTACCTGTAACTCTATAGTGTCTGAGAGACTAAATCTAAAATCTTCCACTCCAAAAACATGAGTCTATCAGTGTTTTCCAGGCTAAACAGTCGTTTGTTTGAGTTATTTGCAATTTTCCGGATTTCCTTCCCAGTAACACATAAAGCTTAAAAGGTGCATTTTAAAGTACCAAAAAAACAGGTTTATTTTAAATAAATTAACTGATATTAATTTTAGAAAATTAGTTGGATGATAATTACTCGAAATAAGTGATTTTGTCTTAATTACTTCGAATAACTCTGTTATATTTAAAACATAAATTATTTAGTTAAAACATAATTTCTTTCATAAGGGTACTGCAGTTTACAGCACAATCTGATATGTACCATAATATATTTCCGATATTTTTAAATTAACCTAAATTTGGAAATTTATATTACGAATAGCAAAAGGTTTAATTTATATTAACTTTGCAAATGTTTCAATCAGAATAAACAATCCAACCATATTTCGCATTGTGAAGTAGAGGCTACATAAAGGAATGCCCGGAAACATCCATGCAATGTAAGTAGTTTGAAGCAATTTTACAAACGTTACGAAGGAAACAATCTGATTATATAAAGTATATTAGTCTAGATGCTATGTAAAACATTGCTGCTGGGCAGTGTTTTGAAGTTAAGCCATTTGACTCTAGTTATTATACCAGATATCTTGTTACATTATATTAGGTTGAGGGAATAAGTTCGTAGCGTTTTTACCAAATACTTATTTAAACAAAAAACAATAATTATATCAACAAGTTAATCAATTATATATTCGCCGTTGCTGTTTACAACCTCTCCCCACCTCTCGACCCATTTGTTGATGCCGTTACACCAAAAATCACCTGGTCTGGTGTCAAAGCAGTCGTTAAGTCAGTTTTTAAGGACCCCTTGGTGCACTGAGAAATGCTCGAAAAGAATGCCACAGTCAACAAGGAGCTCTACATTGCCCAGCTACACCACGCGAATGAGGCTATTCAACTGAAAAGACCTGATCGCGCGACGTAGTCAAATCATACTCCTTCACGACAACACAAATTGTCAAAGCCGCACTCTAAGAACTCGAATGGGAGGTCCTTCAGCATCAGCCGTATTCTACGGAAATTGCACCGATCGATTACCATCTTTTCCGCTCCTTGTCAAACCATATGAAGGGCGTTACCTTCGATAACAAAGAAACCCTTAAAAACTGGCTCGAAAAATTCTTTGACACTAGACCAGGCGAATTTTGGAGGAACCGCAACAACAAATGGAAGAGGTTGTAAGCAGCAACAGCGAATATATAATTAATTAACTTATTGACATAATTATTATTTTTTGTTTAAATAAAAGTCTTTGGAAAAAACGCTATGAACTTATTCCCGGACCTAATACTCAAATCAGTTTCGGTTTAAGACCTTTTCGGAATTTACCATTAATGAATTGAAGAAAACATATTTTTAAAATATAATATAAAAGTCATATTCATAAAATTTATGATTCCTGTAAAATTTGTGTGACTATTGTAACTGTTGTCGTTACTTATGAGAGTTGGACAAATAAAGCTCGCTATGCCGTTAGCTATGCGAACTTAAGTTTTTAGGGTTGTCTTTCGGATAACTAGAGCACCACGAAGGAGAAAGAACGACTTTGCTGTTAGACTCCTCCGATAGATGGCGCCACCAAAGGATCTACTGACTCAATTTGGACATTGATCTGAAGGGGGAGACATTTTTTTAAAAGAACTTTATACTCTTGGTGACATGAACATTATATAAAACAAAATATTGTTGATTGTGTTTTTTGTAATTGACTTGACTTCAAAAGAAACTTTCCTTATGCATTTTCAATAGATTGATTTTTAATTTATTAAAAAATCTTCCATTTCATGTATATCAAATTTTATTTCTTCATAGTTTATTAAAGTATGTTTCCCTTACATCTGTATCAAAACAGTTACTATTATTCAATTTAAATATTTTTCAACAAAATACCATTTACAATTTGGAGATTTAACTATTTTTTGGGATTTCCTGAGAAACCATTAAAAAAATATGCTGTCTGTTTAATTATTAATATAATATGGGTATTTAGAATTATAATTAAATAGCATTGTATTTGAGTTTAGTTGTACCATATTATTTTTGATAATATAAAGCATGATTTATAATTTATATGTAATGAAAGACATACAAAATTATTTGCTAAATCTTCCGAAAACTGTTCGGCAGTTAAAATATTTTTACCTCTATATTATAATTATCAAATTTTAATGTTTTTTTAGTAAAACGTAATATTTTATACTAAATATAAATTAGTTAAACATTATGCGCAATAAATTATTCTTATCAAAAGTTTTTCATTTAAAAGAAACTTTTGCTTACAGAAATACAGTTAGTCGCAATCATAGAGACTTTTATTTTTCTTTTTATTTATATTTATTTTTCTTTATATTTATATTTATATATTTTTCTTTATTTTTATTGATTGATGTGTAAAATGAGAATTACGATTTTTTTCAATAATTACTTTTAAAAACAAAATAATATATTAAATTAGTTATTTTTATTTCAAATATAAGTTCTATAACAACATCATAATGCAATTAATTAACCCCTCGCCAGTGTCGGCGGAATTCAGTTCGGGCAATTACTGCGTGCAGTATTTGTGCAGAGAAGAAAAATTAACGTTTCTATTTTGTGAAGTCCGAGCTGAGTTCGTTTCTACTTTAGGATACTTAATTCCCTATTTTCCTAATAAATGACACAAGTGGTCCTAGTTTTTTACCGATTCCAACTTTGGTTCTGAAGGTAGTCCATGACTACAACAACACTATGGGAGGTGATGTTAAAGTTGATCAACATCTTTCAGACTTCCCGGTTGCTAGAGAAAAAGGTAAAAATATTACTAGAAAATATTTTTCCATCTCCTACACCAGGCGTTATATAAATAACTCCTTTATGTTGCATACTTCAGCAGGAGGTGCGAAAAATATGAATTTCAGAAAATCAATTGTTGAACTAAATAAACGAAATGTTCAACTACTGAAACCAGGGCGTCCTAGTGTAAGTTCAAAAGTCTCACAAGTCGACACTTTCCAGAACACATCCCATCAATGGGGGAAAAATCTACTCCAACCAGGCAGTGTTTTATATGCTGTCGTAAAACCGATGAACAAGGGAAGAGAATAAGGCATGAGACAAGAGTTTATTGTAAACAGTGCAATATATAGGCTTTTGAGCAGTACCTTGTTTTGGGGTATACCATACTGTAAAGGATTTTAAAATTTATGTAATAAAAATCATATTGTTTTTTTATATTATACTAGTTATATTTAGCTTCAAAATTTCGCATAATTCGCTCAATATGAATAACAGGTATGTGTAATCAATGTTTTATGTGTATGTTAAAATTATAAATATAGTAAATATTATATTTATATAAAACTTTATTTTTGTAATAAAAAAGCATTTTCTTACTCTTATAATAACATAAAAAATAAAATTAAACAGTCAAAAATTTTTCCATTTTTGGTCCATTTTTCTGAAATATATGTCACAGGGTTAAAAACTGGAATATCGGTATATTTTATACAATGAAAAGTTAAACGAGCGTAATGAATTATGCTAATATAACAAAAATGGATAATTTCTTGCTAACATAATAAAATCGTATTTGACTGCAAAATAAAATCGAATTTGAGGTTAGAAAAAGACCACAGAGCTTTTTTGATTGAAACGTGAGTGCGATAACAAATTGACAATGCAGAGTGAGGTTTCGATTTCACAGTCCAAGTTCGCTTCGATATCGACAATATATTCAAATTGCGTCAGTGCATCTTAAATATCTGTTGAATAAATTTACATTTTGCTTGAGATATGTTTTCACAAAAATATAACAAAAAAAATCAATATTAAGTTTTCCATTCTTTTCAAAGGAATTCTTTACAACCAAATAAAATAAATTTTCATGATATTTTTGAAATCGATAAATCTATAGTGCCTGAAGGTCATAAATACAGAAGTTCACAACTCTAAGATAGACCCCGTGGCTAATAAAAAGAGGCACTGGTATAAATACTGGTATGGGTGATAAATATTTTGCGAGGCAGAAACATAATTTTAGAGAGAAACTAGTGAATTCTTCTAGAAATAATAGGATGAAAATGACATTGCACTTCTTATGTTCAGCCAAACTTTCATCCTGCTTAATTTTAGATTATAAAGAGATTGGTATGATTGGGGTTAATATTGGCAAAATCTTGAGGTAGGTCCACTTTCCTTAACCCTTTTCCTTAAGCGGCCAATTTTTTTACCAGAAATGCTTCCAAAAAAGCATATTTTTTATTGCATATAATTAAGTACCATACTTAATAGAGTAAGAATAATAAGAATTTTTTTATCACTTTTAATGATTTTACAACATTTTTTATTTTACAATTTTAGAACTCAAAAACCCCTAAATGTTTGCTTTTCTCAAGTACATTCTGCATGCAGTGAAGAATGGTTTACAAATTCTACCAAAAATTTTCTCATAACTACAGTGAATTTTGACGTTTACACTTTTCCAAACAGTTCAGAAGTCTTTTTGTGTATGGTACAATTTAAAGCACGGTGTAATGCAAAGTCCTACGTTGCAATCCGGGCAGGACACGAAAAAGGTGGATTTTTTACATCAACCTCGGTAAAAAATTTTGCATAACTTACATCTTCAACAGAGCTGAGCTCACTACACGTGTCATTTGAGGAACAATCCAAATAATTCGAAGAAATATCGGTATCAGAATGTAGTTCATCATCTAACAAGAAGTATTTTCATCGTTTGTTCCATAAGAAAAGACACGATTTTAAATTCACAAGCGTTGAATACAGTAGAACAAAATTTTCACAGAAAAATCCCCGCTTTCTCGCTACAAAGAAAAACCCGGATGAAAAGCATTGCAGTTACATGGACAAGCCATGACATCTGTTGAAAAATATTAATACTAATTAGTCTCTTTACAATAATGAAAAATACGGGCAAACCAGTAAAAGGAAAGGAGAAAATATCGATGCCCGTACGCTGTACGGGCAAACCAGTTGAGGCCAATTTCGGGTAGCACGTACACTGTACGGGCAAATCGTTTAAGGGGTTAACTACCTTCAGTTTGTACACATTACTGACGGTAAAAACGTTTTGCAACTGAAAACAATATATAAACATGCATGGCATGCACAAACGAATGTTTCTTCAAATAAAATGCAAACTTAAATTATAGAAGCGAAATTGTAATAAAGCACCGAATGTTGCCTGCTCTCATTCCAGTAATAATATAAATGCGAAGCAGATGGCTCATTGATATAAGGCTCATTTTTTATGTATACTTATATAGCGCCACAGGTGGTCCTCGGACTGAAACTTTAGGTTAGTGGGTTTGGAATATTTGTCCGTCACCAAACGCTTCGTAATTTTGAACCAGGCTCAGGTGACGAGGCCTCGCCTGAGTTGGCACCCTTCTCTTCATATCTATGCCACACCAAAGGAAGGACTTTGGACATCACATATTAACGTGGACACGTCCTCAACCCACTGAGCTCCAGCAACCCAGTGGAGGAGCGAACATGATCACACTCCCAATCACTGTCTTCAGCAAATGATGCTTCGCTTTGTTGATCTTAATTGGAAGTGGCCTGAAACTACTAAGCCATGTTTTTAAACTTATATTGTGTAATACCCAGTGGATATATTATCGTTGCCCTGAAAGTGAGTAGGTTATCGTAAATTTGAAGTAGAAACCAAAAAGAAAATCCCCAGGCTTAACTTGCCATCCCCAGAGTATCATTTTTCACGGAGGACATTGCCACTACTACATATTCTACGTGCTCTAGCCGTCTTGAGTGAACACGACGGATCTCCTGAGCTGCAGGCAATCCAGATAGGAAGGGTCATCCTCCCAATCACTGCCCTCAGCTAGTGATGCTTCACTTTGCTGATCTTCACAGGAAGAGTATTGTAGCTACTGAGTCAACGGAGCTTGGCTCATATTCCATAAAAGAACATTAATACATCTCAGTATTAAGTAAACCACATAGTAATTAGCTCTATTCACTAGGGAAATATTTATGAGGACAATCAATATACAGGGTGATCTTTTTTAAAGTGAGTGTTTGGAGCGCCCTGTAGCAAGATCTAATAGCCGGAATGACGCCAAACTTGGTATTTACACTAATCAAAACATGGGAAAAAGGATTCCGTGAAAAAAATTAACTCCAAAAATAGACGCTAGGGCATTTTGTGTGCGCTTTATTAAGTAGGAAATATGAGAAGAGAATGATACTAACATATGAAAAGGCACAGTTAAATTATTAATATTTATTTACTACATTAACTTCCTCGATGAAGAATTAGACTACATTTTATTAGAGCACCGTTCTCAGAAATAGCACCGTGTATTCTGTACATAACGTTCTCCACAGCCGAACGTAGCATATCACGAGAAATATTTCGCACTATCTTAGTCAGGTTGTCCTTTAGAAAAGACAAATTTAATACTCCACCAGACAATAGCGCTCGTTCCGGTAACGTGAGAGGCATGGCCACTGGAGCTCGTTTACTGCAGCTGAGATTATTTGTCGGAGCTGTCTATTACTAGCTTTTATAGCCCCTATTACTGGCACTGTCATCGCACAACAATTGCATTTTTCTTTGATTCCCATGTTTAATCCTAAATCTCGTTATTGTAAGTTACAGCTAGCGCCACAAAATGCCCTAGCGGTGATTTTAGAACTAAATTTATTTAATGGAATATTTTTTTCCATGTTTTAATTAGTCTAAATACCAAGTTTGGCGTCATTTCGGCTATTACATTGTGCTACAGGACGCTCCAAACATTGTCACTTTAAAAAAGATTACCCAGTATTTTTGTACCACTGATTGTTGAACTTATAGTAAGCCTAGGGATTGGGTAATGCCCTTGATAATGCAGAATTCTTCAGCAAAGAGAATTTTCTGGATCTGTCCCAGTTACAGTTTAATAATGGAAAACGAATGTTGTGCTTCAGCAAGCATGACTTTTAGACTTCATGCTTGAAAAATTTCCTGGTTTTCTCCTTTATAACAAGAGAACAAGACTTACAATTTAAGCAATGTCTTTTCTAAAGGCGATAATGCATTGTGGATATTAAAAAGACCTAAATAAGCCTTAGTTTATTACAAGACTTTTACGACAATAGACAACTGAATATCTATCTATCATGTGACGTAGAAGCTTGGTGATTAATAGGGCTCACTGTGGCTTAGTAATGAAACAATATTCGTCGGAATAAACTGTTCCGTATTTGAACTCTGCGACTTTTGAACAACTGGAGATGGAATAGATAGATTCTGTTTTCTGCACAAGAGTCTGTCAGGGTGAGTGATTAAGAGTTTTCCAGGTTTGCTCCCTAATAAGACTCAGATATGACCTCCAGTTATCGAAAATTGTTTCATAAGGCAAGACATGGCTGATATACAAAATGCCTCACCAAAATGTTAAGCCTTAAGGAAATCTTCAAGTCGAGTAAATGTCTCCTGTTGTTGTTGTCGTCGTGTGCTAGCCAGGCTGGCAATATGGGGTGCGCTGCTCCACTTTTCCAACTGAACCCTATTTTGGTGTGGAGTCCGACTTCCTCAGTACACACATGCCATAGGAACCCGTTTATAGGGTAGGCAACCATTCACACCTCATTCATACAAGGAAAGGACTAAAGACAGGATAGATAGAGAGAGAAAGTATATCCATGTCCGAACAGGGATTCAAACCCAGGACCTATCTTATCCGCAGTCAGGCACGCTGACCATTAGACAAGTTGGCCGGCAAATTGGGTAGTTGGTGTTGTCGTGTGCTAGCTAGGCTGGCAATATGGGGTGCGCTGCTCCACTTTTCCAATTGAACCATATTTTGGTGCGGAGTCCGACTTCCTCAGTACACACATGCCATAGGGACCCGTTTATAGGGTAGGCAACCATTCACACCTCATTCATACAAGGAAAGGACTAAAGACAGGATAGATAGAGAGAGAAAGTATATCCATGTCCGAACAGGGATTCAAACTCAGGACCTATCTTATCCGCAGTCAGGCACGCTGACCATTAGACAAGTTGGCCGGCAAATTGGGTAGTTGGTGTTGTCGTGTGCTAGCCAGGCTTGCAATATGGGGTGCGCTGCTCCACTTTTCCAACTGAACCCTATTTTGGTGTGGAGTCCGACTTCCTCAGTACACACATGCCATAGGAACCCGTTTTATAGGGTAGGCAACCATTCACACCTCATTCATACAAGGCAGGGACAAAGACAGGATAGATAGAGAGAGAAAGTACATCCATGCCCGAACCGGGATTCGAACCCAGGACCTCCTTATCAGCAGTCAGGCACACTGACCACTAGAGAAATTGGGTGGCAAAATGTCTCATAACTGAGCATATATTTTAAACTGATTTGAAGGTACATGAAACCATTTTCTACATGTTTCTTAAAATATATGGTTACTAAATAGTGGATGCAGAAGATGCTTATAAGAACATCACTAATCTCTAAATTATGTGGTCTCAGTTATTAGAATAACTAAAAGCAACCTTGACCTCTTTAAATTATTTGTGATTAGTTATTAAAATAACTAAAAGATGGGAATGGATGTTAATTTTTTATCCATAAAAATGTTCAAAGTATAAGAACAGTATAAGAATTAGATCTCTGAAATATTTGTGTAATTTCCAGAAATTATACGTTAATGAAATTATTATTACATTTATCAATATTTATCGCCGCCTATCCTGTGCAGTGGTCTGAGTACCTGACTGCGAATAGGGAGGTCTTGGGTTCGAATCCCAGATGGGGCCTGGATGTATTTCCTCCCTCTTTCTATCCTGTCTTTGTCTTTTCTTTGTATGAATGGTTGCCTACCCTATAAACGGGTCCCTGTGGCATGTGTGTACTGAGAAAGTCGGATTCCGTACCAAATATGGTTCAGTTGGAAAAGTGGAGGAGCGCACACCATATTGTCAGCCTGGATGGCACAAGGTTGTCAACCTGGATGGCACAACATCAATATTTATCAGAATAATTTATAATCGATGATTTAATTTTAAAGAGGAAAGCATTTATTTACTTTGCCTTAAATTAATGGAATTCTTTTACAAAAATAACCGTCACGCGGGTTAAAAATCACTCTCAGAGTATGATTACTTGTTTTAATCTGAAACTTCTTTTAAAGTTTTCTTTTTCGATCTCGATCAGATCTTTGTTGTTGTTGTTATTTATGACACTTGGACAAGCCAAGCTCACTATGTCTTGGCAATACGAATTTAAGTCAATAGGATGCGTTTTTCGTTTAATCAGAGTAAGACGAAAATGAAAGTACGACTTTGCTCTAATCTCTTCCGATAGATGGCGGCACCAGAGGATCCCTCAATTTTGACATTGATCTGGAGGAGGAGGAAATTTTTTGAGACCATTACACCCCACCCATGGTAACTTTTCAATGGCCAACCACAGAACTTTCGATTCTACAAATTTAACAAGCATATATATCGCCTGTACTCGGTGGATCGTTGACAGCATGGTGAATCGAACCCTAGCCCTTCCGGACGGAAACCGATGCACCAACCACTAGGCTACCACGGCCGAAATAAATTTGTATGTGTGGGGAGTTTTTTGTCACCAGAAGAATAGTAGATTTATATCTTGTGGTTCAGAATACCAATCTTACTGCAAAATGTTAATTCTCAGAAGCTGAGAACTTTTAAGATTTCTTAAAATTAGACTGCATTATTTTAAGCACTCTGCAAGAGTGAGAAATGCATGTAGAAACATTCTAGACATTCTTCAGTTAAATCTCAGATAATTCATCGATACTTATTTTGAAAATTATTTCCAAGAATAAGATGTTAAGCTTTTTCTGTTTTCTAATTTCTTACTATTTATACCCATAATTCATAAAAACTGTTGTAAAATTACAATGTATTGAGGTAATAAAATAATATTCATTAGATAGTGTTGGTACATGAATGTAAGTATTATTAAATTTTCTATTAGTCAGTATTTTTAAGTGCGAATAGAATGCAAATGAAAGTTTAATTTCTACAAAAATAATTTCATTCATAATTGTTGTATTTATAAGTAAAAGAATGACATTAGTTGATTAGATTTTCCATTCTACAATCACTTTTTATATACAAGAGTAATCTGAAAAAAACATCACATTTTAAAATGGATTCAAAACTACTAAAGTGACCATACCCTATATAAGGAGGATTGAACTCAAAGTTGTTGAACTGAAACTCAGAAAGTTAACCATTCAATTACCAGTTTGGTTGGCAGATAAATGGAATTAGTAGGAATGAGAAAAATATTTTAATAGTTTTTGTCATAATTTTAAAAGCATATTGTCCTTTAACATTTAATGTTTTAATAAATATTTAAAAAAAAATTTCAATCATATTTAGTAATAATTTACTTGTTAGATTCATATTATTACAATCTATTATTTTGTTAGTAAATAAGAATTCCTATTAATGCAAATTTTCATTTGGCGATTCATGTATATACTCAGAGAATAGAAACTTCTTTAAATTAGAAAAGGAAAAGAACTATTACTATTATTTTTTACTAAAGATATCTTAATGATTGAACTGAACTGTTTGGAAATCTACATTTTTCCAAGTCGTATGTTTCTTAATGTCTCAGAGCTTTCTAAATTAGAAATCTTTTAAAATTATGAAACGCAAAAATGAGATTAAACATGTGTATACGAATTTTAGTCATGTTAATTCTTAATGATGCATTAAAAAAAACGTAAAAATACAACTTCCCATTAACAGTAAAATTTAAAGTGCTTAAAGCATATGAATTGTTTCTTAAGTTGTGCTTTTTATGATATTTTTCATGAAGGGAAATGATAGAATTTTTCAATGTTACGAAAATAGAGTAATAGTACTATCTTTCAAAACATAATTTAAAAAACTGAAACGTTTGTTTCATGATTAAATAACTTGAATGATAAATATTACATAAAATTAAATTTAGTTTTAAGGCATGAAATGCCGCCCAACGTGTCTAGTGGTCAGCGTGTCTGACTGCGGATAGGAAGGTCTTGGGTTCGAGTCCCAGTTTGGGCATGGATATACTTTCTCTCTCTATTCTGTCTTTGTCCTTTCCTTGTATGAATGTGGAGTGTATTGTTGCCTACCCTATAAACGGGTCCCTATGGCATGTGTGTACTGAGGAAGTCGCACTCCACACGAAAATATGGTTCAGTTAGAAAAGTGGAGCAGCGCACCCCATATTGCCAGCCTGGTTGGCACACGACAACAACAAGGTATGAAATAAGTACAATATATTTTTTCTTACAATTTATTGTTTTTCTTAAAATGTATTTGCCAAAACTTATTATTATTTCTTAGAATATACACAAAGTAAACAAGAATGTCCTTGCCTTTTTTAATAACCCAAAAGCACATAACCCATAGAAAGCGTAGCTTATTGTGAGTCCTCGAAGTAATCACCATCGGCATCCAGATCCTTCTGTTCACGTGACTCCAGTAGCGCAGTCCCTTTGGGGTAAAACTCGGTTGGTTTTGGACGCATGTTTGTGCAAGTCTGCTTCATTGGTAAAGGATTTTTCTCTAAGATGATTGAAATGGGATCGGAAGAGGTGGTATTCTGATGGTGCAAGGTCAGGTGAATAAGAAGGATGCCACAAATTCTCATAACCAATCACTGTATAGTATCCCTGACCACCTTTACTACATTTGGCATTGCGTTATCGGCCAAGAACAATACACTCTTGCGATTAACCAGTGCTGGCTCTTTCTGTTTCAAGCCCCGTTGCACACGTTCCAATTGCTGCGAATACTGGTCCATAGTGACCCTTTGAGCTAATTGGTACTAGTTCATGGAGAAGCATTTGACGACTAGTCCCCAGACACTAAGCATAATCTGGCGTAAGTGCGTATTTGGACTTGCGGGACAGAATCTTGGTGTGAGAACCAATGCTTGAAACGCTTAAGAGGGTCATACAGGACATACTTTTCGTCACTGGTCATCACTTGATTCAATATGGAGGTGCTATGGTGGCAAGAAAGCAACAATAAACAGGTTGTCACTCGTTGTTGCTTATGGATTTCCAATATTGTTTGATCTTACTTGTTCAGCCTATATGTCTTACGTAAACGGTGTTGATGAAGTCTAACCATTCCACCGGAAACGTTAAATTGTCTGGTAAGTTCACCACTTGTTTGACTGTTGTAGTCCTCATGGCCTTCCGCAGCGCGTCGTCATCCAAGGCCTGTGATCGTCCACTGCGAGCTTCATCACAGAGGGACAAACCGCCTTGCCGAACGCTCATTCTCTATCCCCCAAGCGCTTGACATATTCGGCTACTTAATGCAGCAACTGATAAGCTCGCTGTTGTTGCTGTTGTTTCTAATGACACTTGGACAAGCCAAGCTCGCTATGCTATGTGAATTAAGTCGATTGGGAGCGTCTTTCGTTTTAATCAGAGCACCATAAAGGTGAATGTACGACTTTGCTCTACACACATGCCATAGGGTTCTGTTTATAGTGTAGGCAACCAATCACATTTCATTCATACTAGGAAAGGACAAAGACAGGATAGATAGAGAGAGAAAGTACATCCATGCCCGAAACGGGATGTGAACCCAGGACATCCTTACCCGCAGTCACGTACGCTGGCAACTAGACAAGTTGGGCGGCTAAGCTCACTGTGAAGTCCTAAAGCAAACAATACCTAACTAGCTCCTTCGAGATGTCTATTTCACTTTGCTACTGTACGAGTTACGATTGATGAGTGTGCGCAATAGACCTGCTTTTATAACGACTTATATTCCTACTCTCGACTAACCGTGTCATGACCACGTCATATATTAATTTCCATATTTATTCTCACTTCCTTCAATAGCAATGCGAAAATGACAAGAACTCTCTTGTTTACCTTACATTTCGAGTATTATTTTGCCCATTCTTTTATCTTTACTCCATAAATAAATAAAGCGCTCATTTTGTGAAGATGTATTTAAAATCTCTATACAATTTATCATATTATAATCCCATCCACACTTTTCTTGATTTTTGTTTTTTTCTTTACTGCAACAAAGATATAGGGATGCTTTACTGCTTAAGCGTATTCTGAATGATTTGTGTTTTTTCAAGTGACTGGAATTATGAAAATACACTCACACAACTTTTCACCACATTCATAAATCTTTATTTAAGTCTTAACTAAGATTAAGACAAAGAAAAGGTTAAGTACAAGGAGAAAATATTTTTCTTATTTTGTCTTGTAGTATTAACAAAGAAGTGATTTATGTTTGCAGATTATTATTCCATTAGATTTGCATACCCTCTTGTGATAAGCCAAACCATGCAAGGTTATTGATTATTAAACTTTGTTAATTTATTTCAAATTAGTTTTTTTTATCTGTCCTTACGGTTTGAAAATAGTTGTTAGGTTTACTGAAATTATTTTGTTTTCTTTGAAATGAGTAATTACAGTTTGGTAATGGTACTTTTGTCATAAAATATTTTAGTTATTGATTTAAATGTGTGTGTGTCATTCAAACTATAATAATGTATTTTATAATAATGTATACATCGGTTGCTTAGGTTTTTTTTATTTTGAATAAAACGCCAAAATGTGGTAATGTTAACCAAAAATAAATTTGTTTATTTTGTAGCTATATGATCTTTGTTTTTGGAAACCCTGGGTCTTTTGAATGTTGAAAAATCAGTTGCTATATTTCATTGAAAAACGGAATAACTTTATTAATTTATGTAGTAAAGGTATTATAATTTTAACTAATTATTTAAATCTTAAAATATCTTAAATCTCAAATGTAGTTATTTTTATGAAAATATAAATTTATTATTATATTATAAACGTTTTGTAAACAAAGATATTATTAAAAGAAATATTTTTAGTGATTATTTACCCTGTTTTTACTAGATATGCCTAAAATACTTTAAATTATAGAATAAATACCGATCTAAAATTGCTGAATAGTGAGGTTTAGATTTTCAATTTAATAGTTTTGGTTCAATTCCCACTAAGGCGTAAGTGATAGTAGTGATTTGGTATAGTCTTCTATCTGTATTTTTAAGCCTCATTACAGCTTTCGAGCGAAAAAAAGAGAGTTAAAAGTAACAAATTAACCAAAATTTAGATCAAAATTAATATCTCAAAAAATGTTTGTATTTCGAATAAGGTGACTATTTTTCGTACTGCTAAAATATTGTTGAATGACCGTCACTGGCAGTTACTATTGTTAAATTATTTCTATTGCTGAGAAATCTGACCCACAAAGAAAGAAATGTGTTGTTGTTACTTATGACACTTGGACAAGCCAAGTGCTATGCCGTTGGCTATGGTATAGCTATGGCGTAGGGAGGGTCTTTATTTTAACAAGGGAACACGAAAACGTGGTCTGGTTAAACGTAAGACCACGAAAATAAAAGTACGATTTTGCTTTAAACTCCTCCGATAGATGGCCCCACCAGAAGAACCACTATCTCAGTTTTAGCATTGATCGGCATGGGGAGGAAATTTTTTCAGACCATTACACCCATGGTAACTGTTCAACGAACGACCATAGGATTTTCTATCAAGCAGATTTAACGAATAGGTATATAGCATGTACTCGGTAAATGTTTTGCGGCATTGGGAATCGAACCCCAGCCCTTCCGAACAAAATGCCGATGTTCGAGCATTTGGGATACCTCTGCTCTAGAAAGAACTGTAAGAAGAGTAAAAAAGTGTTCAAATAAAAGTTTTATTAATAAATGTGACAAAACATTCAGTTTATGTTACTGATCTATTTAAAATAGGTAGAAAATAATTTGATTTTGTTTTATTATAGAATGTATTCTTCACAATTATTTTAGAATAAAATAATTTCTGATTTTTTAAGCAATGAGATAACTGATCTGGATCCCAAAAACAATCTATTTTATAACTACATTAGAACTAAAAAACCGTGATTCTTATCATTGAACCCTTTAAGTAGAAAGATGGGTCTTCTTACTCAATTTATAAAGCTCATTTTCTTCAACATGAAATTTGCTTTCAGAGGATTCCATCCCTCTTTAAATTTTTCTGTAACGAAGTACAGACTATTTTGCTTAGGATGGTTGTAGTCATTCAATCCTTTATTCCTTAGAATTTATCCACCTTGAACACTTTTCCATGGAAAAATTCCAAACTAAAAATGATTGACTGGTACTCCCTACTTCTTCTTCTTAAAAATTGAGTTTGTATGTCATTGGGCACCTCTGCTTTTATCAGCATTTTGTACCGTTAACTCCAAACCCAATGTTTCCTAGTTCCAATTGCTCGGGTCACCCACTTTACTAATAAAAGCCGATAACCCTTTAATGGAGTCTAGGTGTAACTCTCTAGTATGGATGAAGCCTAAAGAAGTTAATTTAGGGAGGGCAAGAGCCTCACATTCGTAAATGACATGCTCTGCCGTTTCCTCTTGCATATGACATTTCCAGCAGATAAGGTTCTTGCTGAAATAGTCCCATCTGGTCAGAAAGTCAGTCATGCTAGGAATAGCTTCCTGACTTTCACCAGAAGAAGATGGTTTAGAGGTCATTTCTACCTCAAGTGAAGGATTCATTGCTGCCCCTTTACAAGATTATCTCTGAGTTCCCTTGTCTTTTCAGCAAGGTCTACTTTAGAGGCTTCACCTGCAAATGCAGAAAGGTTTGTTACTTCTTGTGTCTTTTCAGCCACAAGATAACAAGTAAAAAGCTCAGGTAATATAAGTCCACCCAGCATTGCCTGAGTTACTGGGCAAGGCAAATTACTCTAGAAATTCGCCAAGCAACTAGAGGCTCCGTTAAGACACCAATACCGCGGTGCCAATTAGCCCTAGGCACGGATTGCATAACACCAGGGTTTACGGGAGCTGGTTCGCGGCCTCTGATTCTATATTCAAGGCTATCCTGTCATTCCAACAGGACATTCGGCTATCCACCACCTGCCGACGCGCCTGGTGGCTGTGCTCAAGCCCCAGGAAGGTACACGTACCCCCTGGTTCCAGGTACTCCCTACTTACTTCTGGTACAGAGGTAGCAAACCAGACTTATCTCTAACACTCTCATGTCAAAGAAGAAGCAGCACCAGACCTTAGCGCCTGGCCACCAACGACCTGAAATGTCTTACCTTTTCTGAATGAAAAAATCCTACCCTTTTTGTTTGTGAAATGCCACCAACAGGATTTTGTTAAGCCCATCCCGGAGTATTTAGTTTTCCCTTGGGAATTAATTTATTCTTCTCCTTTTTCGTCTTTTAAAAGATCAGCGGATTCATAGCTCTGATCAGATAGGATTGCAGAGTAGCAACAGCATCAATAGAAAGATGACACTGTTCAATTCTTACTTTTACAGTTTTGATCTCAGTCATAAATTTGAATTACTGAAGATGGGTCTTCAAGGTTTGCCTTTTACATGTATGTTACCGAGATGTGTGCACTTGAAAGTTTCTCGAATTTCGTTCCTGTTTTACGTGAATGCATTTCAGTATCTTTCAGATCTGAAGAATTTCAAAATAGGGTGTCATGATTTTTACCATCCTTAATATCGTACAGTTTTCCATTATTTGAGTAACCTCTATGCGACTATCAAATCAAGAAGAATGCTTCCTATCGAAATTGAAATTACCTTTGCAAATATCCTCATTAAATTAATTAAACGTGAGTGGATTGAGAAAAAAAATATTTTTCTAACTTGAATATACCATAGGGATTATTATTTAACGTAAGCAAATAAAGCATGCAAGCTTCATTTTCTAAAATATTTATATTTTTATTGATGTTTATGAAATTTGAGATGCTGTTAATTTAGGTTAAATCATTGCTGTATGTTCTAGCTGTTTATTTTTGATCACTGAAGTTATTAACTGCCAACCATTTTGAAATTTCGTAATCAAGCTTGAGGCATGAATTAAATACCTGAGTAGATAATCACACTATAAAAACGATGGTATAGGCTTCTTTACATATTAAGTTCATTGAGTTCAGAGTCTTCAGCTGGTTCAGGTATAAAGATTGCAACTTTTCTATGCCAGAGGGCCTATCTCGAAAGTTTCATAATAATGCTGGGAAAGAAATTTAACGATTAAAATAGTTAATACTGAGAACTATTATTTAATTAATTATTTTTAGAGTGCAAAAAATGGTAAAAAATAGTGAAATTATATCGAATAGTAATTCAATAATAATGTATAAATGTTTAGCAGTACTTCTGATTCTGTGGGATTCTTAGATACTTGAATACCGAATATTTTAAGCCTTTGTTGAAGAAAGCGAGAAATAACGAGTCATGATATAAGTATATTATATATATATATATATATATATATATATATATATATATATATATATATATATATATATATATATATATATATATATATATATATATATATATATATACATACACACACATATATATTAGAAAATACATATATACACACACACACAGTAGTATCTTGTATTAAACAGAGGATGTTTAGTAGAAATAAATAGAATAGAATATTCAACAAAAGCAAATTCTATCATTAATTGAAATAAATGAAATGTGGAAATTTTACTTTATCGCACCTAAGTCACTGAAATTAATAGTATTACTAAATGTAAGCTTTATAATTAGATTCTTACTTTTGCATCAAGAAGGAATTTATATAACAAATTTTTTTGATTTGAAGGCCTTTATTAAATAGATAAAAAAGGTAAACCAGCTTATTTGTCATATCAGAGAACTAGAATTTTTCTGTCACTCCAATATGTGACTCCAGCGAAACTTTTGAATAATACCTATATCATTTTTTATTGACTGCATTCTTTATAAGGCATGTAGTTAAAACATACAGTTAAAAGCAGCTAAAGAAATGAATAATAATAAATATTTTAAACATATTCATTAAAAATTTTACATTCAAAAACTATACCTAATAAATAGAAAAATATTTTTTATTTAACTGAAAATTTTAAGAAATGAAGAAAAAATAATTTTATCTTCACATAGAATTGCTTGCATTTAATATAATTTTATATATCATGCACAGTCTAGTTGCAAAATTTTCAATGTGTTTTTATAGAAATATAAAAAATAATTCTTATTTAATTAAAAAGTTTACATTGATGTAATTGTAAAAGCAAAAACACGGCAACTTCATTATATACTATTTCATTTTCTCAGAAGCAAAAACTAACCTTGAACGAAATGTCTCTTTTCATAAATAGCTTAATATACTTAAAAACATTAAACTTAATTTAATTACAAAATCAAAAATTTAACAGTAGCAGAAATTTTAATTGCTGAATGCAATAAATAAGAAAGAAAAATAACTCGCTGTACAGTGGAATTACAAAAATTTACGACTCTTAAATATGCTTACGTCTCATATTTAATCTTTAGAACATATCAGAAAATAAAATTTATAAAAATGAATAATATAATTATACATTTAGAACAGAATTGAATCATTTAAAATATCTTGTAAAAAATAATCAATTTTAAGCACTTAAACTTGAGGAAGATTTTATCTTCAATCTCTCACTATAAATTGCTGGAGATGCTCTATTATGTAAATATTCAAAATATAGATTTTTCATATCTTTAGATATGAATATTTGGTTGGAATTTAACAATTAATGTAAATTAATATGACAACATAAGAATTAAAAAATTGATGCAAATTTAAAATTACTTTTAAAATTTTCAATTTCAATTAAAAAACCCATTTTTCTCTATTTAGCTAAACAACAATCTTTTAATATTGATGGTAATGTCTCATCATATAATCAAAGTTCTGAAATAATTTAATTGCAATATTTTTAACAAACAACTCATTGTGTTATGATGTATCTTGAATTTAATGGCTAAAAATTTTAGTGTTTTTTAAAAATAATTAAGAATTTTTCAGTGTCAGATTTTGAATTAAAAAAATATTTTCACTAAAATTAATGGTTCAAGATACAAACTTTTACTCTCCTCTGCAGAATTCTTTGTAAACTAATTAAGTCTTTTAAAAAACTTCGGTAGGAAGATCTTTATATTCATTGATAATAGTATCCACATTTTAAATGGAAAAAACAGATCAAAGGCTATACTTAGAATTTCAACATAAAATAAAGTGTGAACATTTTTAATATATATAAGGAGAAATTGGTAGAACAATATGTTACACTGTACTAAAAATATATGTTACTCATAAAGGTATTCAATAAATCATTCAAATAATTGAAAATATTAACTTTAAATTTTCAACTAAAATTGGAAAAATTAAAATGAAATATTTAAGGAAACACGTATGAAAAATGATTATCTTTCTATAGTCATAATTAAAATATTACTAATCTGGCGTAAAATATATTATAAAAAACTATTCAAAAACATAGTAAAATCCATCTACATATTATTCACTTAATAGGGTGAATTAATAAAGAACAATAACAGCAGGTTTTTAAATCATTTCTTTTGAACTCAAATTTATTTAAGACCTATAAATGACTTATTTCAAATCAAAACCCTTTTGCGTACATTTATTTTAATAATATGTCAACTAAAACTAGATTAATAATATAGCGAACTATATTATAATTAGCACATTAAATGAGCAACGAATAGATTAAACTAATCATTATAGTTGAAATTAAAGGTATCCTAGAACGAATTATAAATTAAACTAACAAAAAAAAGAACTGAAATTTCTTCAATATTAAAAATCAATTCCAAGAACTGAGGAGTTATAAAAAAATAGCAATTAAATTATTATTTTTCATAATACATTTTTATCAATTTGTGTTTAAACTGTTTATTCTGTAAGAAATGCTCTCATATCTTCACTTCATTTCACATAGAAATCCTTTTTTCCAACGGCGGGCACTTGGGTGACGAATTCTATGCCACAACAAGGCCAGTAACTGCTACTCGTTTGTCGTTACCCAGCGGGCACCTGTGAACCAAGTCACGGAGGCGAGTAGCGTTGCCCGCGCCATACCACCACAAACCCATTTATGAAGTAAGCCACATACATACATCATCACAGAAGAAAGGACAGAGAAACACAGAGAGAACAGAGAAAGAAAGTAACATCCATGCCCGAACCGGGATTCGAGCCCGAGACTAACAGCTCAGGAGCGCTAACCACTCAGCCATCGGTCGGCCACATAGAAAGCATTGACTGTTACAGAGATATTAAATAACATTCACTGAGTAACATTCAATGTTTTTATTTGTGTTAAGAAACTTGAAATCACATAAAGCGTATTTAAATTAAGAAATAGATATTGATGCAAAATATGAATTGAAGAATTGAACAAATGAAATATTAGGGTAAATTTAAAATAATGTGAAAAATTATTATTCAAGGTTCTTAAGAGGTGACCGGTGACGACGACGATTAGGATCCTCAGGTGTCGATCTCGTCGCTTCAAATTGTTCAAAATTACGAACCGATTTTATTTAGAGGCTTTTCAGTCGCAAGACAACGCAAATGATTTCCAGGAATTGAAATTAAAAAATTATTTAACAATCGACATAAAATTCCAAAATCATATATGGAATATTTTAAACCTGATATTTCATTTTCATTAATGTTTTTAAATTATAAACAAAGCTAATCACTTAAATCGTCAGTCATGTTATTAAAATTGTATAAAATTCCTTGTAAGATGGCAATCATAATACTCGAATGAAACAAAGCAGAAAATTTTTTTCACAGTCATATCGAATATCAAATAATATTAAACTATAATTTGAGACACACAAAATTTATTAAAATAACAAAAATCATCCGTATCATTTGCACACAAACATACAGATAAACAAAGAATTCTAAAATACACTACTGGTCATTAAAATTGCTACACCAAGAAGGAATGCAAATAACAGAACGATATTTATTGGACACATACATTATAGTGAAAAGAACAAGTGATTAGATTTACAGGAAATTAGGATGTATAGATCTTGAGAAATCAGTACCCAGAGCAGCCACCTCTGGCTGCAATAACAGCATTTATCCGCCTAGGCATGGAGTCAAACAGAGATTGTATGGCATGTACGGAGATCTTAGTCCATGCAGCTTCAACACTATGCCACAGTTCATCGACAGTAGTGGATAGTGAGTGAAGGCATGCCAATCGCTCGGCAACCATTGACCACACGTTCTCAATTGGTAACAAATCAGGAGAACGTGCTGGCCAGTGTAACAGTCGAACCTGTTCTGTATCAAGGAAGTTCAGAACAGTACGGGCAACATGCGGTCGTGCATTATCCTGTTGAAACAAAGCATTAGGGAGGCCTCGAAGATAGGGCAGAGCCACGGGCCTTAACACATCGGAAATGTAACGGTTGCTGTTCAAAGTGCCGGTAATGCGAACAAGAGACGTGTATCCAATGGCACCCCATACCATCACTCCAGCAGATGGGCCAGTATGGCGATGTCCAATGCAAGCTGGCAATGCGCGTTCTCCACGATGCCTCCAAACACGGATGCGGCCATCATGGTCCTTTATACAGAACCGAGATTCATCTGTAAAGATGACGTGATGCCATTCCCGCGTCCAGGTTCGTCGCTGATCACACCATTGAAGGCGCCGAAGCCATGGTCGCCATGCAGACAATCCATGCTGCTGCAAACGTTCCATGCTGCAGAAACTTGTTGCCTTGCAAATGACTCCATTTCTCGACTCAGGGTTCGTGACGTGGCTATACGATCCCTTGTGACCATGCAGATAAGATGTCTGTCTTTTCTGCTGTTAGTGATAGGGGGTTGCTGAGATCCTGCATGACGTTCCGTATGATTGTCCTGAACCCATCGATTCCATATTCTGCTAACAGTCATGGGGTCTCAACCGACGCGAGCAGCAAAAATGCTGTACGATAAACCGCAATCCCGGTATGCTATAATCTTTCCTCGATCAAAGTCAAACACGTGCTGATAGGCATTTCTTCTTCTTACACGAGGCATTACAACAACTTTCTTTGCCGAAAACAACGTTGAAACGGAAACTGAGTATGAGAAAACTGCTGTCAAATCTCTGGTTTTAAACACATTGTAGATGTCGCTATTGTCGCCTGCTTTGTATGAATGCGCTGAAAATCTAATCATTTGCATATCACAGCAAAGTTCTACCTGTCATGCAAATTTCACGTGTGTGGTGAGCCGCTTTCCTGGTGTAGCAATTTTAATGGCCAATAGTGTATATAATATCAAGAATAAACACTTTAATAAATAATTTTCTTTTCTGAAGTAAATTATTTTCCATTTACAAAAAGTGCCCATACTTACGGACACTCCTGTCTTCAATATCATTTCATTACTTATTTAGAAACCGACTAGCAGAATGTAAAGTTGAATGGCACCCAGATTTAAAAAGTCCTTTGCATTAAAATTAAATGAGTTAATGGAAATTCAGAACTTATAAACACGTTGGATCAATATTCAAGTAAATATGGAATTCAAATGCACAACAAAATATATAACATACTTTTTAAATTATAATTAGATTTTATTTAAGTTATACATAATTTGCATAATGAGTTGTACCATAATTCTCAATATTTATTAGTTTATTAAAAATAATAAAGGTTTTAAAACTGTACTTTAAAGCAAGTTGATAATTTACACAAAGATGTGTCTTCAACATTAACTTTTGAATTTATGGTTACAAACTTCATATATAAAAATGTATTTTGTTAAAATGTGTTTGCTTCTTTTTAAATGAAATTCAAAAGAAATTACAAGATTATTAATAAACAATTAAAAATACTCATTATGTATCTAGTTGAGACATATATCCTTAATCTTTTTCAGTTCATGAAAAAGTTTTGTTGGCAGGTGACAATTTTATCTATCACTTGAACTTGCTATATATAAAATACATTCATAAGATATATATTTATCAGAAAAGGAAAACAAAGATTAAATATTAGCGTGATGCATACATTTACTGAAGACACTTACAAACTTTCACAATGTTTATTATTTATTATATTTATTTATAAGAACCAACTAAATTACGAATATAAATCGAGACATTTAAAACAATCGAAACATAAATCTTAACATTATGAAATTATTTTTTATTCTATATTATATCTCATTAATAATATCTTATTAATAATTTTTGTTTAGAATTAAATATTCAAATTAAAAAAAATATGGTTTTCAATTATCAATTTTCTAAAATGTGCAGAATATTCACCACTTAGTTACCACTTACTTAAGAAGTGCATCTGTTTCAGAGACTTTATAAAATATTTCGCCACATAAACTAATAATCGAATTATATATTTAAGAAATGTTTGAATTTAGTTATCACAAATTTTATTCTGTATAAGAAAGATAGTGGGGAACTTACTAAATTATTCAATTTGTTAACTGAGAGGTTCAAAGATATTTTAACAAATTTTTATGCAAAATTTAAGATATTTTAAACTAATATTCCGTAAACGTAATGTTAAATATTACGTTTTGATTCTCAAATATGCTCCAAAAAAGCATTAGAATTTTACAATCTTGAAACAAAATATTACAAATAAGCACTATGGTATGACTTTTTTAATCCTTTCTAGTGTTTTACTAATAAAATTTCATTGAGTTAATTCTGATATTAAGCTAAATAGTTCGAGTTTGAATAAGATGTTTCTAACTTGAGAAATTTTATCGTTGCGGTAAAATAATAAATTAAGGTATTTGTGTGTTTTTAATAGTTTAATATTAATGCAAAACTAATGTTGAAACTAGATAATATTCATCTCTGGATAGTGAATTTATGCTTACAAAAATGGATTTTACAAACATTTACTTCTTTAATCAAGCATATTTAAAATCATTTGATTAATATAATCAAGTGTTGCAAATATTTATATTTTATAGCTATCAAAAGAAGAAGGAAGTTAAATCATTATTTTACTAAATTACCTTTTTTTAAACAATCTTTCTCGAAATTTATCACTTCTGATTTTAAGCATTTCAAAGTAGTTATAGTTCATTGAAGGGAAAAATATTTAATGTAGAACTCATTTGAATATGTGAAAAAATGTGAGATATTAACACAGGTTCTATATTAAATATTTTATTATTAGAATTGTAACTATTGTAAACAGCGCCGCGTAAAGATTTCCCCGATTAAATTTTGTTTTCATTCTCCTTCTAAAAAATGAATTTTCTTGCGTGACATACATTCAGTTTAATTCTTGGGCAAAACAATTCAAGAAGTACTAAAATATATATAATAACTACATGGATTTCCGTATGGAACGATATTTTCTACATATTATAAGCAGAAATCATTCGGTACGGGGAGTTTAATATGAAAAATTTATATTCAAAATTTTTCCCTAAAATTTCAAAAGAAATCTGTAGCTTACTATTTGCCCTGAAGTTTATTGTTAGGCAATTTAGTTAGCTTATTATTTTTTTCTAATTATTAAAATTCCGCAGTTTGTAGGTTTTAAAGCATCAAAACCATTTCTTTTAATGATTCTGAAAATTATTTGTTTATTTTGGAAATATAGTGCTGATTTTGAGAAGTATCTGCAATGTTAAAACAAATTAATAATTCAACTACAAATTAACTAGTTATTACTTCTATTTAAAAGTTTTATATATTTTTATAAAAGGAAATGATCCATTTAACTATTTTTGAACAATGATTAAAATAAATATATCATTAGACCCAATCTAATATTTATTTTTTTATATAAAAAATGAATGAATGAATAAATAAATAAATATACATACATATAATGCAAAATGATATTTTAAAATTATATTGTAAAATATTATCTGACAAAATTATTGAATATTAAAATGACCCAATCTAGATTAAATACTATATCATTTTGTATTTAAACATTAAATAATATTATTCGGTAGTATATAATATTGTTTGATATTCCATTCGATGTTAAATAATATTACGTGTCAATATTATTTAAAATTGTATTTGAATGTCAAAAAACAACACTCCATTTCGACATTAAGTAATATTAGATTTTGTGTGACTAACTTAAGTGCACTCAATTCTCGATGGAGGAGCTCCTTGGAGACCCCCTCCTTTTCTTGATTGTTGAGAGTGCGTGGGCTCATGTATCTGGTGTATCTCCGCTATTCTGGATGGGATTTGTAACAATAGATTTTGTGTTAGGGCGTGGTAGCCTAGCAGTTAGGGCATCGGCCTTCCAACAGGAAGGGCGGAGTTCGATTCCCAATGCCGCCAAATGTCCACCGAGTACATGCAATATACGTGCTCGTTAAATCTGTGGAATCGAAAGTCCTGTGGTCAGTCGTTGAGCAATTACCATGGGTGCAAAGATCTGGAGAAAATTTCCTCCCCCTTCCGATCAATGTCAAAATTGAGGAAGTAGGTCCTCTGGTGGTGCCATCTATCGGAGGATTTAAAGAGCAAAGTTATACTTTCACCTTCATGGTGCTCTGATTAAACGAAAGAAGTTCCTTGCTGACTTAAATTCACATAGCGCGCCTGGCTTGTACAAGTGCCATTAGTAACAACTACATCTTTTGCGTAAGTGATGTTGGATAATATTCCATTAAAATGTTACTTATTGTTATTTATTGTATGTACTAGATGGGACTTTTGATATTCAAATTATTTTGATGCTGTGATTATCTGATAAAATTATCTTGTTAACCTTTCAAATAGAATATTACACATAGTATAAAAAAATAAATATATTAAATTTACTGTTTAAATGAATGTGTAATAAAATACTTTCTTCGATATTCTTTTCATTACATTCTTTTCCTAAATTATATTTTTGTAATAAAATGAATACTACAGTTAGTCTAAGAATGTGATTTACTACTAAATAAAACCATTTAGTTTTATATCTATTAAGAATTTCTTAAGATATACTGAAATTTTTTATATCAAACTTAGCTGGAATCAGAAGTTTCACGTACCATATGGGCGCACTATAAAAAACTCATTTTTCTCCTGAATTATATTTTTTGTAATAAAATGAATGCCACATTTAGTCTAAGAATGTGATTTACTTCTAATTGAAACCATTTATTTGTGTGTCCATTGGGTATTTCTTAAGATACACTGGAATTTTGAAATCAAATTAACGGGAACCATAAGTTTCACGTACCATATGGGCGCACTATACAAAAACTCATTTTTCTCCTCAATTATATTTTTTGTAATAAAATGAATGCCACATTTAGTCTAAGAATGTGATTTACTTCTAAGTGAAACCATTTATTTGTGTGTCCATTGGGTATTTCTTAAGATACACTGGAATTTTGAAATCAAATTAACGGGAACTATAAGTTTCATGTACCATATGGGCGCACTATACAAAAACTCATTTTTCTCCTCAATTATATTTTTTGTAATAAAATGAATACCATAGTTATTCGAAGAATGTGATTTACTACTAAATGAAACCATTTATCTGTGGGTCCATTGGGTATTTCTTAAGATATACTGAAATTTTGAAATCAAACTTAGCGAGTATCAGTAATTTCATGTACCATTTGGGCGCACTACATAAAAAGTCATTTTTCTCCTAAATTTTATTTTTTGTAATAAAATGAATACCATAGTTAGTCGAAGGATGTGATTTACTACTAAATGAAACCAATTATTTGTGTGTCCATTGGATATTTCTTATGTTACATTGGAATTTTGAAATCAAATTTAGCGCGAATCAAAAGCTTCACGCAGCGTACGGGCGCTTTAAAGAAAACTCATTTTTCTCCTAAATTATAATTTTTTTTATAAAATGAATACCACAGTTAATTTAAGAATGTGATTTACTACTTAATGAAACCATTTATATGTATGTCCATTGGGTATTTCTTAAGATATACTGAAATTTTGAAATCAAACTTAGCGAGAATCTTAAGTTTCATGTACCATATGGGCACACTGTTAAAACACTCATTTTTCTCATTAACTATATTTCATGTAATAAAATGAGTACCACAGTTAGTCGAAGAATGTGATTTATAACAAAATGAACCCATTTATTTGTGTGTCCATTGGGTATTTCTTAAGACACACTGGAATTTTGAAATTAAACTTAGCGGAAATCAGAAGTTTCACGTATTCTATGGGCGCACTATACAAAACTCATTTTTATCCTAAATTATAATTTTTGTAATAAAATAAATACCACAGTTTGACTAAGAATGTGACTTACTACTAAATAAAACCATTTTATTTGTATATCCATTGGGTATTTCTTAAGATAGACTGGAATTTTGAATTCAAACTTAGCGAGAATCTAAAGGCTCACGTACCATATGAGCACACTGTACAAAACTCGTTTTTCTCCTAAATTATATTTTTTGTAATAAAATGAATACCACAGCTAGTCTAAGAATGTGATTTACAACTAACTAAATCCATTTATTCGTATATCCATTGGGAATTTCTTAAGATATACTCGAATTTTGTAATTAAACTTAGCGAGAATCAGAAATTTTACGTACCATTGGGGCGCACTATACAAAAACTGATTTTTCTCCTAAATTATATTTCATGTAATAAAATCAATATCACAGTTAGTCGAAGAATGTGAGTTACTATAAATGAAATAATTTATTTATGTGTCCATTGGGTATTTCTTAAGATACACTAGAATTTTGAAATCAAACTTAGCGGAAATCAGAAGTTTCACGTATCCCATTGGCGCACTATACAAAAGTCATTTTTATCCTAAATTAAAATTTTTGTAATGAAATGAATACCAAAATTAGTCTAAGAATGTGATTTACTACTAAATAAAAATTTTTTTGGTATATCCATGGGGTATTTCTTAAGATATACTGCAATTTTTAAATCAAACTTTGCGAGAAACAGATATTTCACGTACCATATCAGTAGTTTCACGTACCATATGGGCACACTATACAAACACTGATTTTTCTTCTAAATTATATTTTTTGTAATAAAATTAATACCACAGTTAGTCTAAGAATGTGATTTACTACTAAATGAAACCATTTATTTGTATATCCAGTGGGTAATTATTAAGATATACTGGCATTTTTAAATCAAACGCAGCGGGAATCAAAAGTTTCACGTACCTATATGGGCGCACTGTACAAAAACTCATTTTTCTCATAAATTATATTTTTGGTAATCAAATGAATATGACAACTAGTCTAAGAATGTGATTTACTACTAAATGAAACCATTTGTTTGTGTATCCATTTGGTATTTCTTAAGATATACTCGCATTTTGAAATCAAAGTTAGTGAGATTCAGAAGATTCACTCGCCCCATATGAGTGCAATACACAAAAACTCATTTTCCTCCTAAATTATATTTTATATAATAAAATGAATACCATAGTTATTCTAGGAATGTTATTTACTACTAAATGAAACTATTTATTTGTATATCCTTTGGGTATTTCTTGAGATATACGAGAATTTTGAAATCAATCTTAGCGAGATTCAGTAAGTCACTCGCGCCATATGGGTGCAATACACAAAAACTCATTTTCCTCCTAAATTATATTTTATATAATAAAATGAATACCATAGTTATTCTAGGAATGTGATTTACTACTAAATGAAAAATTTATTTGGTATATCCATTGGGTATTTCTTAAGATATACTGGAATTTTGAAATCAAACTTTAGCGAGAAACAGATACTTTCACGTACCATATGGTAATTGTTAAGATATACTGGCATTTTTAAATGGGTATCAGTAAGTTTCACGTACCATATGGGCGCACTATACAAAAACTCATTTTTCTCCTAAATTATATTTTTTGTAATAAAATGAATACCATAGTTAGTCTAAGAATGTGATTTACTACTAAATGAAACCATTTATTTGTATATCCATTGGGTATTTCTTAAGATATACTGGAATTTTGAAATCAAACTTAGTGGGAATCAGAAATTTCACGTGCTATATGGGCGAAAATACAAAAACTCATTTTTCTTCTAAATTATACTTTTTGTAACAAAATGAATACCACAGTTAGTCTACGAATTTGACTTACTACTAAATGAAACCATTTATTTGTATATCCATTGGGTATTTCTTAAGATATACTCGAATTTTGAAATCAAACTTAGCGAGAATCAAACAACAGATACAAAAACTCATTTTTCTCCTAAATTATATTTCATGTAATAAAATGAATACCACAGTTAGTCGAAGAATGTGATTTACTACTAAATGAAACCATTTATTTGTATGTCTATATGGTATTTCTTACCTCCTCCACCGCCCAATATTATTCCCCCGTGCCAAAGTCCGGTTCAGTTCCCACAACAGCCACAACCCCAGAATCATGGCGGCCCCCCACCCAATCAGCAAGCATTTATCTATATAAATAAAGAATTTTATACACCTCCTCCACCGCCCAATATTATACCCCCGTGCCAAAGTCCGGTTCAGTTCCCACAACAGCCACCACCCAAGAATCATTGCGGGCCCCCGCCCAATCAGCAAGCATTTATCTATATAAACAAAGGATTTATACACCTCCTCCACCGCCCGATATTATACCCCCGTGCCAAAGTCCGGTTCAGTTCCCACAACAGCCACCATCCAAGAATCAAGATGGCCCCCCACCCAAATTAGCAAGTATATATATATAAATAAATAAAGGATTTTATACACTTCTCCCCCGCCCAATATTATAACCCCGTGGCAAAGTCCAGTTCAGTTCCCATAACAGCCACCACCCCAGAATCAAGATGGCCCCCCACCCAAATTAGCAAGTATATATATATAAATAAATAAAGGATTTTATACACTTCTCCCCCGCCCAATATTATAACCCCGTGGCAAAGTCCAGTTCAGTTCCCATAACAGCCACCACCCCAGAATCAAGACGGCCCCCCACCCAAATTAGCAAGTATATATATATAAATAAATAAAGGATTTTATACACCTCCTCCACCGCCCAATATTATGCCCCCGTGCCAAAGTCCGGTTCAGTTCCCATAACAGCCACCACCCCAGAATCAAGACGGCCCCCCACCCAAATTAGCAAGTATATATATATAAATAAATAAAGGATTTTATACACTCCTCCACCGCCCAATATTATGCCCCCGTGCCAAAGTCCGGTTCAGTTCCCACAACAGCCACCACCCAAGAATCATTGCGGGCCCCCCGCCCAATCAGCAAGCATTTATCTATATAAACAAAGGATTTATACACCTCCTCCACCGCCCGATATTATACCCCCGTTCCAAAGTCCGGTTCAGTTCCCACAACAGCCACCATCCAAGAATCAAGATGGCCCCCCACCCAAATTAGCAAGTATATATATACAAATAAATAAAGGATTTTATACACTCCTCCCCCGCCCAATATTATAACCCCGTGGCAAAGTCCGGTTCAGTTCCCATAACAGCCACCACCCCAGAATCAAGACGGCCCCCCACCCAAATAAGCAAGTATATATATATAAATAAATAAAGGATTTTATACACCTCCTCCACCGCCCAATATTATGCCCCCGTGCCAAAGTCCGGTTCAGTTCCCACAACAGCCACCACCCAAGAATCATTGCGGGCCCCCCGCCCAATCAGCAAGCATTTATCTATATAAACAAAGGATTTATACACCCTACCACCGCCCGATATTATACCCCCGTGCCAAAGTCCGGTTCAGTTCCCCCAACAGCCACCATCCAAGAATCAAGATGGCCCCCCACCCAAATTAGCAAGTATATATATATAAATAAATAAAGGATTTTATACACTCCTCCCCCGCCCAATATTATAACCCTGTGGCAAAGTCCGGTTCAGTTCCCATAACAGCCACCACCCCAGAATCAAGACGGCCCCCCACCCAAATTAGCAAGTATATATATATAAATAAATAAAGGATTTTATACACTCCTCCACCGCCCAATATTATGCCCCCGTGCCAAAGTCCGGTTCAGTTCCCACAACAGCCACCACCCAAGAATCAAGACGGCCCCCCACCCAAATTAGCAAGTATATATATATAAATAAATAAAGGATTTTATACACCTCCTCCACCGCCCAATATTATGCCCCCGTGCCAAAGTCCGGTTCAGTTCCCACAACAGCCACCACCCAAGAATCATTGCGGGCCCCCGCCCAATCAGCAAGCATTTATCTATATAAACAAAGGATTTATACACCTCCTCCACCGCCCGATATTATACCCCCGTGCCAAAGTCCGGTTCAGTTCCCACAACAGCCACCATCCAAGAATCAAGATGGCCCCCCACCCAAATTAGCAAGTATATATATATAAATAAATAAAGGATTTTATACACTCCTCCCCCGCCCAATATTATAACCCCGTGGCAAAGTCCGGTTCAGTTCCCATAACAGCCACCACCCCAGAATCAAGACGGCCCCCCACCCAAATTAGCAAGTATATATATATGAATAAATAAAGGATTTTATACACCTCCTCCACCGCCCAATATTATGCCCCCGTGCCAAAGTCCGGTTCAGTTCCCATAACAGCCACCACCCCAGAATCAAGACGGCCCCCCACCCAAATTAGCAAGTATATATATATAAATAAATAAAGGATTTTATACACTCCTCCACCGCCCAATATTATGCCCCCGTGCCAAAGTCCGGTTCAGTTCCCACAACAGCCACCACCCAAGAATCATTGCGGGCCCCCGCCCAATCAGCAAGCATTTATCTATATAAACAAAGGATTTATACACCTCCTCCACCGCCCGATATTATACCCCCGTGCCAAAGTCCGGTTCAGTTCCCACAACAGCCACCATCCAAGAATCAAGATGGCCCCCCACCCAAATTAGCAAGTATATATATATAAATAAATAAAGGATTTTATACACTCCTCCCATGCCCAATATTATAACCCCGTGGCAAAGTCCGGTTCAGTTCCCATAACAGCCACCACCCCAGAATCAAGACGGCCCCCCACCCAAATTAGCAAGTATATATATATAAATAAATAAAGGATTTTATACACCTCCTCCACCGCCCAATATTATGCCCCCGTGCCAAAGTCCGGTTCAGTTCCCACAACAGCCACCACCCAAGAATCATTGCGGGCCCCCCGCCCAATCAGCAAGCATTTATCTATATAAACAAAGGATTTATACACCTCCTCCACCGCCCAATATTATACCCCCGTGCCAAAGTCCGGTTCAGTTCCTACAACAGCCACCATCCAGGAATCAAGATGGCCCCCCACCTAAATTAGCAAGTATATATATATAAATAAATAAAGGATTTTATACACTCCTCCCCCGCCCAATATTATAACCCCGTGGCAAAGTCCGGTTCAGTTCCCATAACAGCCACCACTCCAGAATCAAGACGGTCCCCCACCCAATTAAGCAAGTATATATATATAAATAAATAAAGGATTTTATACACCTCCTCCACCGCTCAATATTATGCCCCCGTGCCAAAGTCCGGTTCAGTTCCCACATCACCCACCACCCCAGAATCATGGCGGGCCCCCCACCCAATCAGCAAGTATATATATATATATATATATATATATATATATATATATATATATATATATATATATAAATACAGGTTTTTATTTTTGTTTTCAATAAATTTTCCAAGCATTGCAACACTAAGCACAAGTTTAGTTTATTTATTAATTAGATAAAGCATTTAAGCAAATTTAAAATATTTATTATTATTATTATTAAATTAAAGTGCACATATATTTCAATGTTTACATAGTATTTCAATGTCATATAAAATATTTAAATCCCCCTATGCACGCAAGCGTCACAGCATTTGAAATTACACTTTGCACTTTCTTGTTGAGATTTTAAGAAATTACGGATTTCGAATGAAGACTTGCGTAAATAAAGTGAGTAGAGTTTTTTTTTTCTCATTGCGTAAGCATATATAAAATACTTCAGAATCTTGAAATATGATGTTAGAAATGACCTACCTTTTCCTAAATTGTGTTGCTATATAAATAATCCTTGTAAAATATATAATAGAAAAAAATACTTGTTTCTCCTTGAACTGCTTAGAATGTTCGTAAAAATGAATTCGTATTTCCTTTTCCTTTTAAAGCGACGAAAATTGGAGCCAATAAAAAATGAATTTATTGATCGAGGGATATTTTCATTTAAAGTGAGAATAAAAAAAGGCATCAGTATTAAAGATACACACAATATTTTTATTTATAACTGAAAGTTATGAATAAAATATTGCAGATTTTTATTCATTTTCTTTTTGTACTCATATTATTTTTGCTTAAAAAATATTTGAACAATAATTTTTCCTTAAATTCAGAAACTAAAATTTATATCAAAAAAAAAATGTTTTAAATAATAGTTTTCCTCTAAATTCTCTAGTTTCTGAAGTTAGAGAAAAAGTGTTGTTCTAATATTTTTAATATTTTCTGCTATGTATATAGTTCAAAGTAATATTATTATGTAACAGCATCTAATAATGATCGATTAAAAATAAGACATTTGTTTATAGAAATCAATTTACTTTCAGAAAGAGCGGGAATTTGCTTTAGAAATTTTTTCTGAAAAAGATTAAAATGTTTTTGCATTGATAAAATTTTGAAAGAAACAAAATAACGGTATGAATTATTTTAGAATAGGATTAAATAAAGGTTAATAGCAATTGTGAATATATTAACAGCATTATGATAATTTTTTCTTGATAAAAATGTTTGAAACAAATATGTCATTATGACCGTCTTTAAGCTATTTTTAAATCTTCTTCATATTATTTCTATTATTAAAATTCTATTCAATCGCATTGGTTTTAGTTTTTAGAATTAAGAAAATTTTATTGCAATACGTAACATTTTATTTTTTTAGTTTTTCCTTATATTTCAGAATTTTTAATTAACATTCTACAAGCAGGTTAATAGAAAAAAAATATTCTTGAAAGATTTCATAAAATATATGGGCATATTAATTATAATTTATCATAGCTTAACGAGGAATAACTTTATTTGAAAATTTTCCTTCAGAATGATAAGTATCCTTTTAATTTTGAATATACTTAATGTAAATTGCCATTTGTCTTTATATACTGCGTCTTTATTTACTTTACATCACTAAGTGATTATTTTTAAATTTATCATTCTTTTGTTCTTTCATTGAACTACCTTTAGAATTTTCTTCTTTTGTTAATTGAATAATGATAAACTGGATAGTGTTGAAATAAATTATCCGACTTAAAGTTATAAATATTATAAATTTTTAGGTATCGAATGAACAACGGGACACATGATTATATCAAAAAATAATTACCGTGTTCCATATACCCTTCAATTGGAGTTTTAAGGGCATGTTTCTGCCGCCCAACTTGTCTAATGGTCAGAATGTCTGACTGCGGATAGGAAGGTCCTGGGTTTGAATCCCGGTTCGGGCATGGATGTACTTTCTCTCTCTATCTATCCTGTCTTTGTCCTTTCCTTGTATGAATGAGGTGTGAATGGTTGCCTACCTTATAAACGGGTACCTATGGCATGTGTGTAGAGCAAAGTTGTACTTTCACCTTCATGGTGCTCTGATTAAAACGAAAGACGCTCCCAATTAACTTAAATTCGCATAGCTAAGGCATAGCGAGCTTGGCTTGTCCAAGTGTCATTAGTAACAACAACAACAAGAACATGTTTCTAATCATTAGAAATTCTATGAAATTCAATTAATATCAGCAACAAAATTAATAAAGTTTTAAGAATTTGCTCTAATACTTTATTTGTTAGAGCTTTATAACTATAACAAACTATTTTTGAATATAATTTAATGCAGCCTTTTATAAGGTTCTAATTAATAAACCAAATATTTTAAATAAGTAAGAAATGAAAAATAATTTGACTTTATCTTTCAAAATTTTAAAAAAGTTTCTAGTTTTAAATCATTTACATTGTATGATTTTAATAATTCTATTGGGTAGAATTCTATTTTAGCCTACCCCTTGGCGAACATGGAAAACAATGGTGTCGAACAATGTATCGCTAACCAAAACTACGCAATTTCCAATATTAATGTTGGAAATATATTACCAGTCTGCATTAAGACAAAATGATAAAATTCAATTTTTCTTTATGAGAAAATATATTACAATATGTAAAACCTGAAAAAAAACAATACCACTTTTGTATGGCAGTTTATTAAAATGTTTATATAATCGTTTTTTATAACATTTCATTTCAGATAATAGAGAAATAAAACTAAGCAATATCGTGAATAACATCATGTTTTAGTTGTCATTTTTTAATTACGTTCAGATTATTAGCACAAATTGATGAAATCCATTCATTTACTGGAAGTTATTTTTTTTTAAAGAACACAACTGGTTGAAAGACAAACCATAACGTAATTCTTAAACTTTATATCGATTTTTATTCTAAGTCATCGCTTAGAATAAAATGCGTTTACTTGTTATCACTTGTTTAAAAAAGAATTTTATCTTATACTTTCTAATTCTAACAAATTAATTAGATTTAAAATATTTGGGTCATAAAATGAGAACTTTATTGATTTCATTAAAATTTTTAAAAAATCATTTACTTTTATTCTGATTTAGAATTTTCTCTGAAAATATTATTTTAATTTATTTTGACAAATTTTTTTTTAGTTTGTGTCTTTATTTTAAAAATGCTTCCTGGTATTGGTTATCATAGAATTACACAGCCAAAAGCATTCACAGTTCGGAATTCTTGTATTAAGAAATCTAATTTTATTTTGTAATCTTCTGGTTTGACACCGCATTTCACTCTTGGTGATGGAGTGGATCCAAATATTATTCAACCATTTCATGAATAAAATGACATCGTATTATTATGAAATATATATATATATATATATATATATATATATATATATATATATATATATATATATATATATATATATATATATATATATATATATATATATATATATATATATATATATATATATATATATATATATATATATATATATATATATATATATATATATATATATATATATATATATAGCTATACACATATATATACATATATATATATATACCTATAGTACATAGAGGTGAAGTCGACATCGGATTTAATATCCTTCCATTAAAATTTTCCCGCAATATCAGTGGGAGGAGATTATAGTAATCCACCTATAACACAATATGTTGGTCCGCGTTATAGGAAAACGCATTTGTACGAGCATTCACGTAAAACGTGCTCGTATAATCACGTATAAGGCGTTAGCTACAAATGATCCCCGTCTAACGTTTCTCGTTAAAAGGGGTTTCAATCGAATATTAAGGAAATGCTATAAACGATATATAAGCGTTTTATTAAAATCAAATTAAATAAAAACTTATAAAATGTGACTAAAACAGTTAAATTCAAATAAATAAAATAATTCCGAAAACAGTTTTATTAGATATTTATTCGCTGTTGAAGCTATGTGAAATAACGTTCCACCGACATCTTTTTTAAGCAGAATGTTCAAAATTCTATCTTCTTCTTCTTTAATAGGGTAACAACCTGTTACAGGTCTTAGCTGCCTCTACGGCACGCTTTTCCTCGGCCAGTCTGTCCAGAGCGACACTTTGCTAGTTCCTAACTTTCTGTATCTTGAGGTCATTTTTAGTGTCAACGAGCCATCTTGTTGATGGTCTTATTCTTCTTAGAGTTGGGTTTTTATATCATTGGGCACCTCTGCTTTTATCAGCATATTGCACTATTAACTCCAAACCCCATGTTTCCTAGTTCCAGTTGCTCGGGTCACCCACTTTATTAATAAAGTCCGATAACCCTTTAATGGAGTGTAGGTGTAATTCTCTAGTATGGATGATGCATAAAGAAGTTAATCTAGGGAGGGCAAGAGCCTCGCATTCGTAAATAATATCCTTGACCATTTCCTCTTGCGTATGACATTTCCTGCAGATTGGGTCTTGCTGAAATAGTCCCCTTTTATGGGGGTGTTTTCTGAAATATTAGTGCCCAGTTAAGAAGCCTACGATTAAACGTATCTTCTGCCTAGAGCATCTTAGAATTTCAAAGGCAATCATCACTGATGATCCACAGATCATACTTTTAGCGTGGGTTTGAGCAGGAGTGTTGAGCCAAGCTTCATACAACTTCCGTTTTTTCCATCTAAGAACATTGGTTTTTGCGTCTTCAAATTGATCCCACAAAAAAGTTCTGCACCGATGGGAGCAAAAGACGATCCTTGTTTAGCAAGTTCATCAGCCCTTTCATTAACTTCAATACCTTTGTGCCCTGGAACCCATACAAGGATCACCTTGTTTCTAGTTGCCAGTTCTGTAAGAAGATTTCTACATTCCAAAATCATTTTAGATTTGATTTCGAAAGAATTGAGCGCTTTTAAAGCGGCTTGACAATCACTAAAAATGAGAATCCGCTTACCGTGGTAGCCCATCCTCCCATTTAGTCACAGACAGTGGATAATGGCCAAAATTCTGCCTTGAAGACCGTAGCGTATTGCCCAAGGCTTACAGATGGGATGGTTCTTGGTGACACGCTACATACTCCCAGTCCTGAGTTGGTGGTCTTCCTCAGGCACGGGATCCTTCAGGGTTCTTAAATGTTGACACTCTAGTGGGATTGTTTCCCCGGCTTCTCCAGACATGGCAAAACCATTTTAGCCTGTTATTTCTGGGTCAAAGGTCTTTAATGTAATTTAATTTTATAAGAATACAATACACACAATGTAAAAACGTAAGCAAAATTGATTGTGATCTGTACTAATCATTATAAATTTAGCAGAACATAAATTTAACGTGGGGAATGAACGCATTATATGGAGAAAAACATGTATTATACGAGAGACATGAAACCACGTAATATGAAAACGTGTAATAAGAGTAACGTGTTATAGGGAGGATCATTTTATATCATATGAGCATTTCGGCAAGTGTAGCGGACGAAGGATTTTGTACGTTTTCCTCCCGGTGGGATTCCTTAGAGATAACAGGCCGCATTCACGTGTTTTAATGGAGAAATCCTGAAAACACACAGGCAACCATTTCGACAGAAATACAAGCAAAAGAATCAAAACATCCATTTTCCATTGTTCAGTAATGGTTATCACAGAATTCTTGCCCTTTTACTTCAAAGAACACAATCTTATCTCTAAGCTACAATGAACCTTGTTCTAGGAATATTGAAATTGGATGGACATTAAATCCAACGTTTTCTCGACATTAGGGCGCGCGCGATATCTTTACTCCACAAGTTTTCCAAATTTCTACACATATATTTACAAATAACAGAATAAAATGTTTTTTTTCCAATGGCGGGCACTTGAGGGTTGAACCCTATGCCACAACAAGTCCAGAAACTGCTACTCACCTCACTTGTCGTTACCCAGCGGGCACCTGTGAACCAAGTCACGGAGGCGAGTAGCGTTACCCGCGCCATACCACCACAAACCCGTTTATAGGGTGGGCCACATTAATACACATCATCACGGAAGAAAGGATAGAGAAACACAAAGAGAACAGAGAAAAAAAGTAACATGCATGCCCGAACCGGGATTCGAACCCGAACCCAGCTCAGGAGTCTGGAGCGCTAACCACTCAGCCATCGGTCGGCATAAAATAAAATGTAAGTTTATAATAACAGTCGTGAGAGGTTTAAGATTATAATAATTTATTATTTGATATTTATGATTTTGAATGTTTTTCTAATTTAAAATTTTTTATGAGAATATCAATTAAATGAAGAAACATTTAACTATTTTAGTATCATAAAATATCAAATGAATTCTCCCACAAAGAAAATAATTTGTACTCTTTTGAAATTTGTGATTCATGTAGTAGGTTATCATATAATTTCCTGATTAAAAATCAAATAATAATTACTTTTTTTCATGAATAAATAGTAAAATAAAAAATTTACTGAATTTTATATTTAATAATTTATAATTGATGCGTACCATGTTAATTTACAGATGTCTATTACAATTTAAAGAAAGGTCGATGGGGTTAGTTTGATTAGGGCATCATTCTCATTATCGGAAGGTACTGAGCTCAAATCCTGGCTTAAGAGAAGATAAGTCGTGTTTGCTAAATACGGCTGGGGCAAGTTAAAACTGTGTTTGATCGCAATGTCCTCCAAGTGAAATGATACGTCTGAGGGTAGCAGATCAAGTATTGGGAAGTTTTTGCTTGGCTTCTGCTTCAAAATCACGAAGACTTCACCCGGCCGTTTCCATCTGACTGGTAGAGCCCAAATCAGGGCTAGGTACAGGGAAGGATGCTGGTGCAACAACAACAACCTAATTTCTGTGATTGGGTACTTAACGTCGATGTCGAAAGTGATTGGTTTTGTTGCTTATGATGCTTGGACAAGCCAAGCTCGCTATGCCTTTGGCTGTGCGAATTAAGTCAATAGAGAGCGTCTTTCATTAGGATCAGAGCACTACGAAGGTGAAAGTACGACTTTGCTCTTTTTAAGGTGCCACTTAATTTTGAACCACGGTCAGGTGATGAGGCCAAACCTGAGCTGACACTTTCCTCTCCACATCCACGCCACACCAGCGGAAGGACTTTGGACGTCACAGATTAACGTGGACACGTCCCCAACCTTACGGAGTTCCAGCAAGCAAGCCAGTGAAGGAGAGTACACCGTGGTCACCCTCCCAACCACTGCCCGCGGCAAATGATGCTTCACTTTGGAGGTTACGGGAAGCGGCGTGAAGCTACTGAGCCACTGGAGCTCAAGTGATTGGTGGTCATATTAATGTGACTGAATTGTGCTTTTTTATGAAATAATGTGAAATAAAATAAAATCGTTCCTATGTAATACGTTTATTGCTTCGGATAATATTGCCAAAGTAAGCATTGGTGATATCTCTGAAACGAAGTCACCGAATCTGGTGGTTAGAACCAATAAGTTCCAATAATAAATGAAATGTTCCAAAACATTTTCAGTATTTTTATTCAATAAAATATTTAACATCGCGAAGATTCAATTATCAACTGAACATTTCACTTGGGTTAAGAATTTTATTAATTATGAGAATTATGAACATAATAAAATACTATTTGTATTAATTTCATTATTAATAAAACTCATTAAATTGTATTACTAAAAAATAAACATATTTTGGTAGAAATTTCATACCAATGGCACTCAGAATAATTAAAATGTCATGTTGACTGTTTTATTTCATCATCGATAGCATCTTAGTTCTGTTCACCTTCCTATGTTAAATTTTCTATGAATATTTCTGCTGATTGAATGTTAGTGTATACATCGTATTTGACATTCCAATTAGCTAATAACTGGAGTTAAAATATTATTGTACTATTTCTTCCTTTTTGTCATTCTTCACCAAAGAGAAGTATTGTTGTTGTTGTCGTCATGTGCCAGCCATGCTGGCAACTTGGGGTGCGCTGCTCCACTTTTCCTACTGAACCCTATTTTGGTGTGGAGTCCGACTTCCTCAGTACACACATGCCATAGGGACCCGTTTATAGGGTAGGCAACCATTCACTCCACATTCATACAAGGAAAGGACTAAGTCAGGATAGATAGAGAGAGAAAGTACATCCATGCCCGAACCGAGATTCAAACCCAGGACCTCCCTATCCGCAGTTAGACACGCTGACCACTAGACAAGTTGGGCGGCAAGTGAAGTATTTGTTTGTTGATAATCAACGTTCCGTAGGCTTTATCAATTCACCAGTCTTCAGTTATGGTAAAATTGAAGCTTACATTTTTCGAGAAAGACATTTTTATTGCGATCAGCACTCCAAATAGCTCAATTCATTACCATTGACATCAGTTTAATTTCACAATTCTAAAAAGCTAAATTTAAAAAAAATTATAAGAATCCAATATTTATTAAAAAAAAAGAAACAAAATAATTAAAAATTTTATAAAAAGTGGGAGTTCTAAATTCGAATAAAATTTAACGAGAAATTTTTTTTATTCTATTCTATTATGTGAAAGGAATCTTAATACATTCTTCATTCAGAACTTCAGCGTGCATTGATTCATATAAATTTCTCGCTGAAAATTCCGAGAAAATGTAAAACTCAATTTAAATTTCTCTTCGAAATTTATTCCGATTGGAGAGAACATTCTTTTAAACTTGTATTGTTAGTGGTTGGAGCTAAGGAGAAACGGTATTATTTTAATCCTATTGTATCTAAGAGCATCTGAAATTCAAACTCACATATAAAAAGCCTGACTTATGTTTAAATTAAGTTGAATCGCTTTCCGTGAATCTCTTAAGTTTTACTAATGAGTACTCCTTTGTGACATGAATTACGATTGATGAAATTCACAGTTGCTCAAGCTGCATATTTTCATAAAATAAAATGAAAAATTGATTGGACTTCGAATTCCATCGCAGCAAAATTATAAATTGTATTGAAGGAAGTGTTTTATATATTGGAATAAAATACCGGATAAACTTAAGCAATAATGAAAGCAGAGTAAAATAGTATACTAAAAATGTCTAAGTCAATATATGAAGGAATGTACTGAATCGAGACAGAATCTGTTATTTTTTATTATCTCTCTTTAGTGTCTAAGAGATATAAAATTCCGGAAGATCAAAGAAATTATTTTACAAAGGCAGTATTTCACAAATTAAATATAATTTGATACTACTTCTTAAACATAATTTCAATCAATCGAGTGCTTTTTATTTAATAATGAGAATATGTTTTATTGGAAAGATTATATGCTCGATTGTTCTGAAATTGAATTATAAAAATTTAAAAACATTTAATTAGATTTGTAGAATTTTTCTTATACTTACAAATTATAATTTGTATCCATTCTTAATTTTCACATAGTTTAATGTTCAAAGATACATTGGAAATTGAATTATGCAATTAATAAATTATATAAAATAAGTTAAAGAAAGTCAAAACATATAATAAATTACTTTATCAAAATTTTTATAATTCTAAAATATCTCATGAGTAATTAATAAACCTGAAGATGTTTTTTGTTAGATGACATATTACATTTCAATTAACAAACTGATATAATTATTTATCAAGAATTTTGTTATAAATCGAAAAATGTATCATGATTATTTTGAAATTAAAAAATGGCAACAGTTTAAAAAAATCATTACCATATCGTTATTGTGATATAATGACTGTAACTAATACTTGTCTTCCCATTTGGTTTATTTATATTTAACGTAAATTTAAGCCTAAAATTAAATTTAATAAATTAGACATTGCTTAGACAAATAAATAGGTGAAAATTGACAAATATTTACATGAGATTTTCTTCTGAGTAAGTTTTAACTAGCTTTAATATGCTTCTTGTTACGAATCTACATTGTTTCCGAATTTTAACTTGAAAAAATACGCTGAATATAAAAATGTTTTCATATTGATTACTGATACTCATACTGATTACTGATTCATACTGAAATTCATAAAAGCGAGATGAGTTTTATGAGAATTGTATGCTTTTTATTAGCATTTAATACCCTATTTCTTCAAGTAACTGTTATTCTTAGTTAAAATTAACACCAAAATATCACATATGTTTCCATTTTCAGAAAAATAGATAAAAAAAGAAAGGTAATTATTTTTAAATTTTATAATAAGCAATTAAAGTAAATACGGTAAAAACGCTTAAATATTTGACTGAAATAGTTAACATTACGTAATAAAGAATGTAAATAGGTAATGGAATTTTTACCGGAAAACCTATGAGGTTACACACATATTTGAAATTTGGTTATACGTCAAAATTTAGTAATTAGTAAAATTAATTTCAAATAACGTACAGCAATTTGAAAATTGGAGGAAGTATTTATTCTCTGATATCAATATCTACTTATTTAAGTTAAACAAGAACACCCTTTCTTCAATATAAGCCTTGTAATAAAACCAGCTACTAAAGTTTTTTTTTGACTGGAAAGGATGGAACTGAAAGTGTTTCTTTTATATCCCTATTTTTATACCTCTAATCACGGTTACAGCCTCAATAAAGGAAGATTTATGGCAGAAATGGGAAATTTTTCTTGTGTGTGTGTGTGGCTCACGCGTCACTTAAAAACACATAAATCATACTAAACTTTCGGTTACGGCTTTAAACATCACTAACCTCTAGCTTGAAAGAACCAAAAAGGAAAACAAAATATGTTATGGATTAAAATGTTAACAGGGAAAAGATTGCTGTAATTTAACAGTCAAAAGCAACACATGCATTTGAAAATCGGATTAAACAGAATAATGACTTTATACAAATTTTATCTTTCTTGCACTTTTTATAATATAAAATTTTTAAAAGTAAGTATTTTGCTTAATGTTACATTTTTAAAGTTTTAAGCTTAGTTTTAAAAATTAGTAATTTGTTTCTTGTGATATAATTTTTTAAATAAAATTTTTATTAAAAAATTAATAATTGCTTTGAAATTTTATGATAATGATTGTAAAATTGTTTTGAATTGAAGATACTATCTCAAATTTTTAAAATCAAATCTTATTTAAATTTTAAAAAAGTAAGAATCCCCATTTATTTAACTACACATTACGTCATATTAGCTAATTATTGCGTAATATGATAGAATGATGAAAATTAAAGATAATCCTTTATAGGAAATTCAGCCAAATAAGCATTATGTCCAAAGTTTATCGCTAACTTAATTTGGTAAAATTTTCATCAACTTAAAAATTGTTATTAAAAAGGAAAAGTTTTTGGAACTAAACTTAAAATACAGTCTATCTTATATTCAACTTTATTTCTGTTTTAAAAATTTTATAGTTTACGTAAATTTCATAAGTCATATAATCTAAAAAAGTGAGATATTTTTATTTTTTGTAAAAAGTTCCTATCTACGTTTCTATTGGTATATTTGTAGAGATGTATCTAAACATAGATAATAAAATATTTAAACCGGAATTTTTAAGTATGAAATTTTAAATTCAAAGTTTTCAGGCTATGTTTAAAAAACTAAAATTAAAAAATTCAAAACTTTTACGTAATAAAAACGGTGAAAAATAATTACTATAACGAATTAAAGCTATTAAATTCATCGATTTCTTTTTGAATTTCTAAAAATCAGTATTGCCCTTTAATAAAGTCATATTCTTGTTGTTGTTGTCGTGTGCTAGCTAGGCTGGCAATATGGGGTGCGCTGCTCTACTTTTCCAACTGAACCACATTTGGTTTGGTGTCCGACTTGCACACATGCATAGAGACCCGTTTATAGGGTAGGCAACCATTCACACCTCATTCATACAAGGAAGGGATAAAGACAGGATAGATAGAGAGAGAAAGTACATCCATGCCCGAACCAGGATTCAAACCCAGGACCTCCCTATCCGCAGTCAGACACACTGACCACTAGACAAGTTGGGCGGCAGTCATATTCTTTTACGTTTCCTTTAACAATCACAACTATCGGTTGCTTGAAATTAATTTATTAAAGTTAAAACATCTTTGGAGATTAAAGTGCATTTGAATCTTTTGTGAGAAAAAAGTGTTTTTGGGTTTGCAAATGAAAAGTTATTTATTCGAATATGAAAATGTTGTCAACCTCTTTCGTTTAAAATAAAAGTTGGTTTCTTCAGCCTAGAATACATTTAATTTAACTCAAAATAAAGATAAAATTTCCGCAAAAGATAGAATTATTGAATGATAAGTATTTTGTAATATTTTGTATAAACTCAAATTTAAAGGCTTCTTTAAGGAAAATTATTTATTTTAAGGTGGAATAAAAATGCATGACGTTGAATCGATTTATCATAAATGACTATTTTAAGCAATAAATTCTGCTATAGCAAAATTTTGCCTAGGGGAAAAATTATTGATTTTTATTATTTTAAGGATTTTAAAAAGACATCTTTACATACATGCAAATTAGACTTTTGTGGGGTAAGAATTTTTAAATTTTGCCTTTTGTTATAGGTTGAAGTTTACTAATCAATATATTGGTTAGTTATTTTATAATGGCAAATTGTAAAAATATTTTAGTTTTAATTACCACATTGTGAATAATTTGTCCAAAATGATTAATCTTAAAATAATGTTTTACCTACTTGGTTAAAAGTCTTGCATACATTAAAATATAAATAAAATTATTAATAATATTTGAAATATAAACGTAAATAAAATATAAATTAGACTGTATAAAAACAATTTAATGCTATACATAAAGATTTTTTTAATTCTGATGGTTTCAAAATGATTTCTTAAATTATCTAAATTATTTTACTTACCAGAAGCTGGAAATATTTTTCTTAGTGAGTATTTTAATTAATGAAAATATTGAATAAACAACTGTTTAACATTTTAAGAGCAGTGGAAAAAAATCGACAAAGATCTTTATGATTTTTAGCGAATTTATTTGCAATGCATGTAATACAAACAATGGAATTTGATTTTTTATTTTACAAAAGCTTACATTTGCAATAAAATTTATTATTTTATATTGTCCTCACATTGGGCATGAGTTTGAGGCTACAGTGGTTTGGTTGGTAGGCCATCGTTCTTATTATCGGGAATTAGTGAGTTCGAATCCAGGCTTAACAGAAGTTTCGTCGTTTTCACTAATGGTGTGGCTGGGATACGTTAAAACTGGGGGTGGTTGCAATGTCATCTAAACGAAATGATACCTTTTGTGGTGGCAGGTCAAGTATTGGGGTCTTCTGTGTTTGCTTCAAAATCAACAAGACTCCATCCGGCTGCTTCTATCTGAGTGGTAGAGGCCAACTCAGGGCTAGGTATAGGGAAGCATACTGGTGCAACAACATTTAACAAGAGACATTTGCTACAAGACATTGATTAAACCAGTTCTAACCTACGCCTCAGAGACATGGACCTTGACGATGAAAGAAGAGAAAACATTGAAAACATATTTTTGAGAGAAATGTCCTAAGAACTATTTTTGGTGCTGTCCTGGAAAATAACACCTGGCGAAAAAGGTATAACTTTGAACTGTTCAAAATCTATGGAGAAGAAGACATCATTAAATCAATAAAACTATCTAGAATGAGATGGGCAGGCCACCTCATGAGAATGAGTAAAGAGAGAACACCCATAAAGGTATTCAACTCCACCTCTTTCTGTAGTAGACCAAGAGGAAGACCCAAAAAGAGATGGATGGACTGTCTGGAAGAAGATTTGCATACTTACTGTCAAGAACTGGAGGTCGATTTCTAGAAAAGAGGTAGAATGACAGAGACTTCTGAAGAAGGCCAAGGCCCACAAAGGGCTGTCGTGCCAATGCTGATGATGATGAGATATTTGCCATTACAAAATTTTTAAGTGTAGAAAAGTACAATGTGATTTGCATAACTAAGGATTATGCTTCAATAATTGCGGATTTTTTTTCACGTGTTAAAGTTATTTCATGCATAAAAATTCAATTTATTAGAAATTATTATTTTTCTTATATTACTACTCCTTAAACAACATCATAGCTGCTAAGGATTAGTTAAGTATTTAATATTTTATCCCTATATTTTTTGCAATATCATTGCTCCAAATGAATGCTAAGTTTCTTGTTCATAATTAAAGTAGAATGATCTGTTTCTGAATATTTATAAATTTGTATTTTTGCAAGAAACCACAAGCTGGTTGCTGAAAAATTGTGTTTTTAATTTTAACAATGCATTTGCTTGACACTCAAATCAAGTTTGCATATTCATAAAGGAAATAATATTTCTTTTAAAATTACGTAGTCTCATTGGTCTTTACTTAATTTAAAAAGAAATAATAATTTAAAGCAAATACGTAAGGTCAGCGAAAAGTTATTCCTCATAAGAAAAGACACTTCTTAGAACAACAAATCAAATCAGTTTTATTTTTTCTTTTACACGAATTAAAATTCATTATTATGAAATATTTCATTTTGCCTACTTAAACAAAGGAAAGATGATGAAAATATGATTTTTTTAACGGAGGATTGCCTGAGACTTAAAAAGAAAGTGAAGTCAACTTAGAAATTTTTCTCATTTCGATAAATATTTATATAGCTGTGAGATTAATTAAAGCTTAATTTGAAATATACATTATATGAAATGATTGCAAACAATTTCTGGTATGCATTTTTATAATAACATATATCAGGATGTGTAAAGATTTAAAGTATTTGCAACTGTATATGATGTAAGTTACAGGCTTCCTTACTCTTATATAAGATGTAATAGTTTCAATGGGCGACTGTAGCGTGCTGTAAAAGATCGAATGTTTATGGTCTAGTTTCTCTCTATTCCAAAAACTTAATAAAACTCATATGATGGACAATAACTACAGATAAACCCTGACTAACAATTAATCTAATTCGAATCATATTGACGGTAGGAATTATTAATTCCCATCGACAGAATCAAAATACGTGTTTACACACATTCGATACAAACCATCAACAAACTATTTCTTACTTTTGCAGATGTCGCTCTCATCGCTGTGATAGGATTATTTCTCAAGTGTAAGTATATATTTGATATTATATTTATAACTGTATTTGTTGCCGCCCATCTTGTCTAATGGTCAGTGTGCCTGACTGCGGATAATGAGGTACTGGGTTCGAATCCCGGTTCGGGCAGGGATGTACTTTCTCTCTCTATCTATCCTGTCTTTGTCCCTTCCATGTATGAATGAGGTGTGAATGGTTGCCTACCCTATAAACGGGTACTTATGGCATGTGTGTACTGAAGAAGTCGGGCTCCACACCAAATATGGTTCAGTTGGAAAAGTGGAGCAGCGCATCCCATATTGCCAGCTTAGCTGGCACATGACAACCACAACAACTGTATTTGTTAAAATATTTATACTAGGGTAAAATGATTTTAAGCCAAGATCTGCATAATTGAAACAGTACTGAATAATACTTGGATTTTATAGTGCTAAGTAATTAAACGTTCTCATTGTACATGAAGATAAGTCATACCGGGATAATCTATGCGGCATACATATTTACACTCACTTCCAAAAGTTAAGCACGAAGATGTAAAATGTGCAAAAAAATTATTAAATACTGCTTTAATTGACACAAAGTTCGGCAGCAAAGTAGCATATATATTTATGCATAAAACAAAATCAATAATTATATACAAAAATGAAAACTATATTAAATCTTTGTAAATTATCAGATTATGACATACCGGAGATTTAAACATAATTATGTTGAAAGGGAAAATAAACAACATAAAATAAAATAAAGAAGATTAATATAGGGTATGTGATCCCCCTTCATTTGTATACAAAGTTTACAACTTGTGACCGTGATTTCAATTAGGTGCGCGGAATTAATCAATAGCCATTCTTCTTGCAGAGCAGTTTCCAGCTCAATAAGAGTGGCTGGAAGTGGGAAACGTAAAGATACAGCACGGCTGAGAGCATCCCAAAGATTTTCAAAGGGATAAAGGTCGGGAGAATATCGTGACAATGCCATATGCGCAATCCCTTCACTCTCCAGGTAGTCATCGACGATGTCAGCTCTATGGGGACGTGCGTTATCGTCCATTAAAACAAAAGTAGTACCAACTGCTGCAGTGAACAATCTCACGATGGGTTCTAGGACTTCATCTCGATACCGGACTGCCATTACAGAAACAGGTTTAAAGATGTGCAGGTTGGTTTGGTATCCTAATGAAATCCCAACCCATACCATAATGCTTCCACCTCGGAATGCGTGATGTTTTGGGGCTGGTTGCGTGTTTCTCGTTCACGCCATATCCTTATACGCTTGTCATCTGGCTCCAGAGGAAATCTTGACTCATCAGTAAACATGACATTGCCCCAGTCAGACACAGTCCTATTACATGTTCCCGGCATCTCTTTAATCGTACCCCTCTTGATTGAACGGATAGACAAACACAACCTCGAGGTACCCGGGCGTACAGTCTACTCATATGTAATCAACGGCTTACAGTAGCTGCAGATATCACCTTACCAAAGGACGTTGTAACCATAGATGTCAAATGTATGGAGGTCACTCTGTGATTCTGCTAGACTAAAATCGCAATATATCGATCTTACGCAAGGTTTGTAACCCTAAGGCTACCGGCTAAATGCGTTTGGACAACTATCTCTGTGGTTTGGAATTATTTCTATAAACGTATTATTTCTATAACGAAATTACAGAATGATAAACGCAGAAGTAAAGAGCAACATCTGAGATCAATTGTTCTTCTTCAATGCGCCCCACAGCATGCCAGAGCTCAGATTCGTCCACTCGTCTTCAGGAAGTCATAAAAACACGTATGCCTTGGAAACAAATTGAACGAAAATTTTATACACCTTCTATCAGCACTTACAATCAACTTCTGTAATCCTTCATAAAGCTGGTATCTTATAAGACTGCCCTTTTCGAATATTTCTTGACATGAAAGTGCGATTGGCTGTTACCTAACATATTTGTATATTTCCATCTACCTCTGTAGCGATTTGCATCCTGTTCAACTTTGATTGGCTTCCGGAAATTAGTATTTTCCTCTCCGTGCTTAACTTTTGGAAGTGAATGTATATGATTCGTATAATATTTCACAAACTTTAATCAGTGTAATTTTACAAAGTATAAAATCTCTTGTTGTTGTTGCTTATGACACTTGGACAAGAGAAGCTCGCTATGCCATTGGCTATACGAATAATTCAGCAGGATGCGTTTTTCGCTTACCTAGAGCACCACGAGTGTAAAAGTACGACTTTGCTCTAAACTCCAATGATAAATGGCACCACCAGAGGATCCACTTCCTCAGTTTTTACGTCAATCTAAAGGGACAGGAAATTTTCTCCAGACCATTACACCTGTCGTAACTACTCAAAAACAGGAAATTTGATTCCCCAGATTTAAGATCACGTAAGTCGCATGTTCTCGATGGGTCTTCGGTGGCATTGGGAATCGAAACCCGCTCTTTCGAATGGAAAGCTTTTATCCTAACTGCTATACTATCACGGCCTTAAAGAATCTACAGGAGTGGAAAAATAATTCGTTTGTATGCTGTATAATGAGTCTTTTAAGTATCTTTCATTGATAAGATATCGGGAAATTAGTCTATGTATACGATTTAAATATTTTCTGAAAATATTTACCATAATTGATTATCTCAATTTCACTCGTTTCTAGTACCTCAGGGTTTTTGTTCTTCCACATTGCAAAGCTTTTATTCCTAACAGTCACTTCCAACTCTTTTTGATGATTATGATGTCCTCAAACTGTGTACTATGCAAAAGTATTTTTGTTCCATCCTTTCGTTTACATACAGGGTCTGATTACCTTGCAGGCCAATTATTCCGATTTAAAATTATGATGTCTTCATACTGTGTACTATGCAAAAGTATTTTTGTTGTAGCTTTTCAATTACATGCAGGGCATGATTGCCTTGCAGACCATTCATTCAAACTTAAAAGTATAATGTCCTCAAACTGTGTATTATGCAAAAGTACTTTTCTTGTAGCTTTTCATCTACTTATAGGGCATGCTTGTCTTGAAGGACATTTATTCCGAATTAAGATTATGAAGTTCTCAAACTGTGTACTTTGCAAAAGTATCTTTGTTGTAGCTTTTCATTTACATACAGGCCCTGATTGTGTTGCAGGCCATTTATTCTGACTAAAAATTGTGATGTCCTCAAACTGTGTACTATGCAAAAGTGATATTGGCTGCTATTAAGGATGGTCTTCATCTCAATGAATCTCCTGAAGAGTTGGGAAATTAGCATGATTAATAATGATAAGGCAAGAGGAAAAAATGTAAGATCTATTGTCTATTCGATATGTTAACACTTTACATATATATTGTTTTCTACATTTCGATGTTCACATTCTTTTTGTTCTTTATATGTTTTTGTGCTGCGGGTGTACTTCACTCACTTGCCAATAAGCCATTGTCAAGTGCTACTGCTTAAAAAAACTATGTTCTTACGTCTGTTTTCATAATTTAGTTACAAAATAAATTCGAAATTGAGCAGTTGATACATGATATTCTTGCAAGCAATATTTATCCTTTTATGATTATGCTAAATTAAATTAAAATTTTGATTCTGCATAAAATATTTATGAAAATCAAAAATTTATTCTAATTTAATTTTTCATTTTTAATATACTCTTTCAGATTTTCGGAGATTATTTACAATCGTCAAGTGTACGTGAATGAAGCAACTCATTAAAAATTTCTTTTAGGAAAGTCAAGAAATCCTTGTTAAGAAAGTTGCTAAGAAAGTAAAATAAAAAAATAAACAAAACAAAGTATGTAAGCAAAAAGAGTACTTAAATGGAAAATGAAATTATTATTTGTTTTTTTGAATTTGTACTTTTTTATTCCACGTTTTTTACTTAAAACGTAATAAAACAAGCTTCAGTAAATTTATTTATGTCTCTAAAATTTCTAAAACTTTGCGCAGAAAAAACATTTGAAAACTTATTCATATCTAAGAAAAAGTTTATTTAAATCATAAGTAAGTTTTTAATATTCAAGCTATTTGCTTTCAGCTCCAAATTTAACTTTGTTTTAAAAGAAACATTAAAGATGAAATATATCGACGAGACATTAAAACAACTATCACAAGCAGCAATAAGATAACAGCCATTAAGAGATAAAGATATAAGCTTCTTGAGAGTCGAAATAATTAAATAAACTAAAAAATATATGTCTCTTTAAAAATCTTTTTTACTTATTTAATTATATATATGTTCTTTTTTAAATGCATTTAGTATCTTTTTGTCAGCACAAAGAATGACAAAAAATAAGAGAGATTTAAGTAATATTTTTCTCAAAATATTTTTAGGGTTCGGATTGAGAGTGAAGTATTGCATTATACTGTATAAAGCAGTGATTTTTTTCTCATTTCGATACTTTCCCATTATTTGTGAGAAATGTTCGCTAATATATAAAGAAAACGTTGTGTTTTTGATCCAAAAATTGTACTAATTATTAGATATTACAATTTTTGTGGAAATGTATATTAAGGTAATATTTTAAAGTGTATTTTAATGAAAAATTACATAATTTAATTTTTCTATTTAAAAATATTTATACTTAAAATTACAATAGTTTTTTCAATTCTGTTAAAAACATACAATTTCTATCTTAAAAATATAACACTTTTTCACAATTCCTAGTGATTATTTTAATGAAAAAGTGCATACTCAGTACTTATTATTATAGTTACATATTTTAAAAGTGATAATGATTTACTTGAAATAAATTAATTCTTTAATTCATCATTCAAATCATTATTCATGTTGTTTTCTATCAGAAAAAGAAAATACTTTGTTAAATCAAATTTAAAATTAAAATACATGATAAAAGTATCAGAAAGCATAATACAAATACATAATTGTTATATATATATATATATATATATATATATATATATATATATATATATATATATATATATATATATATATATATATATAAACAAAAAAATTAGAAAATATTTAGTGTTTTTTGCTTTTAAAGTAATTTTTTAGCAAATACTTTGATAGACCTTCTTTCTATAAATTGGTGGGGGTCAGTAAATACAACTTATATATAATATGTACTTCACATACTTGCCGCTCAATTTGTCTTGTGGTCAGCGTGTCTGACTGTGGTCCTGGGTTCGAATTCCGGTTCGGGCATGGATGTACTTTCTCTCTCTATCTATCTTGTCTTTGTCCTTTCCTTGTATGAATGTGGAGTGAATGGTTGACTACCCTATAAACGGGTCCCTATGGCATGTGTGTACGGAGGAAGTCGGACACCACACCTAAATATGGTTCAGTTGGAAAATTGGAGCAGCGAACTTTATATTGCCAACTTAGTTGGCACATAACAACAACTTAACATACATATTTTTCCTTGAATAAATCTAGTTTGCAAGTTAGATTTTTTGAAATTTATTTCATTTATATATTTATGTTATTTATGAATCTGTCATTTATATTTCTTTTATATAGTTATTTCATTTATATATCAATTCATATATAGAAATATTGACAGTTTTCTTCCTATAACTGGCATCCGAAAAATGAATCCCAATATGTTTATGGGATTTAAATCTGGACTGTGGAATAGCCAATTTACTTCTTTTATTATTCCTTTTTCTCTTCACAGTTTGTTTTAATTCGTCATGGTTCACTGTCTAGCCAATATTTAAAGTTTGACTCTCTTTAAAGTGAATTAAAAGGTATAAAAAATTTGTTAAAGTAGTGGTTGATAACAACAGAGAAATTTTCTAGGAACATTTTCCATGCAGTTCTCATTCACTGTTGTTGTTGATGTTTCTGATCCCAGATGGTGTAGCGTTGCTACTCCGTCTTTACAAAATTACTTAAAAACCTAAAAGCTGATATGGGTGCTTTAAAATACAGGGAACCGTGAAACCCAAATACCTGTTATTTATGAATATCCTGAGAATATTATCAGAGGGAGGTCTGTTCAGTAAATAAACCAATGGCACGATGGTAGTTTCTAATGATGTGAAATACCAATCAGTATCTCAATACTTCAATACAACTCCTTCAAATTATCTTCTAAAGAAAATTCGAGCCTCTGTTCATGCAATTAACAAGTATTGCCATTTAAAATATATAGAGTTTTTTCGTTAAAAAATTATTTTTTTTGTAACCTTCCTGATCATAAAATATACAACAGTTTTCAAACAATTTTATTTACGAAGATTTGAATGTCTTGGTTTTCCTCTAAATTCTAAAAAATAACATTTGAATTTGATTTTCTTCTCAAATTGTAGTACGTAAATAATTTTATTTTTATTTTCCAACGGCAGGCACACACTTGGGTGACGAACCCTATGCCACAACAAGGCCAGAAACTGCTACTCATTTGTCGTTACCCAGCTTGGTTCACGGGATTTGTCGTTAATCCCGTGAACAAAGTCACGGTGGCGAGTAGCGTTACCCGCGCCATACCACCACAAACCCGTTTATAGGGTGGGCCACATTCATATTTCAACACAGAAGAAAGGGCAAGTTTGGTTTAATTGGTTTGTTTGTCACTTAACGGTCATTATTTGCACACGAGGGCTAATAAGACCAAGACGTATGGTTTAAAGTAGATTCCAAACCACTACAAACATCTATGCCCAAGGTGGGATTCGAACCCACGAACTGTAGAACTGAAGGCAAGAGCGCTAACCATTCGGCTGCCAGCTCAGCAAGAGAGGACAGAGAAACACAAAGAATTAAAGAAAAACCCATGCCCGAACCGGGATTCGAACCCGGGACCAACAGCTCAGGAGTCAGGAACGCTAACCACTCAGCCATCGGTTGGCGAATAATTTTATTTATCTGTGATATTTTACAAGAGAAGATATTTATTTAAGTGTGAAAAATTCATATATTAGCTCAGGAAGATAATTTATTCTTTCTTCCACACTTTCTTATATTTTACATAAAAATCTCTTTCATTTTAAGAATTATGAATATTTATAACAGAATTCTTAAGAAATTTGTTGATACCTTTCTTCAAAACTTTCATAGCCTTCATTAAACCCCCCAGATTACAAATTTCAAATATAAAGAACACTCTTCGATGTAACATTGTCAATCCCTAATATAAATTATTAAAGTAAAAAATATGTTTCTTTTAAGTCAAAGTCACAATTAATATGTAATTTAAAAGGATAATATTTCTTGAAAATTGCAAAGGTTTTATATGAAAAGAATGAATGGTTTTTAATTAATGAATCCTCTGGATTTTAAAACGTTGTTTATTGTGCGAAATTAATCCAATAATTTCTAATGATTTTTTTGTAAAAAATATTTATTTCAAGTTTAAAATACAATATATGTATACATACATTATATGTTTATATATATATATATATATATATATATATATATATATATATATATATATATATATATATATATATATATATATATATATATATATATATATATATATTTATATATATATATATATATACATTGATTTAAGTGATCCTGACTTTGAATATTTTGATAAAATGTTCAATTTAGATAATGAAATAATCTAGAAATTCTTTATTTTATGCAATTAAATTACAAAAGAAATCCTCAAATTAAATAAATGACTATGGAAAGCAGTCATTTTTTTGCGGTCTTAAATGTCAAATTAAAACTATTTATTTTTCATTATTTTAAATATTTAGCTTTCAAAGTAATGAAAGCTAAATATTTAAAATAATGAAATGATTGATTTCATTGAAATAAATATCTTCAATCTTCAAAATTTTTTTTCAAATAGTCTTTGTTGAGTAATTTAATTTACATGATGATTTTTGCTTGCTGGATTATTAATTCTATATTAGAAAATGTCAAAATCAAAATGATTTTTTTCATATTATTTAATATGATTTCATATGTTAAAAGATCCGAACTCTTAATTTGTCTCAATGTTTTGAATCGTGTAAAATTTTTTGAATGCAGATCAAAGCTTTATATTGGGAAAAAATGAAGCTAATACCAGCTGCTACTGCTTAAAATAAAAAAAAAAGATTATAATTATGCGTTTATTAAAATGATGCTGTTGAGGTGGTATGATATGTTTTATAACAATGCGGTATAATTACTTTTATAACTGGGTTTATATTTTGAAAATTAAAATAGCAGAACATCGCATTTTTTTAAGTTTCAATGCTTTGTGATATAAAAAATATTTTTTCGTAGATATTTTTAAAATTAAGGAAAACAAAACAAAAGCAGAAAATTCCTATCAAAATATTCACTTTATAACAATTCTTGATACGTTGTTTTAAAATATTGTAGGATATCATATTTTACTTAGAGTAAGATTACTCTACTTACAATTATTTTTAAAAGTTTTTAAATTTTATTCACCAGCCGAAATTTATTTTGAACCGTAAAATCTATCATTAAACAAGATCAGTAGCAAAATCATGAGATATATAAAGTGTGAAACATATCTTGCATACTATTTACACAGCTTGATATGTCAGCGGAAGTTTAATTATATCTCACAATCATTTTCAAATTATAAGACCACGTTTTCTATTTATTATTGCATGTTTATTAAACGAAATAACACTTTTTATCACTCTTTCTCTTCTTTATCTTAATATACTTCAATAATTATCTATTTCCTTTGATAATACTCGGGTATATAACAGAAGAAATACAAGTTTCTTCCAAAATAAAACTTAAAATTTTAACATTGTTTATATATTTTCAGTAAAAAAAACTTTGTTTGTTGACATTATTAGATCATATTGATGCTTTCATTGATTCATTCTTACACAAGTCTATTAAATAATTTCTTATTGTTGTAGAAAACTAAAATAACATGTTTTTCAGAAACCGTCTACTGATTTTAATAGCCAAAATGCTTATTTATGAAAAATTATTTTAAATTATTAAAATGAAAAATTATTTTTCCTGTAACATATAAAAATTTAAACATCGAGAAATAATTCATATTTTCCTTAGCTGAAAATTGATGAAAAGCTTAATTTTTTTACGTTTTCAGTATGAAATAAAATTTTAACACTATACTTATAAATCATGGGTTCCCAAACTTTTTTTTCTCGTGGACATATTACATGGACATACACAGGATACATAGGATACTCGTGGACATACACAGGATATATTACATGGAAAAGTTCTTTGATCAAAATCTTCAAATGTATAATATTTTTAGCCCAAAAGTTTTTTTGAGCAGATAAAAAAACTGAAAACTTAAATCAAATTAAAGTTTTATTTTCTAACTAAAGCTTTTATTTGATTTAAGATTTCATATATAAATATATAATATATATTATATTAAAATATAATATTAAAAATATATAAATTGTCATGTATTTCTGAGAAACCAATGTGTGTGTGGGCACTTTCCCTAGATAGTCTAGATCATAGGTTCCCAAAGTGGTCCAGGTGGACCAGCAGGGGTCCATAAGAGATAATACGGGGTCCACGTAGAGGTGAGAAGAAAATAGGGGTTCACAAGTGTTAAGTGGGGGTCCACGAAAAAATTTCTGGTTTTTATAATAAAGAACAAAAATGTTGGCTGCGATTTACCTACCAACGTATGCAGGTAGCATCATTCACTAGGTAAGTACTCAAAATTATTCGAGATTTAGTTCAAACACAGAATTGAATAGTACAATAGATATTATTACAAGAGTGTTCATCACATGTCGAGACTTGTTAAGTGCCGCCTATGCGCCGTCTCATTAAAAGTATGACAATCTTTTATTGTTAATTTACATTGCAGAGTTCATTGTTGAATTTTGTCAATTGTTGATAGTTTGTAATAATAAATGTTTATAATTTTGTAAAACCACAAATATTATTTTAATAAATAGGACACAAGAAAATGTTCTGCTTTGTTTTCCTTCTTAACACCCCCAATTTAGGGTGATAATTTTTAGGAGTTTTGGGAATACAGTAGAAATGCAGCAGCAGGGGGTCTACCGAAAATAGTAAAACTTTGAAAGTGGTCCACGAGAAAATAAAGTTTGGGAATCCACACATGATTTAGATTGTACTCATAAAACGGTAAAAACAGTAGAATTAAAAAACTATAATTTCAATCATAATAAACTTTCACTTTTGTTTTTCTTAATAAAGGAATTCAAATATATATATATATATATATATATATATATATATATATATATATATATATATATATATATAGTTTAGAGGTTTTACTAGTAGATGTAATACAATTCATAGTAGATGTAATACAATTCAATTCATCTTAAGCTTAACTGTCTTCGGTTTTTTTTTAAGTTTCTTTCTCAAATAACATAAAAATATTTAAGCGAATTCTAAATCATAATACGATTGTAGCTATTAAGTCATTTATTTCTTATAAATTAAATGGATTGAAGAAACTTATAAAGTATAAATAAAAAAATTTTACTTACAACCAAACGTTTCTAATTTCTTTAATTATGTTTGTCTAATTAAGTTCTGTTTATCAGAGACTGACTTTTTTTACGGAAAGAATGACAGAAAATTCTGAATTATGGAAAAGAAATACTTGAGAAATTATTTTTTGTTTCGTTTTATTATCTCTTTCATTGATTTTGTTATCATGATTATTAGTTTATTTATTATTTTAAAATGTGTTTTTATTTAAAAATTCTTTAATGTTTGCTACAAAAATGTTTACTTTTTTTGAATTTCTAATGAAGCTTGTAATGAGTAACTAAAGTTTTTTACTTGTGATTAATAAGTCAAAATAAAATTTTGCATTTACATATACGGTTATCTAAAATGAATTTATATACAGAATAGAAGTCAGTAAAAAGGAAAATAATTAAATAAAATGTTTTATAAATAGCTTTATTTATGCATGCTTTTTTATTTATCTTTCACACAATATTTTTGGAAATATAAAAGTGAAAAATAAATATCAAGAAAAATATTTTATTTCAGAAAGAAAAAAAGTAACATTCTTTTTTTTTATTATTTCCGAATATTTTTTAGAAATCTTAAATATATTTAAAAAAAACTATAAAAGTTAAAAAAATGCCTCAAAAGTTCATCATTTAGTTTTTAATGCTGATTTTTTTAAATAAGTGGTTTGAAATAAAAACTATGAATTTAAAATTAATTCTTCCACATTTAAATCTATGATTATATCACGTTCCTGGAATATAAATTACGAATATGTCAATAAAATTGTTTTCAATTCTTTTCGTTCTGAAGAAAAATAAATACAAATTAATTTTTTTACTAGGATTCATTTCTTTTTTCTAATTTTATTACTTTAATCAATGTTCCTTTAACATAGGCAATCGTATACGAGAAATAATATTTCAATGAGTTGGCTTACAACGAATAAATCAACATTTCAAATTTTACTTTCTTTTGTGAACTACATAAATTGTAGATTTAAAAATGTAAATAATGTAGTTATGAAAATTTTTTACAGATATATTGTAGTTATGAATAACTGTTATCTCATATTGTAGTTATGAATAACTGTCTATAGATATTGTTGTTAGGAATAAATGTCTACAGATAATGTAGTTTTGAATAAATGTCTTCTGATATTGTAGTTATGAATAACTGTCTATAGATATTGTTGTTAGGAATAAATGGGTACAGATAATGTAGTTATAAATAACTGTCTTCTGATATTGTAGTTGTGAATAACTGTCTATAGATATTGTTTTTAGGAATAAATGTCTACAGACCCTGTAGTTATAATAACTGTCCACAGATATTTTAGTAATGAATAACTGTCTACAAATATCTTGGTAAAGAATAACTGTCTACAGTTATTTTAGTAATGAATAACTGCATACAGCTATTTTAGTAATGAATTACAGTCTGCAAATATTGTAGTTAGGAATAATGAATTCTATTTTCTGATATTCCTGCATGAATCATACTTTATTCAACATTTTAACTTTCTAAATGGATTATTTTTCAGTCTACATATATTCTTTAGAATGCAAGCCTTACCCAGTGAAGTTAATTATTAAATTGCAAAATTTTTTAGAAAATTCTCCTCCTAAAATTAAGAATAATAATGACAAGAGCACGTTCTGTGCAAGTTTTGCAAGAAAAAATAAAGATTAAAATTTTTTCATCACAAGCATACTACAAGAAAAATTATAATTTTGAATTTTGCATTGTATCTCTCCAAAGCTTATAAAAACAACACAGTATATATCAACATTTAAGGTTTTATAAAACTTTAAAGCATTAGGTTACTATTCTGTACCTTAGTTTTCCTAAATCTTATAGAAACTTCATACATGATTCCATAAAATATATGAAATGCTTTACTGTTGCCAAAAGAAAAAAAATTATTATAAAAATCTTCAGTTTTCCCAGGGAAATATATTTGGCATTCATAAATAATATTTATTTGAGAATCCAATCCATTCGATGTTATTATAATTCACAAATAAATGATATTTATTTGTAAATAAATTTTTAAAAAAATATTTATTTGTGAATCCAAACCATTTGATATTATTTTCTATAACTATATAACTTTGATATTTCTTAATCCTCTTTGTGACTATTCATTCTTTTGTGAGTTTAGTGACTTTGTTACAATTTCTTCTTGATTTCATTTCAATTTCTCTTAAACCAGTAATGGGTTTGTTCCTCGTTCAAAACGCTTCTTTAATTTGTTTGAAGTCCTTTTAAAACTCAATAGGCACTGTAAACTGATTTCTTTAACAAGGCCTCTTTCAATTCTCTATGATCCAATACTAAGACTGCATTCTTTGATTCTGGCTGTTATTAAATAATGGAAAATGTTTGTTGCGATATTTCTGGGTCTATCGGGGTATTTGTTTCAGAGTTTTCCAGGTTTTCTCCATGGCATCAAGTGAATACCGCCCAATATGTATTATAATTTTTTTGTAAGCCAGTAATATTCAGTGTATTTTAAAAATCCATGCAAAAAACAATAGATTTTCCTTTAATGATATCCAAACGCAACTACAAATGTTTTTTTTATGATGTAAGAGCACGTTTGCGGTATTCGGAATGAAATAATCCAAGTTCTATTGTTTTAAGCCTGAAATGGGTTTTTTATTTCTGCTTTTTTCATACATATCTAACTGAATGGATGATCAGGAATTTTTCCGTTTTTACCTTTTGCAACAAATTAATACAACCACTATTTAAGAAAAGTTTTTTCAGAATGGAATAACACGCAAAAGAAATTTTATAACTGCCATCATCTATTCTTCTGAATCACGTGAAGCATAATCTGTACAGAAGATGATCTACCCTGACCTAGTACAGAACAATGCTCTTCATAGCATAATATCACGAGTTCTATCCCAGAAACTGCTGAACAAGAGGAGATTGATATTAAGCCTCTACCTTTAACATGCACATCCTTCAGAAAAATTGCCTGAGATTTTTTCCAGGTTTTCTCCCTTGCCATACGTGGTTAGGATCCACTATCTATGAAAATTTACCCGACTGTAATTAAAATGCCTCACAACGATATCTTGTCTTTAGCCTGTTCACAATGCAGTAACAAAATTCTGCTTCAGAATTACAATTTAAATGCATCACATTTCTAGAAGTTTTAAATCTTCTCGTAAAAATAGCTATTTTACATGTTATCTATTATCTAACCCTTTTTTTCTGATTAAAGTGTCAAAATCTGTTCCTGTGTACAAACTCAAAATTAAATATCTACCTATTATTTACCATGGTAAAGAATGCTTCAAATTCAAAATCCCGCCACGCTCTTTCAATTAATAAATTTGCTTATTAAATTTTCCTATAAAAAACTAATTTCTTCATTCATAATCAGAAAACCAATTGTTATGACATATAAAAAAATCAATATTTTTTAAATTTTAGATTAAAACATTTATTTTTAATAAAACAAATTAAAAGAATGCTTTTATTCTATATTGAAATTAAATGAAAACTGAATGGACATAATTAATCTATTTTCTTTTTAATTAAAAATTTTCAGTTTTGATTTTTGAAATCTGAAATTAATATCATATATATATATATATATATATATATATATATATATATATATATATAAGAATTTAAGATATAAACATATATTTTATAGTCAAAACTTTTTATATTTAATTGTGCCTTTTCTATTATATTTTCACTATTTAAAGCATTGGTTTGTGTATTAAATGAGATTCATCCTTGAATCAAATCGTAGTTCTTTGATTGTTATATGTTTGTATAGTCATTATATATACTTGGCAAATGCTTGACAGATGGGTTATTCCAGTTTAATTTTAATTTCCACGTTTTGCTTTGCGATATAAGGAACAATTTTTAATAAAAATGTAATATTTTTTCTGCTCAGTAATAATAGTTTTTAACGTTATCTCTGCCGCCCAACTTGTCTAGTTGTCAGCGTGTCTGACTGCGGATAGGGAGGTTCTTGGTTTGAATACCGGTTCGGGCATGGATGTACTCTCTCTCTCTCTATCTATCCTGTCTTTGTCCTTTCCTTGTATAAATGTGGCGTGATTGGTTGCCTACCCTATAAACGGGTCCCTATGGCATGTGTGTACTGAGGAAGTCGGACTCCACAACAAAATATGGTTCAGTTGGAAAAGTGGAGAAGCGCACCCCATATTGCCAGCCTAGCTGGCACACGGCAACAACAACAATGTTACCTCTATTAATCACTCAGAAATAAGTCAGTTTAAAGTGAACTTTCTCGTAAAGCAGAATGCAATACCTTAAAAAATCCTTAAAAATTAAAGGGCTATGGCTTCACACTATACTTCAGTAAAATTAAAATATTTAAAAATATAACAAAATTTAAACAAATTATAGAATTTATAAAGTTTATACATTATTTTTCTTGTTATTGTCAATAGAAGTAGAGGTAAAACAATTATTAAAAAAGTAATAATGTAATAGCTTTGATGTTTATATCATTCAGTCACTACAATCGTTGAATAGTTGCCTCTTTTTGTGATATCTGAAATCCAACTGCTTTTGTACAGCACTTTTGAAATAATCAACACCATATTTACTAAATAGTCCTGGACTATTATCTGTGTCATGGAAAAATATATAAATCCTAGTAGTTCTGATAACATCTTATTTTTTGTTAACAACGATGTTTAATAATAGTGTTTTCTGTTTTATACTAAGCATAATCTGATTGGTACATAAACAACAAAAGTTAAATGATAATTTTGGATGAAAAACCTGCTGTTCAAATGATTTCTTCTATGAATAATTTTAAACGATAATATGATTTTAAACTTTTTTCAGCTGTGAAGAATTTAACGGTAATCCATTATGATTCGATGCATAATACCATTTTAGTAGGGAATACAAAACAAAGAGACGAGATTTTATCTTTAAATTGAGAAATAAGCTTTAATTTATGCTTCAAACGTTGAAACCTGAAATACCCAGAGGAAATTTGAATTATGAGAGACAAGAAAATATTTATTTATTTTATATTTATCTGCCAAAGTAAAGAAATGGTTTTAGATTATTGTAGAGTACTCATTATAAATGTTTTAAAATGCTATACTTCAGTTATATATTTAATTACGAAAGTAAAATTTTTTGAAATGCATCGATAATATATAAAACATATTTTAAAATGATATAAATTTGATAATACGTATTTTCTTATTTAATTCTATATATTTCTTTAAAATACTTTATTTGCAAAATTGCATTAAGTAACTTTACATATTTTTATATAAAATTGAATGTTGACTAAATTTAATAAATAAATTGTTTATATTGTACATAATATATTTTTAAAATTTAAAGTCTAAAAATTTATTGTTATTAAAATTTTTTTGAATTTAAATTTCTTAAAGTCTAAATTTCATTAATAATAAACACATTTGCCGAGTAACTTGTCTAGTGTTTAGCGTGCCTGACTTCTAATAAGGAGGTCCTGGGTTCGAATCCCGGTTCGGCCATGGATATACTAACTCTCTATCTATCCTGTCTGTCCTTTCCTTGTATGAATGAGGTGTGAATGTTTGCCCACTCTATAAACGGGTCCCTATGGCATGTGTGTTCTGAGGAAGTCAGACTCCACACCAAATATGGTTTAGTTGGAAAAGTGGAGCAGCGCATCCCATATTACCAGCCTAGCTGGTACACGACAATGAATGAATACAAACATTTATTAAAAATTTTATTTTGTATAGTTTAAAAAATGCATTCAAATTATATAATTTAGAGAGATAGTAACCTGAAGTGCAGAGCCATAAATCTTAAAATAAGCCATCCAATATTGTTGTTGTGAATAAACATAAAAATAAATTATAAGCAACATTAAAAACAACAGTACTAATCACGAAACAAAATTAAAAGCAAATATCAGTGAATCTATGTTCCATATTGGTAAAAAACAATGCAAGTGTAACATATAGTAAGATAAACAAGAATGTTCTTCCTGTAGTAATGTATGAAGTGGTAGACACACCGGTTAGTCGACAGGAGGAATATCAGTCATTATAAAAGCAGGTCCACCACGTACATTCATCAATCGTAACTCGTAGAGTAGCGTGGAGAAATAGACGCGTTAAAGGAACTCGCTCGGTGCTGTTTTCTTTGCAACTTCTTAGTGGAATTACCAGTTGCTGCTTCAAATCGTCTAATATGTCAAGCGTTTGGGGATAGTGCTGTGAATGAACGTACGGCAAGGCATTGGTTTCACAACTTCAGGTCAGGAGATTTGTCTCCTTGTGTTGAAGTTGGTGTCTGTCATGTTATTCACTATGAGCTGCTACAAATGGGCAGAACGGTGTCAGCGAACCTGTTGTTGTTGTTGTCGTGTGCCAGCTAGGCTGGCAATATGGGGTGCGCTGCTCCACTTTTTCAACTGAACTATATTTAGGTGTGGAGTCCGACTTCCTCTGTACACACATGCCATAGGAACACATTTATAGGTAGGCAACCATTCACACCTCATTCATACAAGGAAAGGACAAAGACAGGATAGATAGAGAGAGAAAGTACATCCACGCCCGAATTGGGATTCGAACCCAGGAACTCCTTATCCGTAGTCAGGCACGCTGACCACTAGACAAGTTGGTTGGCTAGCGAACCTGTACTCGAAGCAATTAGAACGTGTGCAACAGGTATTGCAACTGGAAGAGCCAGCGCTGGTTAATCGAAAGGGTGTACTTTTCGTGGCTGATAAGACGAGGCCGCATGTCGCGCGAGTGACCAACAATAACATATAGTGACTTGGTTCGGAGACTTTATGCCATCTTCCTTACTCAACTGACCTTGTACTGTCAGTGTATCACTTCTTCCATTTCCTGGACAACAATTTCGAAGAAAATTCTTCATCAATAAAGTAGACTTGTGTCACGCACTCACTGATTTTTTTGCGTTCAAACCCCCTGAGTTTTTACTCTTGGAAATTTGACAACTTTGGCAGAAAGTACTGGATGCAGATTGTGATTACTTCGAGAAGTAATCACAATCTGTAGTTCATGGTCTTTTGGTTTATTTAAAATGGCTAGGATTTTCATGTTTACTTAGTAATGCATGCAGCAACAGTTTCGTTTTCCATATTAGAAATTAAATACAATAATTATCTCATAATCCTACTAATTGCATATTTTGTGTGAATTATGCAGTTAAACACCTATAAAAATCTTTTCATGCATTATATTTTCAATAATAGCTGTTTTCATTATCCATTATAATTGCATTACAGAAGGTTTTTTTCCTTCAAAAACCATGAACCATGTTAACAAACATCTAAGAAAGAGAGTAGGAAATTTTCCAAGCACTCACAGGCAGATGTTCATACAAAATTAGAAAATGTCCACCAGTTGTTCAATACAGGATGGTTGAAAGTTTGGACCATTCCCTAAAATATAAATGGTATTTTCACTTGTGCATTGACATGTCCTGTCACGTTTAATGACGTATCATATACTCTTATAATTCCATCCCATGGTCACAGAATAGTATGTCTGTGATATTATGAGATACTGAATATTTTTTCTAAATCATTTCTCTTTCATATTAATAAATTATTTACATTTTTTATTTATTATTTCAATAATAAATTATTTACAGAGCTCCAGTAGCTCAGTAACTTCGCGCCGCTTCCCGTAAGCTCAGCAAAGTGCTCAATAAGCTCAGCAAAATTTTACTAATATTATGAAAGCATTAACATGATTTTAAAATTTTAGTTACTTTTAGTAATTTTTATTTACAGAAAATTAATTTAAATTAGTTATTTGTTTTCAGATTTAATGAATTAACTAACTATATTTTTATAATTATCATGATTTTAAATGTTCTTATTATTAAAAAAACTGTATATTTAATGATAAAAGCTTGTTACATTTTTAAACCTGAAATATAAGAAACTAATTTTAATCATTGAATATCCAGTGTTATTAAAAATAGCATTAAAATGAATTCATAACAACAAGATAAAATATTCATTTTGGCTAATCTTTCTGAGAAGCAACAAATTTAAATTTAATTTGTAAAGCAGTATAAAAATATTTTTTGTAAAGCTGTGACTGACATTTTTAGAATTTTAGAAAAGATTTTCAAAGCAGATGCTCATTAAATGGAAATCATTACATTTAGTTCAAAATATCCTAATTAGGCTACTTATTTTACATTTAGGAATACAGAATAATAATACGTAGTAACATAAAACATTTCAAAGACAAATATAAATGTATGTCAAATAGAACATACAGAATGTTGAAATGTGAAGGATTAGGAAATAAAATGTAGGGAATGTATACTAGTTATGTATTTTTAATTTAATTGCTCAAAATATTCGTTGTTAGGAGTATTAAGCAGACAAATTTTTGCATTTTATTATAGCCCATATTTTTCTGTTTTGTCATTTAAATCTTTAGACAAAAGTAAATATATTTAAAAGAGTATTACCTTTTAAAGTAATAGAATAAAAATGGATTTTCATTAAAAATATTTCTTTTCTAAATGAATATTGATTTCAGAACGTTTCAGGATTTCTTGTTTTAAAAAAATGCGTGAAGTACAATTAAGCTTACAATAGTTAAAACTGTTTTAATTAGAATGCCCCCTTATTAAAAACAAATATAATTTTGAATTTCTCTAATGAAAACTTATTAATTTTATTGGAAATTATTATTTTAATGCAGCTTGTTATTGTATTGAATAAACAAAGAAAATATCATTGATCCATTTTTTAGGACTTAATTGAAAGGACAAGTTTAGTAACCAATAATTCATTCATTCATTCATTGTCGTGTGCCAGCTAGTTTGGCAACAAGGGTGCGCTGCTCCACTTTTCCAACTGAACAATATTTTGGTGTGAAGTCCGACTTTCTCAGTACACACATGCCATAGGGACCCGTTTATAGGGTAGGCAAACATTCACACCTCATTCATACAATAAAAGGACAAAGACAGGATAGATAGAGAGAGAAAGTACATCCATGCTTGAATCGAGATTCGAACCCAGGACCTCCTTATCCGTAGTCAGGCACGCTGACCACTAGACAACTTGGTCGGCAGTAACCAATAATAAAATAATAAATTAAACCGAGTGTTTACTCATTGTGGTAGAAGCTAGTAAAATGTATCCTAATGGTAATATCTTGCAAGTAAACTGATGCTTGTTATTTGAAGGTCAGGCTAGAAGTCTGCTTGATGACTGCATAAAAATTACAAGAGCACAACCACTTGGGGACTACCTTTTAGCGATCCACTATTCAAAATATCATCAATTCCAGATCAGTCATTAGAAAAAAACTAAATACAATTTTAATTGATAGCGTAAGCAATGCATTAGTTTGAAGATTTAAAAGAAATTGTTTACAAATATGGCAATTATTAATTTAAAATACGGGTTCGGTGTAGAATCTGGTACAACTTAGTTTGGGGATGCATTTGGTGATAAACTTTAACCCAATCTTTGGTTAACTTTTGTGTAGCAACCATCTTGTTTGTCACACATTAGCACCTATCTTGGCGTCAACATATCGCCCAAGAATCAATGTACCCAAATGTAACCCGAATACAAACTTTTAACTAGAATTCTGTTAAATAATGAATGTTTTAAAAATTCAAATGGACACATGTTGTATAATCCAGCGTGCCTAATTATTAGTTTAAGGATTTTTTGGCAGATTTCTTTGCTTATCCGGCAACCTAATTTTTATTATGTCACACAGATGAAGACCTGTAAGACTTATGTAGAAAATTCTAATTTGGTAACCCTAGTATTTACGTCATCGTGAGTCGTCACAATACGTCATCTTGGCAACATTTTTTCGTGACCAAAAAATTTCAGAATTTGGCAGGCAGCATTTGTGCCATTAAATCTTCCTTGGCGATTTAAATTAGCCATAAAGTGAATGTCTTGTCTTTTCTTTTTTAGTTTGCTTTTTGCTGTTCCATTGTCAATGTGATAATCAACCATAAAGTAAATGCCTTATAATTTTTATTTTGCTTTTCCTTCAGTTCTATTGTCAAAGTTTTAATGGCTTGAATCAATGGAATACGGGTACGCAAACCGATGATTTGTTCTTTATCTAAGAAATCTCTTTATTAACAAAATGAACTTCGACTCTATTCTCAGACATGGTGAACTTCTCCTTGTTTGCTGCCGCTTGAAAAATATGATTTAAGGGCAGGAAGCAAATTCGTCGATAAATCGGATTTAAGACACCATTTTTATACAATATCTTCATAAATTATGTGGGGCATAAATGAAACATCATCTTACGCCATCTTACGGTATTTTAAACCAATGAGAATTGTAATAAAGTTGCGTAATCATGATCTTCAAAAGAAATGACAGAAACAACCACCTTATGGTTAATAATTAATTAAAAATACAGAATAATACCTTCATTTAATTACAGAATTTAATTGAAGAAAATATAATAAGATACAAAATATACTGTTCATACATTTCCACAAACACATAGCAATATAGTTAATATTTTTAATCCAAATATAAACTTCTTTAAATTATGCATTTGCGACGCTTTTATATGCATGGGGAAATATTAGAGAAATTGAGACCAGAGTAAGAAAATTGCATCTCTTTTTCAAAATCTATTTTTCATGATGCTATCTAAAAAGAAGTATTTTTATTTATACCTTTTTGAATGGAAAATATAAGTAAATCCTGCCATTAAGGTTGTTTGCATATTAAAAATAAATTATAATATTAAAAAAAATATTAAAAAAAATGTTAAATGAATTAGGCCAATCAAATAGAAACAATGTCTTGAAGTTAAAGATCAAAGTTTTGCAATCATTTTAATTGGGCTCCATTTCAGAAACGTTTTCTTTATCACTCATTAGTCTAGTTGATACTAGTGACGAAATGGGAAACAAAATAATTTTAGTTTATAATTTTATTGATGTTAGACTATTTTTCTCGTTGTGCCAAAAATTCAAAGATAGGTAAATTAATGATTTTTCACGATATTAAATTTTTAAGAAAGCAAAATTATATATAGATATTATTTCCCATACTAATAAGTTGTATTTTATTGTATGTAGAAAAATAAAAAAAATAAAAGAAATGAGAAATTATATAGTATTAGCTTCATATTGAATAAACGATAAATATATATAAATCAATTTACTCAAATTATAATAAAAACATTTTTTAAAAATGTTTATTTAAAAATGTTCCTTATTTCCATTTAGTTTTAAGAAATTAATATCTTATAAAAATGCAAAATTTTGCTTAGAGTTTTGAGCACATTGTTTATTCATATATTTTATTGATTTAGAAAGTAAAGCAATCGCTAATATTTATATAAATATTTAAAAAAGCAAAAATATGCTACCAAAAACAAATAAATATCATCCTTAAAGATTTGTAGCGGAAAATTTGAGGCATTTATAGTTCTTAAACTTCATGATAACTATCACTTTTTTTGTTTCACATTATGCTCAACCTCTATTTTAGAATGTATCCTGCATTTTAATTGGTAGGTAGGAAATAAGCATTATCTAATATATAAAATTCTCGTGTCACAGTTTTCGTTGCCATACTCCTCCGAAACGGCTTGACCGATTTTGATGAAATTTTTGTGCTTATCCGGTATCTATGAGAATCGGCCAACATCTATTTTTCATCCCCCTAAATGTTAGGGGTAGTACAACCCTAAATTTTTATTTTTATTTTTTTGGTTAGTTCTGTAAGTTCCTAATAGATGGCGGTTTAGCATCTAAGTTGCACAGGTATTCGGCAGATGGCGACGTGTTTATTTTTCTAGATTATACCATCTTCGAGAAAATTATCGTGCGCGCGCAAGCGCGTGGTTAAATATAGAATTTACATATATTTTCATGATGTATAATGATACTATAACAATTTTTCGTGAATCATTTTCATAATTATACTTTGTATTGTGTTATTATTGTGCAGTATTCAGTTTGAATATTTTTAATATTATAAATAGTAAAATAAAATTTTATTTATTACTGTTTTTCTCTACTAATTTTCATACCACCTCGAAAATATGTAAGTATTTCTTAATAGCCTTTTATTATTTTTTATTTTTATTTTATAATTTGATAATTATTAATTTATTCAGTAGAACATTTTGATCTAATTTATTTATTCAAATGATAAATTCTTTTAATTTTTTTTATTTCAGTATAATGCCGAGGAAAAAATTTTTAGTTTTAATATAATTTAAAATTAAAATAATAATAGTTCGATGTCAATGTTATCTACCTCATTTATAACAATTTATTTTTAGATGTCTTAAATTTATATAGTATATTTTATAAGTAAGTCACTGATTACAAACTATAATTTAATATAAGATGAATAAAATGTAAATTCAGAAAGTATATGTTGATTTGTGCTTAATTTCAAAATTTCGATACTTTACCTATTACTATTAAATTTTGGTGAAACGTTTTATTTTTAATCTCCTATGAATGAACCTATTCTAAATTTTTTAGAAAATATTAATTTGATTGAACCCAAGAATTAGTAAAAAATTGATTCAATGTATTTTAAAAACTCAGCTACTGCAACGCGTGGCTGGGTTAACTTGTAAAAATATAAAAAGGCAAGAAATTTATCTATTAATGGGTATATTTGTTAATAACAAAGGACAATAAGCTGAAAATTGTTCTCTTCGATTTTAAAATGGCCATCGTTCAACAAATTTGCAAAATAAGGCTGGAGGCTACAAAAACAAACAAATATTATGTATATTTAAGAAATTTTTTAAATCGTATATTTCAAAGTCAATAGAAGTAGGGAAATTGTTTATTAAAAGTGTTTCTGACACATAGCAAGATCACACAGAAAAGTAGAAACAAATGGAAATAGAATAAAAACAAAGAATAGAAAATTAGAAATAAAACAATAATACTGTCAGTATATAATATAGTTCAGATACTAAATTTAAATGCTTTCTATAAAATAATGAAATAAAATCATTATTAATATTATAACTAATGTTCAACAAATCATTACAGACGACTATTAATAAAATTATATTGATATCAATTATTTACATTTTTGAGTAAGTTCTTACGTGGAAATGTATACGAGGACAACATATAAAATAATTCAGTTGTAACAGTACATAGTACTGTATGAATACAGTAACAGTCCCTATTAAAGTTGCTTACGCTGTCATATAATTAATTTATCGCCGATCAACTTGTCTAGTGGTCAGCGTGTCTGACTATGGATAAGGAGGTCCTGGGTTCGAATCCTGGCTCGGACATGGATGTACTTTCTCTCTCTATCCATCCTGTCTTTGTCCTTTCCTTGTATGAATGAGGTGTGAATGGTTGCCTACCCTATAAACGGGTCCCTATGGCATGTGTATACTGAGGAAGTCGGGCACCACACCAAAATAGGGTTCAGTTGAAAAAGTAGAGCAGAGCACCCCATGTTGCCAGTCTAGCTGGCACACGACAATGAATGAATGAAAGCATCATTCCTCCTTCAGAATTCTTCTCGCTTCCAGAAAGAAATATACATATATAGCCGTGCAAACGAGCGCCGGACTAAACTTTAAATTTTATGGGTTTGTGAGTATTCACCCATGCCTAGTAACATTAAATCACGCTCATGTGACAACATAATTCTTCATCTCGCCCCCTCCTCTCCACATCCACGCCACACCAGAGGAAGGATTCTGAACGTCACAGATTAACATGGAAACTTTTTCAAAACCCAATAACTAACCAGTGAAGGAGAATGTGGCCACCCAATCAATCACTGCCCGCGGCAAATGATTCTTCATTTTGTTGATATTAATGAAAAGCGGCGTGAAGAAAATGATACACTGGAGCTCAGCTGCGACAGTAGGGAAACTAAGAAACTGAGAGGTTAATTTTATTTATAAAGTATTTTTCTTCATTTTTATTCAATACTTCATGAAAAATTTGATTGCTTAGCAGAATCTTCGTTAAATTTATTATCAAATTATATTTTCAGACATTCAGCTTTGAGACAGTATTTTCTTTGACGCATGACTGAAATATTATTAATTAAATTGATTACAAAATTAAAACTCAGTTATTAAATCCTATTTGTCTTTTGAAGTTTTAAAAATAAATGTCAAAATCTTATCAAAAATGTATCTGATAAATGTAAAAAAATATCATAAACTGAAATTTATTTAATAAGAGTAATTAATATCTATAAACCTCTATATATGATGAACATTATTTGATTTTATGAAGGCCAATCTAGAATTGCAGTTATGATAATTTTTTTAGAATTAACCGAAACATTTTATTCAAAAAACGCTAACCTTTTATTTCTAATGCACTCACAATGTGTGTTGTATTTATTTAAAGAAAATTATAATTCTATTCATACCTCTTTTGAAATAAATGCATTGATTCTTGAAATTTCCAACTTTTATTCGAGAAAATTTGTAAACATACTCATAAAAAATCTTATAAAATATTCTCATATAAATAACATTATCAGAAACAATGTCTTCTCTGTAAATCTGATTTTTCAAGCAAAATGTGATACCTGTTACTGAAAAATAAAACTGAAAATGAAATCCTATTTTGCTCGACTGAAAAATTGTGCTAAATTGATTCTCCTTTCAATTGTTCTCATCCATTCAAACTGAAATAAAATCTTATTTGAAAAATTATATCTTTGTAAAAATAAATGGAAAAAATGTTAATTTTTGTCTTCTTCAAATGTTAAAACATATTCTTTTGTTTTCCTGTATTAGATGTAGGAATTTACTTTATTTATTATTACCTCTAACCCCTTTTGCAAGACTTAGCATTATTTTCAATTATTTTAACACATAAACTGATATTATCTGTTGGGAAAAATGATATTATAATTTCAATATAAACCAAACTTTCTTTAATGGAAACAGCAATATTTTGGGATTCGCGGATTCACTGATGAAAAGAATTTCCATATATATATATATATATATATATATATATATATATATATATATATATATATATATATATTACAAGCTGACCCAGCCACGCGTTGCAGTGGCTGAGTTTTTAAAATACATTGAATCAATTTTTTACTAATTCTTGGGTTCAATCAAATTAATATTTTCTAAAAAAATTTAGAATAGGTTCATTCATAGGAGATTAAAAATAAAACGTTTCACCAAAATTCAATAGTAATAGGTAAAGTATCGAAATTTTGAAATTAAGCACAAATCAACATATACTTTCTGAATTTACATTTTATTCATTTTATATTAAATTATAGTTTGTAATCAGTGACTTACTTATAAAATATACTATATAAATTAAAGACATCTAAAAATAAATTGTTATAAATGAGGTAGATAACATTGACATCGAACTATTATTATTTTCATTTTAAATTATATTAAAACTAAAAATTTTTTCCGCGGCATTATACTGAAATAAAAAAAATTAAAAGAATTTATCATTTGAATAAATAAATTAGATCAAAATGTTCTACTGAATAAATTAATAATTATCAAATTATAAAATAAAAAATAATAAAAGGCTATCAAGAAATACTTACATATTTTCGAGGTGGTATGAAAATTAGTAGAGAAAAACAGTAATAAATAAAATTATATTTTACTATTTATAATATTAAAAATATTCAAATTGAATATTGCACAATAATAACACAATACAAAGTATATTTATGAAAATGATTCACGAAAAATTGTTATAGTATCATTATACATCATGAAAATATATGTAAATTCTATATTTAACAACGCGCTTGCGCGCGCACGATAATTTTCTCGAAGATGGTATAATCTAGAAACATTTTAATTGGTAGGTAGGAAATAAGCATTATAAAAATATAAAATAAAAAGGCAAGAAATTTATCTATTAATGGGTATATTTGTTAATAACAAAGGACAATAAGCTGAAAATTGTTCTCTTCGATTTTAAAATGGCCATCGTTCAACAAATTTGCAAAATAAGGCTGGAGGCTACAAAAACAAACAAATATTATGTATATTTAAGAAATTTTTTAAATCGTATATTTCAAAGTCAATAGAAGTAGGGAAATTGTTTATTAAAAGTGTTTCTGACACATAGCAAGATCACACAGAAAAGTAGAAACAAATGGAAATAGAATAAAAACAAAGAATAGAAAATTAGAAATAAAACAATAATACTGTCAGTATATAATATAGTTCAGATACTAAATTTAAATGCTTTCTATAAAATAATGAAATAAAATCATTATTAATATTATAACTAATGTTCAACAAATCATTACAGACGACTATTAATAAAATTATATTGATATCAATTATTTACATTTTTGAGTAAGTTCTTACGTGGAAATGTATACGAGGACAACATATAAAATAATTCAGTTGTAACAGTACATAGTACTGTATGAATACAGTAACAGTCCCTATTAAAGTTGCTTACGCTGTCATATAATTAATTTATCGCCGATCAACTTGTCTAGTGGTCAGCGTGTCTGACTATGGATAAGGAGGTCCTGGGTTCGAATCCTGGCTCGGACATGGATGTACTTTCTCTCTCTATCCATCCTGTCTTTGTCCTTTCCTTGTATGAATGAGGTGTGAATGGTTGCCTACCCTATAAACGGGTCCCTATGGCATGTGTATACTGAGGAAGTCGGGCACCACACCAAAATAGGGTTCAGTTGAAAAAGTAGAGCAGAGCACCCCATGTTGCCAGTCTAGCTGGCACACGACAATGAATGAATGAAAGCATCATTCCTCCTTCAGAATTCTTCTCGCTTCCAGAAAGAAATATACATATATAGCCGTGCAAACGAGCGCCGGACTAAACTTTAAATTTTATGGGTTTGTGAGTATTCACCCATGCCTAGTAACATTAAATCACGCTCATGTGACAACATAATTCTTCATCTCGCCCCCTCCTCTCCACATCCACGCCACACCAGAGGAAGGATTCTGAACGTCACAGATTAACATGGAAACTTTTTCAAAACCCAATAACTAACCAGTGAAGGAGAATGTGGCCACCCAATCAATCACTGCCCGCGGCAAATGATTCTTCATTTTGTTGATATTAATGAAAAGCGGCGTGAAGAAAATGATACACTGGAGCTCAGCTGCGACAGTAGGGAAACTAAGAAACTGAGAGGTTAATTTTATTTATAAAGTATTTTTCTTCATTTTTATTCAATACTTCATGAAAAATTTGATTGCTTAGCAGAATCTTCGTTAAATTTATTATCAAATTATATTTTCAGACATTCAGCTTTGAGACAGTATTTTCTTTGACGCATGACTGAAATATTATTAATTAAATTGATTACAAAATTAAAACTCAGTTATTAAATCCTATTTGTCTTTTGAAGTTTTAAAAATAAATGTCAAAATCTTATCAAAAATGTATCTGATAAATGTAAAAAAATATCATAAACTGAAATTTATTTAATAAGAGTAATTAATATCTATAAACCTCTATATATGATGAACATTATTTGATTTTATGAAGGCCAATCTAGAATTGCAGTTATGATAATTTTTTTAGAATTAACCGAAACATTTTATTCAAAAAACGCTAACCTTTTATTTCTAATGCACTCACAATGTGTGTTGTATTTATTTAAAGAAAATTATAATTCTATTCATACCTCTTTTGAAATAAATGCATTGATTCTTGAAATTTCCAACTTTTATTCGAGAAAATTTGTAAACATACTCATAAAAAATCTTATAAAATATTCTCATATAAATAACATTATCAGAAACAATGTCTTCTCTGTAAATCTGATTTTTCAAGCAAAATGTGATACCTGTTACTGAAAAATAAAACTGAAAATGAAATCCTATTTTGCTCGACTGAAAAATTGTGCTAAATTGATTCTCCTTTCAATTGTTCTCATCCATTCAAACTGAAATAAAATCTTATTTGAAAAATTATATCTTTGTAAAAATAAATGGAAAAAATGTTAATTTTTGTCTTCTTCAAATGTTAAAACATATTCTTTTGTTTTCCTGTATTAGATGTAGGAATTTACTTTATTTATTATTACCTCTAACCCCTTTTGCAAGACTTAGCATTATTTTCAATTATTTTAACACATAAACTGATATTATCTGTTGGGAAAAATGATATTATAATTTCAATATAAACCAAACTTTCTTTAATGGAAACAGCAATATTTTGGGATTCGCGGATTCACTGATGAAAAGAATTTCCATATATATATATATATATATATATATATATATATATATATATATATATATATATATATATATATAAGCTGACCCAGCCACGCGTTGCAGTGGCTGAGTTTTTAAAATACATTGAATCAATTTTTTACTAATTCTTGGGTTCAATCAAATTAATATTTTCTAAAAAAATTTAGAATAGGTTCATTCATAGGAGATTAAAAATAAAACGTTTCACCAAAATTCAATAGTAATAGGTAAAGTATCGAAATTTTGAAATTAAGCACAAATCAACATATACTTTCTGAATTTACATTTTATTCATTTTATATTAAATTATAGTTTGTAATCAGTGACTTACTTATAAAATATACTATATAAATTAAAGACATCTAAAAATAAATTGTTATAAATGAGGTAGATAACATTGACATCGAACTATTATTATTTTCATTTTAAATTATATTAAAACTAAAAATTTTTTCCGCGGCATTATACTGAAATAAAAAAAATTAAAAGAATTTATCATTTGAATAAATAAATTAGATCAAAATGTTCTACTGAATAAATTAATAATTATCAAATTATAAAATAAAAAATAATAAAAGGCTATCAAGAAATACTTACATATTTTCGAGGTGGTATGAAAATTAGTAGAGAAAAACAGTAATAAATAAAATTATATTTTACTATTTATAATATTAAAAATATTCAAATTGAATATTGCACAATAATAACACAATACAAAGTATATTTATGAAAATGATTCACGAAAAATTGTTATAGTATCATTATACATCATGAAAATATATGTAAATTCTATATTTAACAACGCGCTTGCGCGCGCACGATAATTTTCTCGAAGATGGTATAATCTAGAAACATTTTAATTGGTAGGTAGGAAATAAGCATTATAAAAATATAAAATAAAAAGGCAAGAAATTTATCTATTAATGGGTATATTTGTTAATAACAAAGGACAATAAGCTGAAAATTGTTCTCTTCGATTTTAAAATGGCCATCGTTCAACAAATTTGCAAAATAAGGCTGGAGGCTACAAAAACAAACAAATATTATGTATATTTAAGAAATTTTTTAAATCGTATATTTCAAAGTCAATAGAAGTAGGGAAATTGTTTATTAAAAGTGTTTCTGACACATAGCAAGATCACACAGAAAAGTAGAAACAAATGGAAATAGAATAAAAACAAAGAATAGAAAATTAGAAATAAAACAATAATACTGTCAGTATATAATATAGTTCAGATACTAAATTTAAATGCTTTCTATAAAATAATGAAATAAAATCATTATTAATATTATAACTAATGTTCAACAAATCATTACAGACGACTATTAATAAAATTATATTGATATCAATTATTTACATTTTTGAGTAAGTTCTTACGTGGAAATGTATACGAGGACAACATATAAAATAATTCAGTTGTAACAGTACATAGTACTGTATGAATACAGTAACAGTCCCTATTAAAGTTGCTTACGCTGTCATATAATTAATTTATCGCCGATCAACTTGTCTAGTGGTCAGCGTGTCTGACTATGGATAAGGAGGTCCTGGGTTCGAATCCTGGCTCGGACATGGATGTACTTTCTCTCTCTATCCATCCTGTCTTTGTCCTTTCCTTGTATGAATGAGGTGTGAATGGTTGCCTACCCTATAAACGGGTCCCTATGGCATGTGTATACTGAGGAAGTCGGGCACCACACCAAAATAGGGTTCAGTTGAAAAAGTAGAGCAGAGCACCCCATGTTGCCAGTCTAGCTGGCACACGACAATGAATGAATGAAAGCATCATTCCTCCTTCAGAATTCTTCTCGCTTCCAGAAAGAAATATACATATATAGCCGTGCAAACGAGCGCCGGACTAAACTTTAAATTTTATGGGTTTGTGAGTATTCACCCATGCCTAGTAACATTAAATCACGCTCATGTGACAACATAATTCTTCATCTCGCCCCCTCCTCTCCACATCCACGCCACACCAGAGGAAGGATTCTGAACGTCACAGATTAACATGGAAACTTTTTCAAAACCCAATAACTAACCAGTGAAGGAGAATGTGGCCACCCAATCAATCACTGCCCGCGGCAAATGATTCTTCATTTTGTTGATATTAATGAAAAGCGGCGTGAAGAAAATGATACACTGGAGCTCAGCTGCGACAGTAGGGAAACTAAGAAACTGAGAGGTTAATTTTATTTATAAAGTATTTTTCTTCATTTTTATTCAATACTTCATGAAAAATTTGATTGCTTAGCAGAATCTTCGTTAAATTTATTATCAAATTATATTTTCAGACATTCAGCTTTGAGACAGTATTTTCTTTGACGCATGACTGAAATATTATTAATTAAATTGATTACAAAATTAAAACTCAGTTATTAAATCCTATTTGTCTTTTGAAGTTTTAAAAATAAATGTCAAAATCTTATCAAAAATGTATCTGATAAATGTAAAAAAATATCATAAACTGAAATTTATTTAATAAGAGTAATTAATATCTATAAACCTCTATATATGATGAACATTATTTGATTTTATGAAGGCCAATCTAGAATTGCAGTTATGATAATTTTTTTAGAATTAACCGAAACATTTTATTCAAAAAACGCTAACCTTTTATTTCTAATGCACTCACAATGTGTGTTGTATTTATTTAAAGAAAATTATAATTCTATTCATACCTCTTTTGAAATAAATGCATTGATTCTTGAAATTTCCAACTTTTATTCGAGAAAATTTGTAAACATACTCATAAAAAATCTTATAAAATATTCTCATATAAATAACATTATCAGAAACAATGTCTTCTCTGTAAATCTGATTTTTCAAGCAAAATGTGATACCTGTTACTGAAAAATAAAACTGAAAATGAAATCCTATTTTGCTCGACTGAAAAATTGTGCTAAATTGATTCTCCTTTCAATTGTTCTCATCCATTCAAACTGAAATAAAATCTTATTTGAAAAATTATATCTTTGTAAAAATAAATGGAAAAAATGTTAATTTTTGTCTTCTTCAAATGTTAAAACATATTCTTTTGTTTTCCTGTATTAGATGTAGGAATTTACTTTATTTATTATTACCTCTAACCCCTTTTGCAAGACTTAGCATTATTTTCAATTATTTTAACACATAAACTGATATTATCTGTTGGGAAAAATGATATTATAATTTCAATATAAACCAAACTTTCTTTAATGGAAACAGCAATATTTTGGGATTCGCGGATTCACTGATGAAAAGAATTTCCATATATATATATATATATATATATATATATATATATATATATATATATATATATATATATATATATATATATATATATATATATATATATATATATATATGCTGACCCAGCCACGCGTTGCAGTGGCTGAGTTTTTAAAATACATTGAATCAATTTTTTACTAATTCTTGGGTTCAATCAAATTAATATTTTCTAAAAAAATTTAGAATAGGTTCATTCATAGGAGATTAAAAATAAAACGTTTCACCAAAATTCAATAGTAATAGGTAAAGTATCGAAATTTTGAAATTAAGCACAAATCAACATATACTTTCTGAATTTACATTTTATTCATTTTATATTAAATTATAGTTTGTAATCAGTGACTTACTTATAAAATATACTATATAAATTAAAGACATCTAAAAATAAATTGTTATAAATGAGGTAGATAACATTGACATCGAACTATTATTATTTTCATTTTAAATTATATTAAAACTAAAAATTTTTTCCGCGGCATTATACTGAAATAAAAAAAATTAAAAGAATTTATCATTTGAATAAATAAATTAGATCAAAATGTTCTACTGAATAAATTAATAATTATCAAATTATAAAATAAAAAATAATAAAAGGCTATCAAGAAATACTTACATATTTTCGAGGTGGTATGAAAATTAGTAGAGAAAAACAGTAATAAATAAAATTATATTTTACTATTTATAATATTAAAAATATTCAAATTGAATATTGCACAATAATAACACAATACAAAGTATATTTATGAAAATGATTCACGAAAAATTGTTATAGTATCATTATACATCATGAAAATATATGTAAATTCTATATTTAACAACGCGCTTGCGCGCGCACGATAATTTTCTCGAAGATGGTATAATCTAGAAACATTTTAATTGGTAGGTAGGAAATAAGCATTATAAAAATATAAAATAAAAAGGCAAGAAATTTATCTATTAATGGGTATATTTGTTAATAACAAAGGACAATAAGCTGAAAATTGTTCTCTTCGATTTTAAAATGGCCATCGTTCAACAAATTTGCAAAATAAGGCTGGAGGCTACAAAAACAAACAAATATTATGTATATTTAAGAAATTTTTTAAATCGTATATTTCAAAGTCAATAGAAGTAGGGAAATTGTTTATTAAAAGTGTTTCTGACACATAGCAAGATCACACAGAAAAGTAGAAACAAATGGAAATAGAATAAAAACAAAGAATAGAAAATTAGAAATAAAACAATAATACTGTCAGTATATAATATAGTTCAGATACTAAATTTAAATGCTTTCTATAAAATAATGAAATAAAATCATTATTAATATTATAACTAATGTTCAACAAATCATTACAGACGACTATTAATAAAATTATATTGATATCAATTATTTACATTTTTGAGTAAGTTCTTACGTGGAAATGTATACGAGGACAACATATAAAATAATTCAGTTGTAACAGTACATAGTACTGTATGAATACAGTAACAGTCCCTATTAAAGTTGCTTACGCTGTCATATAATTAATTTATCGCCGATCAACTTGTCTAGTGGTCAGCGTGTCTGACTATGGATAAGGAGGTCCTGGGTTCGAATCCTGGCTCGGACATGGATGTACTTTCTCTCTCTATCCATCCTGTCTTTGTCCTTTCCTTGTATGAATGAGGTGTGAATGGTTGCCTACCCTATAAACGGGTCCCTATGGCATGTGTATACTGAGGAAGTCGGGCACCACACCAAAATAGGGTTCAGTTGAAAAAGTAGAGCAGAGCACCCCATGTTGCCAGTCTAGCTGGCACACGACAATGAATGAATGAAAGCATCATTCCTCCTTCAGAATTCTTCTCGCTTCCAGAAAGAAATATACATATATAGCCGTGCAAACGAGCGCCGGACTAAACTTTAAATTTTATGGGTTTGTGAGTATTCACCCATGCCTAGTAACATTAAATCACGCTCATGTGACAACATAATTCTTCATCTCGCCCCCTCCTCTCCACATCCACGCCACACCAGAGGAAGGATTCTGAACGTCACAGATTAACATGGAAACTTTTTCAAAACCCAATAACTAACCAGTGAAGGAGAATGTGGCCACCCAATCAATCACTGCCCGCGGCAAATGATTCTTCATTTTGTTGATATTAATGAAAAGCGGCGTGAAGAAAATGATACACTGGAGCTCAGCTGCGACAGTAGGGAAACTAAGAAACTGAGAGGTTAATTTTATTTATAAAGTATTTTTCTTCATTTTTATTCAATACTTCATGAAAAATTTGATTGCTTAGCAGAATCTTCGTTAAATTTATTATCAAATTATATTTTCAGACATTCAGCTTTGAGACAGTATTTTCTTTGACGCATGACTGAAATATTATTAATTAAATTGATTACAAAATTAAAACTCAGTTATTAAATCCTATTTGTCTTTTGAAGTTTTAAAAATAAATGTCAAAATCTTATCAAAAATGTATCTGATAAATGTAAAAAAATATCATAAACTGAAATTTATTTAATAAGAGTAATTAATATCTATAAACCTCTATATATGATGAACATTATTTGATTTTATGAAGGCCAATCTAGAATTGCAGTTATGATAATTTTTTTAGAATTAACCGAAACATTTTATTCAAAAAACGCTAACCTTTTATTTCTAATGCACTCACAATGTGTGTTGTATTTATTTAAAGAAAATTATAATTCTATTCATACCTCTTTTGAAATAAATGCATTGATTCTTGAAATTTCCAACTTTTATTCGAGAAAATTTGTAAACATACTCATAAAAAATCTTATAAAATATTCTCATATAAATAACATTATCAGAAACAATGTCTTCTCTGTAAATCTGATTTTTCAAGCAAAATGTGATACCTGTTACTGAAAAATAAAACTGAAAATGAAATCCTATTTTGCTCGACTGAAAAATTGTGCTAAATTGATTCTCCTTTCAATTGTTCTCATCCATTCAAACTGAAATAAAATCTTATTTGAAAAATTATATCTTTGTAAAAATAAATGGAAAAAATGTTAATTTTTGTCTTCTTCAAATGTTAAAACATATTCTTTTGTTTTCCTGTATTAGATGTAGGAATTTACTTTATTTATTATTACCTCTAACCCCTTTTGCAAGACTTAGCATTATTTTCAATTATTTTAACACATAAACTGATATTATCTGTTGGGAAAAATGATATTATAATTTCAATATAAACCAAACTTTCTTTAATGGAAACAGCAATATTTTGGGATTCGCGGATTCACTGATGAAAAGAATTTCCATATATATATATATATATATATATATATATATATATATATATATATATATATATATATATATATATATATATATATATATATATACAAGCTGACCCAGCCACGCGTTGCAGTGGCTGAGTTTTTAAAATACATTGAATCAATTTTTTACTAATTCTTGGGTTCAATCAAATTAATATTTTCTAAAAAAATTTAGAATAGGTTCATTCATAGGAGATTAAAAATAAAACGTTTCACCAAAATTCAATAGTAATAGGTAAAGTATCGAAATTTTGAAATTAAGCACAAATCAACATATACTTTCTGAATTTACATTTTATTCATTTTATATTAAATTATAGTTTGTAATCAGTGACTTACTTATAAAATATACTATATAAATTAAAGACATCTAAAAATAAATTGTTATAAATGAGGTAGATAACATTGACATCGAACTATTATTATTTTCATTTTAAATTATATTAAAACTAAAAATTTTTTCCGCGGCATTATACTGAAATAAAAAAAATTAAAAGAATTTATCATTTGAATAAATAAATTAGATCAAAATGTTCTACTGAATAAATTAATAATTATCAAATTATAAAATAAAAAAATAATAAAAGGCTATCAAGAAATACTTACATATTTTCGAGGTGGTATGAAAATTAGTAGAGAAAAACAGTAATAAATAAAATTATATTTTACTATTTATAATATTAAAAATATTCAAATTGAATATTGCACAATAATAACACAATACAAAGTATAATTATGAAAATGATTCACGAAAAATTGTTATAGTATCATTATACATCATGAAAATATATGTAAATTCTATATTTAACCACGCGCTTGCGCGCGCACGATAATTTTCTCGAAGATGGTATAATCTAGAAAAATAAACACGTCGCCATCTGCCGAATACCTGTGCAACTTAGTTGCTAAACCGCCATCTATTAGGAACTTACAGAACTAACCTAAAAAAAATAAAAAAAAAATTAGGGTTGTACTACCCCTAACATTTAGGGGGATGAAAAATAGATGTTGGCCGATTCTCATAGATACCGGATAATCACAAAAAATTTCATCAAAATCGGTCAAGCCGTTTCGGAGGAGTATGGCAACGAAAACTGTGACACGAGAATTTTATATATATATATATATATATATATATATATATATATATATATATATATATATATATATATATATATATATATATATATATATATATATATATATATATATATATATATATATATATACGAGATGTGGCTATTAAATAACGAGACTGACGCTGCGGCGGCAAAAGTGCGCATGCGTAGTCCACCATTGCCTGTCAACTGTTTAGTGTGAAGCTACTCTTCAAAATGTCCTAAGCCTCATTTGCGTAAGTAACACTGTTTAGTCATAACCTTCATTTCCGTTAACATTGTTATTTTATTTTGGCGAAAAAATTGTTAGTGTAATAATAGAGCAACGAATTGTTTTGTTAAATTTCACTTCAAACTTGGAAAAACCGGTACTGAAACTTATAATTTACTGAAAGAAATGTACGGCAGTGAATGTTTATCCCGTGCACGAGTTTTTGAATGGTTCAAACGTTTTAAAGATGGCAGAGAAGACGTTGAAGGTGATTCGCAGCCAGGTCGCCCTTCAACGTCAAAAACGGATGAAAATGTCGAAAAATTTGCTATTTTGATTCGGTCTGATCGTCGATTGAGTATTCGTGCAATAGCTGAAACTGTGAACATTGATAAAGAATGTGTACGGCAAATTTTACATGACAATTTGAACATGTAAAAAGTGTGCGCCAAAATGGTGCCAAAAATTCTCATATTTGAACAACAAGCAATTCGCAAAAACTGGCCAAACACAGCATCCCACTGTTAGAGCATCCACCTTACTCGCCAGACCTGGCACCATGTGACTTCTATCTGTTCCCTAAGGTGAAATCTGCATTAAAAGGAACAAGATTTGAGTCCGTTGAAGCTGTTAAAGAGAAAGCGGCAAGAGTACTGAAGGAGTTGACAAAAGATGACTTCCAGCACTATTTCCAACAATGGAAAATTCGCATGGAGCGTTGCAGGGATAGAGAAGGGGTGTACATTGAAGGCGATATCAAATAATTATGTATAAAATAAGAATAAAACTTTTTACAACGACAATCTCGTTATTTAATTGCCACACCTCGTATATATATATATATATATATATATATATATATATATATATATATATATATATATATATATATATATATATATATATATATATATATATATATATATATATATATATATATATATATATATATATATATATATATATATATATATATATATATATATATATATATATATATATATATATATATATATATATATATACGTATATTTGAATAATTAATTATACATTTAAATATTTTATTAATACTCATGATTCATTTAAACATTAAATTTCCAATCCATTTTTTATCCAATATTTTCCAGTAAGGAAAAAAAAAATCTCCATTTGAATGCATGTTGCTTAATGTGTTTAATGAATAGAACGATTTCACTTCCGTTGGATTGATCAGGATTTAAATAAGGCAGATTAGTTGATTAGCCGTTGTATTCTTTCTGATATAGTGTATTTTCGTCTAGTTTCTCAAAGGGATTCTCAATATTCAATATACAAATGAAATTCAGATTTGTCGTCCGTCATGCATCAAGCAGATCGAAAACCAAAGATGTATTTCCAAAATTTTTAGAAATTTTATGAAATATTTATGTAGCCCTTACGTTTTTCACTTAATTCCTAATCGTTATTGTTTATTTATATTTATAGAAGTTTTGTGACAGAAAAATTAACATGTAATTTGATTTTGTAGGTTTATTTTTAATTTAGTGGTACTACATTGGAATGTTGAATTGAAAGGACTTGTGTACTTTCAGTTCAACACTTGAATACATTGGTCTCTGAAATCTGTTTGAACATGAATCCACATATTGTTTATATCTATTGGTTTTAGGTTGGTGTTACGATGGGTTGACGTAGCTGCTAAAATAATTAAATGTTTTATAAAAATTATGTTTCTCTTGAATTAAAATCAACTGTTTTTATTTTTAGAGATTTTACTTAAATGAGAGGTTTATTCAATATACGTTAATCATAATAATGTAAAAAGATTAATATACTTTCAGAATATCTAAATATTTAACACAATTTCTATTATGAAGCCAATAAGCACATAAATTAATTAATTTAAATTTCTTTTGGAAATCAACTAACTTAAGCGATTAAGAAATGGATTTAAACATTTTTTAAAAGTCAAATTCAATAAAATTTAAAAGAACCAATTAAGAAAAAATAGATGTGGCTAATACACACAAATGAACTTTTCAAACAAATTTGATTTTGAGACCTAAGCCATTAATGCTGTCTAGACATCACGAAAAAGATATCTGAAGTGAATTAAATGTACCGAAAAATGAATCTAGTTTCTGAATTGAAGGTATTTCCTCACAAATTTAATACGTCTCACTTTGTATCAAATTTTTTTATTTTTGTTTGCAAAAATAAAAATGAAGTGCAAGAAATATTTCACAATATTTAATTGAATTTTTAGCAGAATAAGGAATTTTATTTATTAACTTTAATTTAATATTTCTAAAAAATGATAAATATTTCAGTGTTTATATCAATTAAACTATTCATAAAGACAAAATTGCTAATATTTGCTCTATAAAGGATTTAAATAACTATTTAATTAGAAAGCATTCAAAAGACAATTAGATAAATTGATTTTCAATTCAAAATCGTTATTTCAAAACTGATTTAGATGAAAACGTTACTCAGAAACTAAATTTTATTATTTACAGCATAATGTCAAACATTAAAATCTTTGGACTTTTTCATATTATATTATAGCTTTTTTTCAGACATATTTTTATTGAAAAATATATTTGAATTTTGTATATTAATTATGAACACAAAAATATGATGTTATTATCATATTGTCATAAATATAATAAGAAATAATAATATAGTTTGAAACTTTAATCCTGCTTATTTAGAATTTTTGATAGTTATTCTGAAATTTTTAAAATGATGTTTTTCAGTTCTGTATTATTAAAACTGATTTCAAGAATTATTACTTCCGTGACGAAACATTATAGGAAATATGAAGCGATTTGACTACAATTTTAAAGAAGATACATGGTTAGCAAAATCCATCCCATTTAATAACATATCATAAGCCCCCTATTGCTTGTTGCTCTGTGTATGAACGTATAATAATTTCTAATAATTACATACAATACACTCACACTAAAGTGCAGCGTAGAAAATTCGTGTTTTTAATTACAACAAAAGCTCATTTTAATGTTGCCAAACGACTTTTTAAGAAAAGAAAAGTAGAAATTATAATTCACACAATCCGACGGCAAACAGTTTGCAGTGTTCTTGCTAAACGACTTTTTAAGAAAACAAAAGAGGAAATTATAATTCACACAATCCAACGTCATAAAGTTTGCAGTGTTCTTGCCAAAATAAATTTTAAGAAAACAAAAGAAGAAATTATAATTCACACAATCCGACGTCATACAGTTTGCAGTGTTCTTGCCAAACGAAATTTTAAGAAAACAAAAGAAGAAATTATAATTCCCACAATCCGACGTCATAAAGTTTGCAGTGTTCTTGCTAAAATAAATTTTAAGAAAACAAAAGAAGAAATTATAATTCACACAATCCGACGTCATACAGTTTGCAGTGTTCTTGCCAAACGAAATTTTAAGAAAACAAAAGAAGAAATTATAATCCACACAGTCCGACGTCATACAGTTTGCAGTGTTCTTGCTAAACGACTTTTTAAGAAAACAAAAGAAGAAATTATAATTCACACAATCCGACGTCATACAGTTTCCAGTGTGCTTGCCAAACGCCTTTTTAAGAAAAGAGAAATTATAATTCACACAGTCCGACGTCATACAGCTTGCAGTGTTCTTGCCAAAATAAATTTTAAGAAAACAAAAGAAGAAATTATAATCCACACAGTCCGACGTCATACAGTTTGCAGTCTTCTTGCTAAACGATTTTTTAAGAAAACAAAAGAGGAAATTATAATTCACACAGTTCGACGTCATATAGTTTGCAGTGTTCTTGCCAAACGACTTTTTAAGAAAAGAAGAAATTATAATTCACACAGTCCGACCCAGCAAACACAAACTGCCGGCAAAAATCCGGGCCGCTGCTGGCCAAGCCGATTTCCTGTTGGCCACGGCAAGCCGCTGATGGTTGTTTGATGGCCCAGCTCCGGCCATTACGGCCACGGATGAGTGCTGGCCAAAATAAACCGGCCCGTTGCTGGATGATAAGAGGTGGGCCAACAGGTTCTGGCCATTGTTGGCCCTGAAGCTGTTGGCCAGCAAAATTAAGACAATTAGTTGTAGCGCTATTTTTTATTTTATCGTCAAAGACTACTTTTTCCAAATAACTGTTTTTTTGTGATGTTAATTAATTTTCCTTTAACTTCTTATTTTTTAAACCCCTTAAAAACAATTTTTCAGAAAGAAATCTAATTTTTACATTTATTGTGTATACCGCGTGACAGTATGACGTCAGATACTGCGAAATGCTTGAGTCAGCGTCAGCCATTAATGTGAAATGGCGGAATTTTCGATGTTGTGTCTGTGAGCTAAGAGAAATATAAGGTAAGTACGCATTTATTATTGTTGTTCATATCAGGATAGAATTGTTATGAATGATGCAAGAATAATATATTTTTTTATTTTGAAATATTATTTAATTACTTGTTAAGAAAACTTCATAAACTGTTAATAACATGACAACAAGAGAAAGACATTGGAAAATGTTTGTCATTGTATGTTTTAGAATAATTTCATTACCGTGTGAGGAATAGAAAAATGTATCATGGACAGAAGCGTTTTTTCATTCCATATATTAGTTATATTTAATCAATTAGTAAAATAAATTTTTCAATGCTCAATTTTTTTTAAATCGAATTCGATTGCTACAAGGCTTAAACGTATTTATTACATTTTTTGTTTTTTACGAAGCAAGTTTATGAAATAAATGACACTCTAAAAATATTCTACTTGAAAGCCCTTAGATGTTTATTTTCAATAAATTAATATTGGATCTTGTAGCATTTATGATCAATAAATTGTGTGTGAATTCCTTATAAACTTTAATTATTTTATTTTTAAAAGGCTTTTTTATTTACTATTATTTTTAAGTCAATTTTTACTGACCGAAATATTTTGTCTTATAAAGATTCGTGGTTTTAAATTTTGTATACTCTTCAAAGATCTGTTTTAAGTAATGAAAAATTTTTCAATCCATAAACATTAAAAAATATTTTATTGCATATATAACATGGTTTTTATGTATAACCATGTCAACCATTAAAATCATTGTGGATTTCTTAGAGAAATATTTTTGCATCTAAAACTTGAAAATACAGTACAGAAAATAGTAAATTTGAAAATTTCTGTAGGAATCTGACAGATTTATTTCCACAAATTAAAAAAAAACATCTGGAATTCTATGGTTGATTAACGCTTATGAAAAAATGTTCATATGGAACAACTGTTATTATTTAAATTAGTTGTGTAGCATGTTAACTATTTCCATGTAAAGAATGCTGTCAGATGTAACAGATTAGTAGCTACTCTTGTGTTTAGATACTTTATTATATTTAAAATCATAGTTTATGTTTTTATTTGTGACTGAAAAGTTGAAGTATGAATTAACAATAAATTCAAACAATTTGTTTTAATGAAAATATAAGTTAACTAGAATATTTGTCCCTTTCTATTTTGGAGAAAGTGATTAACATTTCAAGCCTTTGATGATACTTTTGACATTTTGATCACTTGATTCTTTTATAGTAATGTAAATGGTTTTACTGTTATAGTAAATAGTCGACCGGATAATGGGTAAATGATATATCGTATATATATACACACATAAACACCATTACATAAACACCTTTACCAATTTACAAAGTCTGATTATGATGACAATATTATCCTAGATATAATATTGTCAGAATTATTTTTATTTACTTTTGATTTTTCTCTTTAAAGAATTAAAGTTAAATAAAGAACTTAAATATAATTTTAAACAATGTAAATTATAGTAAGGTATACAAGTAAAATGAGTATGATATGAGAAATAGTTTAATAAAAGTTTATCTGTTTTGATTTCAGAAATACTTCTAATTTTGAAATTCACTATACAATTTCAAAATAATAACAAATAATTAAAATATTGCATTTGTAAACTCCATGTTTATTTTATTGTTTTAATATAGTAAGCATAATTAGGTTAATCTTCCAAACATTTACATATATATATATATATATATATATATATATATATATATATATATATATATATATATATATATATATATATATATATATATATATATATATATATATATAATTTCTAAATTTATTAACTGTTTTTAATTTCCCGATATCTCTTTTGTTGTGAGTTTTATTTGAGTATTTTACAGAAATGGTTAAAGTCATTTTTGATAGTTGATATTATTTTGTTTGTTGTTTTTCTTTTTGTAATTTATAACATAAAACGATTAAACTTAAAGCCCAGATATAGGTCGAAATTATTCAAAACACCACTTGTTATCAAAGAGGTAAAGTTTTGTGATATCCATCTTGAGAATAATTTAATCATTTTATTAGAGAAAGAATATAATTTAAGTTTAATCTTATTTATCAGTTAAGCATTTAATATTTTAAAATTAATATATCATTCATTAACATGTTGGATGTGTTTTACAACTGTTCTACATGATGGATCAGCTGTTTACGGATTGCAAATGATTATGAAATCAAAACTTAGAAAAGAAAATAGTATTGCCCAATTACATAAAGGAAATAGTTAGGTCTTCTTTATACGTTTTATCCTTTTTCTGGCTTCTTGCAGAACTTGAATTTGTTATAGAATTTTTTTTATCAATAACATTTGGTATAAATATATTATACTGGAAAGTGACCTTTAATAGGTATTTTATGGTTATATGTAGTCTCAATCAATGATCACATCTAACCATAAATACAAATTTTTCCTTAACATTTTTCAATATCATTGGTAATTACAAGCCAGATAATTTATTTCCTTGTGTTACAATTTTTTTAATTATTTGTATTAACAAATAATTGTAAATAATATAATTCTTTCAAATAATTATAATGGTAAATAATATTTAGCAAGTAAATATAGGTAATATTTTTTTGTCAGGTAGTACTTGGTTGACGACCCTCTTCTGGTTTTGGATTATTGTAGAGTGTACAACGTCATGGACCTGGTCTAGCACTGCTGGCCTTTAGGGGCATGCAACAACAACATTATTTTTAAAGTAAAGTAACAAATTATTGCTTATATTTATTATAATGTTATTATTTATTATTATTATTTATTTATATTTATTATTTATTATTATGAATGTTGATTTTTCATTTGTTACTTAATGTTATTTATTATAATGTGTATGTATATTGAAATATCAATATGAATATAAACTATAAAACTAAACTCTGGCAGGACAGACCACATGGGCCAAGGCCTTCCTGACCAAGAGCTCCTGGGTTACGAAGCACATGTCCTGATTAGGTGCTCAGCATAACGCAAAACACCCAGTGTTTTGTTCCCAAACATGCTCATTGTGGACATAATGTTACTAATAACCATTCCACTTTTTTTTTAATGAGATAAAACTAAAATTAAGTAAAAGATTCCATCATAAAAAAATTTTATTAGTAATTTTTTATGAGTTATTAATTCTGAATGAAAATTGACATTATTTTAGGCATTCACAACCAATTCAAGTGCTTGGCTTGTTTTGCTTTGACTGTAAATTTAATTGTAAAATATTGTAAGTTTAAAAATAGTTGTGTTGGATTCTCCTTATTCAAATAATTAATACTGTGAAATAATACCTAAATACTAGAAAATAAGTGTTATGCATGAAGTTTTTCCTAATTTATATAAACAGCTCAATTTTTTTTTGTTTTTTACCTGGGCTGTTATTAACATCCTGCTGTTTCTATTTTTGTAATTAAATTGAAATAGTTTTACAATTCTGTTTTTTTATATTTTCAGAGTATTACAAAAAAGTGAAAATCTTCACAAAAGGAGAAATTTGTTCCAGAGTACTAATTCGGAAGGTGGACCACAAAAATAAAAGAAAAAACTTGTAAATTAAAAATGTTAAAAAAAAATTTGCAAAAATTATTTTCAAATCTAAATAAAAATAGATATTTTTTTTATTTTCAATATTATCATAAATAAAAAATGTTAATTCCATTAATGTTTAGACATTTCACTTATATATGGCTTTTGTTGTGTTAATTTTTATAAGAAATAAAAAATCTTAATCTGTATCCTTTTGTATCATTTTTCTCAACCTCTTGTTCATGGAGACATTTCACTTATTTATAGCTTTGTTTTCTTAATTTTTATAAGTAATAAAAAGTGTTAATCTTTATACTTTTTATCATATTTCTCAACATTTTGTTGCATGGAGTTAATTGATTTGGAAAATAATTCTATAAAATTATCATAAAACTGGAATTCTTTTATACATTCAAGTTCAGTTTTAGCAATAAATTGACACTTGCTTACACAAGAATTTTTTTAAAAAAAATTTATAAATAATGAAATTCTGTAATAACAAAAATTTTAAAAACAGAATATAAAAGTTATTTAAATAAAATTTAGATTAAAATAAAACTATAAAATTTAGATAGCATTTTCAAAAAAATGATTTAAAATGTGAGTCAGTAATTCATATTTTTTTAATCTTTATATAATTAAGAACTAAAAAAGCACTTAATGATATTTGACAAATTACATGGATAACAATTGTCTTTTAGAATCACAAAAATATATTCAGTATTAATTTGATGGATTTCCATATTAACTTTAACAATATATACAATATTAACATAAATAATGAATTCAATATTTATAGAAATAAATAACCATAACCAGCCCTACGTCGGTGAAAGCGGCTATCGTCGGCCAAACGGCAGAGAGCCGATGGATAACCGTATATGGGCACGTACTGGCAATTACATGGGCCACATGCGGCCAATATGGCATTGATGGCCACCCGGCTTTGGGCCAACAACGGACCGTACTGCCGGCCCAGCAGCAATGACGACGACCACTTTATTGACGGAGCCGACGAGGCCAAATAGCGGCGGGCCGCTGCTGGCCAAGACGGCTGACAGCAGCGGCCCGATGGATGCCCGGCATCTTTGTGTTTGCTGGGGACCTCATACAGTTTGCAGTGTTCTTGCCAAACGAGGTTTAAAGAAAAATATTGTAAACCATAAGTCTAACGCTATGCAGTTTTGTACAGTATTGTCAATAACCAGTATATAATTTGTAAAACTATTCTTTGTAAAACGATAATTGGCAAGTATAATAAAAGTTTTTTATTTCGTTTTAATTTTTAATACTGTTGATCCTTCTTTTCGATTAAAGGAATTTTTTATGCTTTAGTATAGATAGTAAAGGGAAATCGAAGGCAGTATGCTACACACCCCTTATTAGGCAAATTAAAGCCATGGTGTTTAATTTTGTAGAATAATCTGACAACACGATTAACACGAATTAGAACTCGCTAAACTAAATTCAATAAAAAATCATTAAGGAATACTTGACTAAAAACATTTAAATTACACAAATCTTATTTATGTGATATTCTATGTCTGGAATAATGTCGTACCTGTTTGTGTGTACAACCATCTTGTCACAAGGTTGGTGTTTTAATCTAGAAAGCTACAGTTACCACGAAATGCTTTTCATAAATTGTATAAGATCATAGCCGTAAGCATCATACCTTGAAGTTGGTACTTAAACCAAAATATCTGACATAAATAGTTTTTGAAAGTGTAACATGAATTTTACTTATACAATTTATATAAAAATAATTCTACATATAAAAAGATCATAAAATTAAAAAGAAATTTCATTATAACTTATAACTTAATAAAAAGAAAGACTGTTAAACTTTATTTTTTTGACAGTATTATGCAATGATTTATCACATTTTAAGCAAAAACGTTATCTATTTATGAAGAAACAAATTGCCGAAGTTCATTTTATTGGCACAGGTGCCATATAATCCATGATTCCAAGTTTGGAATTTTTTTGGCGGTGAAGAAATATTGCCAAGATGACGTATCGTGACGAGTGTTATGACGTAAATACTAAGGCTACCGAAGTAGAATTTTCTGCATAATTCTTATAGGTCTCCATATGTATGACGTAGAAAAACAAAGTTGCCAGATACATAAGAAAATCCGCCAAGAAGGCGCCAATCTCAGAATTTGGCGCATGGATTATACGGCACCTGTGCCATTTTATTTAACAAACAAGGTGAAATTCTTCACCGAATGTCTGCGAATGTTGTCGAAGTTCATTTTTGTTAATAAAACAATTTCTTATATAAAAACAAATGCATCGGCTTGTGTGTGAGAAGCCGCTTTCTAATGACTCAAGGCATTAAGATGTTGATTATAAAATAGAAGAAAAAACAAATGAAAAGATAAGACAAAACATCCATTTCATATTTAGTTTAAATCAGCGAGGATGATTTAAAATTTTAAAAATTTCATTAATTAATACAATTCTAAATTTATTTATTACATTACATATATTCAGACTTGTATGCTTGATTCTTGAGATCCGCTTGTAAGTCTTCGTCGATAATAGGACAAATAGCACAATGACAGATGTACAACCACAGAAGATAACGAAGAAAACACCCAGGACCACGGTGGGAATCGAACCCACACTCCTACGCACTCAAGCAAAATTCTAAATTAATAATTACAATATTTGTAAACAGAGTCCCTTTTAAATCTTAAGACTAATGCCTTGCTTCTGACAACATTAAATTTTTTTATTTGTTAAAAATTTTACAAATAGAATCTTTTCTTTTAAGTTTTGATCCTATTTTTAACCAGAAAATTAATTAAGCCAAAGTTTTAACTAAGCTTATCTTCTGAGAATAATTATTAAAAATATAAATTGATGCATTTTTCATTCATTAGGTTAATGTAAAATCAACGAAATTCTTTACATTAGTATAATTATAGGAAATATAAAAACATTAATTCATATTTTATTTCAGACTGAAACTTCTTAGAAATGTATTCATTAATTAAAGTGTGTTTACAATTTCTTGAGTAATTCAGATTTCTAAGTATTTGTTATAAGTAAATATGTATTAATCATACACATTAAGGCAAAGATTTTTCTAAGCAGTTATATATGTGGAATTATATTATTAAAATAAGGCCCAACACATATAACTGATTATGAAAAAAAATATTAGCAGCAGCATTTCATGGAATTTGCTTACATAATATAATGGATAAAATGAATGATATATTAAATGAAAATTGATTTGAGACTATTTATTTTAATTAAATTTATCAATTCTTTCTTTTGTATGTAAAAAGATGTAAAAACAAGTGACACATATGTTTAATAATAACATTATAGATGATATTTATAATATACAGTAGTACTAATAAAGTATATGCAGCCTACTCTGTCTAGTGGTCAGAGTGCCTGACTGTGGAAAAGGAGGTCCTGGGTTCGAATCCCAGTTCCAGTAGGGATGTACTTTCTCTCTCTGTATATCCTGTCTTACTCCTTTCTTTGTATGAATGTGTTGTGAATGGTTGCTTTCTCTATAAATGGATTCCTATGGCAGGTGTGTACTGAGGATGTCGAACTCCACATCAAAATATGGTTCATTTGAAAAAGTGGAGCAGCGCACCCCATATGGTCAGCCTAGCTGGCACAAGACAACAAGAACTAATAAAGTATACGATAAAAATGTAAATTTATTAGTAGGACCTATTACTAAAGTGTTTTTTAAATATATAATACTAAATAAGACTTAAGAGATGACAAAGACATCTTTAAAATAATAAGAAAGTGGTTGGTCAGATAAACCATTTGATAGATTCTGAATGAGTTAACTATAAGTACTCATTTTCACATGTATAAAACTTTTATTTGGGTACGTATTGCATTCATCTTCTCATCAAAACTGAAATTATGATATATTATCCTTTGCTATGTGATTAACAATGCATTTAACAGTATTTCATTAATTTTCAATTGCGTAAATACACTATCGGCCATTAAAATTGCTACAGCAAGAAAGCGGCACACCACACACGTGAAATTTGCATTACAGGTAGAACTTGCTGTGATATGCAAATGATTAGATTTTCAGCGCATTCATACAAAGCAGGCGACAATAGCGACATCTACAATGTGTATAAAACCAGAGATTTGACAGCAGTTTTCTCATACTCAATTTCCGATTCAACGTTGTTTTTGGCAAAGAAAAATGTTGTAATGCCTCGTGTAAGAAGAAGAAATACCTATCAGCACGTGTCTGACTTTGATCGAGGAAGGATTACAGCCTACTGGGATTGCGGTTTATCGTACCGCAATATTGCTGCTCGCGGCGGTCAAGACCCCATGACTGTTAGCAGAATATGGAATCGATGGGTTCAGGAAAACCATACAGAACGTCATGCAGGATTTCAGCGACACCCCATCACTAACATCAGAGAAAACAGACATCTTATCCGCATGGTCACAAGGGATCGTACAGCCACGTCACGAACCCTGAGTCGAGAAATGGAGTCATTTGCAAGGCAACAAGTTTCTGCTGGAACAGTTCGACGACGTTTGCAGCAGCATGGATTGTCTGCACGGTGACCATGGCTTCGGCTACCATTGACGCTGCGTCACAGACAGGAGCGCCTTCAATGGTGTGATCAGTGACGAACCTGGACGCTGGAATGGCATCACGTCATCTTTACAGATGAATCTCGGTCCTTTATACAGGACCATGATGGCCGCATCCGTGTTTGGAGGCATCGTGGAGAACGGGCATTGCCAGCTTGCATTCGACATCGCCATACTGGCTAATCTGCTGGAGTGATGGTATGGGATGCCATTGGATACACGTCTCGATCACCTCTTGTTCGCATTACCGGCACTTGGACCAGCAACCGTTACATTTCCGATGTGTTAAGGCCCGTGGCTCTGCCCTATCTTCAAGGCCTCCCTAATGCTTTGCATCAACAGGATAATGCCCGACTGCATGTTGCCCGTACTGTTCTGAACTTCCTTGATACAGAACAGGTTCGACTGTTACCCTGGCCAGCACGTTCTCCTGATCTGTCACCAATTGAGAACGTGTGGTCAATGGTTTCGGAGCGATAGGCACGCCATCACTCACCATCCACTACTGTCGATGAACTGTGGCATAGTGTTGAAGCTGCATGAACTGAGATCCCCGTACATGCCATACAATCTCTGTTTGACTCCATGCCTAGGTGGATAAATGCTGTTATTGCAGCCAAAAGTGGCTGCTGTGGGTACTGATTTCTCAAGATCTATACATCCTAATTTTTTGTAAATCTAATCACTTGTTCTTTCCACTATAATGTATGCGTCCAATAAATATCGTTCTGTTATTTTGCATTCCTTCTTGGTGTAGCAATTTTAATGGCCAGTAGTGTATTTTATTATATATTTATATCCTAAAGAATCAAATGCTTTAGAAATGAATTATACGCATTGGTTGCACACTTAGGATTTAAACATTATGATAGAAAATATTTGTGTTTAATACATTATTTAAGTATGCATTTAATTAAATAAAAATAGATTATATTTAAAAATATAATCTGTTTATCACAGCAAATGTTTAGAAATTAACGTAAACAATTTAATCAGTAATCTTGCTACAACAACCTTTATTTATTACATAAAAAGCCAGGAAAAAATGTTGCAATCTATTCGTAAGCACTATGACATACAGTTCTGTGTTACCAATTTATGAGAAATGTAGGATCATTGCTTATTACAGAAATTATTTGATGAATATGTAATATTTTAATCTAACTGAAGTATCTAAAATCGACTGTAGCCTTTGGAGACGTCAGAGTGGCTATTAGAAATAAAGCTAAAGAACCTTTTTTAATAAAAGTCTTATAATCTCTAGGAGTTTCAATACACAACTGCAACTGGGTGTTCGTATCGAAGGATGTTGATCAAAGAAATCCAGAAGAATCATGCAAAATCGATTGTCCAAATCAACGAAATGCTTCAATAATTATACAGAACAATTTTCTGATTATTACCATTCATCAGAAAATTCAGCTATTATATTAATGTAGAAGGTAAAGAAGAAAGCTCTTTCTGTTTAACTAGTGGACCCTATTATTAATCCTGGAAGTAATCACCATCGTTATCTAGAACCTACTGCCAATATTTTACCTAGATGTGCAATCCTTTTGGGGTAAAAATCAGGGGTGCTGGATACAATGAGGTCCATGATTGCTTGGCGTAAGTCTGCTTTATTGGTGAAAGATTTTACACGAAGATGATTGTCCAGGGAATGGAAGAAGTGGGAATCTGATGGTGCGAGATTAGGGGAGCAAAGAGGATGGCACAAATTCTCCCAACCAAATCTAGTATGATATTCCTGGTTATACACATGAAATTTGGTCTCGTGTTATCGGCCAAGAACAGTGCACCCTTTCAGGTAAGCAGTGCTGGCTTCTTCTGTTGGAATAGATGTTGCACACGTTTCAGTTGCTGCAAGTACAGCTCCATAGTGACTGTTTGGCCAGTAAAGCTCATGGTGAACCATTTGACGAATAGTCAACTAAATAACAGCTTCGTCAGAGAAGGACAAATATCCCGACTTGAATTTGAAAAACCAATGCCTTTCCGTACGTTCATTCACAGCACTATCTCCAAACGTTTCACGTATTCGGCGACTTGAAGCAGCAGCTGATAAGCCCACTTTGAAGTCGTAAAACAAACAAAACCGAACGAGCTCCTTCGAGACGTCAGTTTCTCTTCGCTACCGCAGGAGTTACGATTAATAAATGTACATAGATGGATCTTCTTTTATAAAGATATTCATACTCTCGATCGACCGGTGACTCAGTCACGTCATACATTAATTTGCATACTTATTCTCCCTTTATTCAATAGCAACGCGAAATTGATAAGAACTTTCATGTTTACTTTGTAGTTGTATTGCTGCTCTCAAACTTTTGGGCACTATTATGCTGAAAACGTAGTAAAATTCGAAGTGATATTTCTTATAGCATCGTCTGGAATCCTTGAATCAAGAACCTAATAAGATTCGCAGTTACAATTACATTCTGAAAGAACAGTTATTTTCTACTTTATGGTATGGTAAAATTCAAAGAGATATTTCTTCTAGCATCGTTTGGAATTCTTGATTCAAGTACATCTCTAATAAGATGCACAGTTGCAATTACATTCTGAAAGAATAGGTATTTTCTACTTCATGGTATATTATGGTATAGTAAAATTCGAAGTGATATTTCTTCAAGCATGGTCTGGTTTTCTTGATTCAAGTACCTCTCTAATAAGATTCACAGTTACAATTACATTCTGAAAGAACAGATATTTTCTACTTCATGGTATCATACGAAATAGACCAGAGTTATTTCAAGGACTATTGTTACTTTCTTGAAACTATCGTGTTCAGTAATTCACTATGGATTTTATAGAAGAGAATAAGTTTTAGTACTTTGGCGGGTTGATCTAGAGTATGGGTTCCCAAACTTTTTTTTCTCGTGGACCACTTTCAAAGTTTTACTATTTTCGGTAGACCCCCTGCTGCTGCATTTCTACTGTATTCCCAAAACTCCTAAGAAATATCACCCTAAATTGAGGGTGTTAAGAAAAAAAGTAGCACATATTCTTGTGTCCTATTTATTAAAATAATATTTGTGGTTTTACAAAATTACAAACATTTATTATTACAAACTATCAACAATTGACGAAAAATCAACAATGAACTCTGCAATGTAAATCACAAAATAAAAGATAGTCATACTTTTAATGAGACGGGTAGCACTTTGCATGTCTCCACATGTGATGTACACTTTCTTGTACTAATATCTATTGTTCTATTCAATTCTATGTTTGAACTCGAATCTCGAATAATTTTGAGTACTTACCTAGTGAATGATGCTACCTGCCTACGTTGATAGGTAAATCACAGCCAAAATTTTTGTTCTTTATTATGAAAACCAAAAATTTTTTCGTGGACCCCCACTTACAGCTTGTGAACCCCTGTTTTTTGCACATCTACGTGGACCCCCGTGTGGTCTCCTAGGGACCCCTGAGGGTCCACCTGGACCACTTTGGGAACCTATGATCAAGAGCATGTACCATAGCTCAATTGGATATCTATCTGATGAGTTAGGGAATCAAAAGAAAGGATACCACACCGTTCAAAATCAGATGAGGAAATGATATTTATTATTTAAGTTGTGTAGAAGAAATATCACCATTGTGAAAATACTAGTGAGAATAATCCTAAATAATCTCCATTATCATTATAACATTTTATAATTTGACTGTCAGTGGCCAAAAATATCATTTTTTTCTATCTCTGATATAATTTAAAGGTAGATATAGTAGGTAAATAAGGATTAGATTGTGTGCACTAGTTAGAATTTCCATTTTAAATTTATTTAGAAAAAATATTGGTCATGTTAATTGAATTCTAAAATTTTTAGAAGCTTAAATAACTACTTGTTTTTCGAGAAAAACGTTTCAGATTATAAAGTTCATAATTTATAAAATCAAAAGGATCATTTCATTTATAATATTTTTTGCTTTGAATGAATCTTAATTTTCTTATTAAATTATATAAATCTAGCAAAATATAAATTATGATTTTTAAAATGCATATATTGAATTTTAAAATGCTTTTTTTATATTAAAATTATTTTTTTTAAATTTCATATTTTACAGTGTCGTTAAATAAAAGAAAAAATAACATGACTGTTATACACGAATTGTTTTCATTTCTTATGTAAAATATTTTGCATGGAAATATGTTTGATTTTTTGAAAATATAGGTATAGAGGCAATCATTATATGCCATTCATATTTACTTGTCACAAATTTGATGAGCCATGCTGTTGCCATTATTAACTAACTTATTATTAACTGCCAAAGAATTTAAAGAAGAATAAATCTTATTTTTTAAGAAATATTTGGAATTCTCAGTCTTAAGCAAACTACAATTATTATGTGCATATCCCTTATAGAAATATAACAAAATTTTACCAAAATTAAAATATGGTTAATGCATATGTATATAAATCCAACTAAATTTAAAGTAAAATAAATATTATGTTAATCACAATGAAGATAATGGAAAATCATTTTAAATAAATGAGGATTTTTTTAAATTTGAAAAAAGATTAATGTACGAATTATAATCTTGATTATTTAAATGTGAAGTTCATAACCTTATTCTTAAAATTTTATATTGATCAGAATTACATTTTAAATAAAAATTTATCACCAAGATTTTATCTTAGGCCTAGTATTTTCATGTAATCAAGTAACATTTTACCTTAGACCGATAAATTGCTGGTAATGCATTTTGCGAATTTTGAAAATAAATGGTAAGATTGACTTCTTATATATTTAATTAAGTTTATTAATCGAAGAATAACAAAACATTTGGTGTCTAATTATTTAGAGAAGTCAGTATAGTGCAAGTTAATTATTAAGATCATATGTGTTATCACTTAGTCACAAAATATGCACGTAAGCATTTAACGATTACTACAGTTACCTTGAAACATATTAGATGCTAGTTAATAAAAGCCATTTTCGTTAGTAATAGTTAAGTTTCAGTTGATTAAAATGCTTTCTGAGATTTTTGCCTTGGAACTAGTCTGCGGTCGAGCAAGATATAACCATCCATTATATTTAGAACGCATTTAAGATTTATGGAAATAATATAAAATTAAGCGAATGCACTATATAATTTATTTCGCAATATTGTTGTTAATATTTTATGTCATATAGCTATATGTTCTATGATTTCCATGTTTATGTTTAGCAATAAATATAATATTCATTAGCAAGAAAAATTTTTTAGTTGCAACTAATAGTATTGTTGCAACTTTATTTCGCTATTGATGATAAACAATTCATACTCAGTAGCTTAAAATGTATTAACTGCTTATGAAACTGAAATGAGATTTTATATTTTCGATATGTACTGATATTTTCGTACTTATTTTTCGTACTTGGTGTACTGAATTCCTATTTCTACTAAAACATATGAATTAGACAAAAGATTATTAATTTAAAACTCTATTAATTACATTTTTTAAAATTTAAATCATCCTTTCTGACTGTAACTAACCATAAAGTAAATGCCCTGTATTTTTCACATTATGTTTTTTCTTCTGTTCTTTTATCAACGTTTTAAATTGCTTGAATGAAAGGTAAATGGCTTCTTAAACCGATGTCTTGGTATTTATGTAAGAAATAGTTTTGTTAACAAAATGAACTTCGATAGTAATATCAGACATTCCATGGTGAACTTCGCCTTGTTTGCTGCCTCCCCAAGAATGCGATTTGAAGGCAGACAGCAAATTCGTCAACAAGTCGGATTTTCAATAGGTTTCAATAAGGTGTCTAAATTAATTATGAGTGACGTAGATGAACGTTATTTGACGTCATGGATATTTTATGGTAAACCAATGAGAATCGTAATAAAACGATGAAGTCATGATCTCAACTGGACCAAGCAAACAACCAGTTTATGGTTAATAGTTATCTTTATAAACAAAATCCTTACTCCGTTTGCCCGTCGAATATTTTCTCAGTATTGAATTAGAACAGTTCCATGAAATGCGATGAAACTTATATTAAGATGTTTGTCTTAGTCTAATTAAAATAAAAACCGCATTTCATTTCAATATTTTGATCAACGAGTTTTTAATAAATTAAAAAGATAATTATTGTTTATTTAAGTTAAGTTTGTTTATCACCTTAAAAAAAGGCAGAATTTAGTGCCTTCGTATTAGCATGATTGCGTCATTAAATATTGTTTTATTTATGTTTATTACGTACACACAAACATACAGATTCGTGCGAGAGCATTTAATGTTCTAAAATCAAAATAATAGAAAAATGATAAGCATTTTCAAAGATATAATATGGTTCAATACCCGAACACTCGAAAAAAATTTAGTCTAGTTTAACATACATGCTGACTTTTTATGTACTATTATATATTTATTTATAAAGAAATGGTTGTCAATTTTATTTTCAAATTATCAAAAGCAAATGAAATAGATAACACTTTTGAGATTTATAAAACGAGTAAAAAAAACTATGAAAATATTATATTTCGTAGAAATAATAGAAGGGAGAAGTTTGTCTTTGCACTTCGGAAAAGATGTCTGTTGAAGAAGGGAACCAAATATGTCTTAGCATGGATCGTTAAAAAATATTTTTTTTGCAAATAATGTCAAGTGGTATCACGTCTTAAGCCTAATTTGACTGATGTGGGATTAAAAAGTTTTTCTGCTTTATGAACATAGAGAAACTGTGTCCTTTAAAAAACAACTCAAAGAAGATATTATTTGAAGTTTCTCAGAAGAGGATCTTTGAACAGAACAAGATTTTAAGTGTGAGCATGAATGTTAATTTTAAAATTTTAACTAATAAGATAACTTACTGCTTCATTTTAATTTTGAAAAAATGTAAGTATGTAAAAAATGTAACATTTTTCAGAATTTAATATTTGAATCTTTTGGTGACGATTGAGCTTTGTTCCAAATCGGAAGACTTTTTTGTTGTTGTTGTTGTTACTAATGACACTTGGACAATCCAAGCTCGCTATGCCTTGGCTATGCGAATTTAAGTCAATTGGGAGCGTCTTTCGTTTTAATCAGAGCACCATGAAGGTGAAAGTACGACTTTGCTCTGCACACATGCCATAGGTACCCGTTTATAAGGTAGGCAACCATTCACACCTCATTCATACAAGGAAAGGACAAAGACAGGATAGATAGAGAGAGAAAGTACATCCATGCCCGAACCGGGATTCGAACCCAGGACCTCCTTATCCGCAGTCAGGCACGCTGACTACTAGACAAGTTGGTCGGCTGAAGACTTTTTTATATAAGATTTGTGAACTCTTATAAACATAATAACATACTTAAAATATCATATGGATATTTTTTTGTGTTAAATGAAACTTCAATTTTTTACCTATTTTGAAGTGAAAGTATGGCAGGCCATTGAACGTAGAAAAAAGGAATTTATTTTGAATAATATTTAGTTAAATTTTCCAGTTTTGGGTTTTAATGATTGATAATAAAATGGCATTGAAATAGAACAACAAGTAAAATTTTTAGTATTGGTATTAAGATATAATACTAGTAAAATTAACTCTTAGGATACGCAATGAAATATACATATATGTTGTTTCATATACAATATTTGGGCAATAAAAAAACCTTGGGAATAGTTTTGCAAATTAAAAATACTTAGAAAAAAATGAATATTTTTCTCTTATTAAAGTAATATTTGTTGCTTGAGCAAATAATAAAATCCAAAAAAAATTATCAAAAACGGTCACCAGTGGTCAATGAACTACCATTGTTCTGCTACATTGGCTATTCAATTATTGTCAACGTTTCAGAGATTGCATGATATTTTATAAAATTTAGTTCGACAGAGATTATTTTAGGAAATATTTAGAAAAATAATGAATTGTTTTCAAGTTACTAATTTCTACTGAATTGAGATACTAAACAAAACCAAATATCTGGTAAGTTTGGATTATGCTTAACTCCCGACTCTATATTTAATCTGATATCTTCCTTTCGTTGCCATTTTAACAGAATGTCATTAGCTATGGAATTTGTAACGTACTCAAGCCCTAACAAGAAGATAATGTTCAGCTGGAAGAGATTCCCGCTATTTTATGGAGGCGAAAGCGATGCATTTAACTATTGGGTTGACGACTTAGTTCCCGCCTTTTTTTTAATTGGAAAAATCTGTATGACATCAAATGCTTTTGGCATGAAGTTATGCATCATTCGAAAGAAAATATATTGTTTTACCTAAATATATGTTTCGTTGCAACTAAGATAGATTTTCTTGTTATTCACAGATCATTAACATGGAAAGTCAAGTTGAGAAGAATGAGCATTTTCGACACCTCCTTCTTTTTGCCTTTAATCAAGATTTTAATGTCGCAAAAGCTGCTCGCAACATTTGTGCTGTGTATGGAATGGGTTCTTAGAGCTGAAAGTACAGCCCGTGATTGGTATGCAAAATTCTAAAAAGTAAATTTTGATTTTTAAAGACGCACCTCGTTCTGGCCGTCCAGTTGAGTTCGAAAAACTTGTTGAACTTTGGGAAAACGTCTTCTTCTTCTTCTTTCTTATCCCCTGGTCTGAATCAGACCAGGTCCATGACATCCTTCGCCTTCAAAGAATCGAGGACAGCTCCAGGGCTGTATAAAAGTTCACGCTTTGAAAAGTTAATGCAGCTCAGTAGGTGTTCTGGACTAGCTTCGTTAGTATTGCACGAAGTGCAGGTGGGAAAGATTTGTTTGCCCTGGGAGAACCGTAGAGTCCGAAGATGGCCGGATCTGAGTCTGGATAAGGCAGTCTGATCACGTCTTTCACCATCGAAACAAAAAGATCTCCCAGGTTCAGAGCCACAGTACCAAGAATGAGACGGCGGAATTTTCCAAGATGAGTTGGCAAGAGCCATACTTCTAGAGATGATTTCCTGGAAAGTCAGCGGATCAGCAGGACCAAGAGGCAGCGATGATGCATCCTTAGCAAGACAACAAATATTATTAAAAACAGTGGGAACTTAGTTGGAAACTCAATAAATCTAACAAATGGTCCTTAAAATGAGCACTATTTATGAAAAGCTGAAATGGCAACACTGCGATGTAGATTTTCAAATTCGTTATGACATTCAAATAGTCTTTTGGGCGCTTCGTGGCTGAGTGGTCTAAAAGCATCACCGCTAATCGCTTGAGAGCGTAGGAGTGTGGGTTCGATTCCCACCATGGCCCTGGGTGTTTTCTTCGTTATTCTTCTGTGGTTGTACATCTGTCATTGTGCTATTTGTCCTATTATCGACGAAGACTTACAAGCGGATCTCAAGAATCAAGCATACAAGTCTGAATGTATGTAATGTAATAAAATAAATAAATAAATACAAATAGTCTTTTATAAGCTACCAGCAATTTTATTGTGCACTATGTTGTGTCAAATCCAAACCAAGACACTGAAACTTTCAACATGAAAAATAAAATATACAAAAGCTAAAAATATACAAAACTAATCAATACATTTTCCTCAACATTTATGTAATGATATTCATTTATAAACACTATTTTCAATTGAAATATATAGTCATATTGTTAAAATTTCTAATTGAATAATATAATCCTGTCTGTATGTTTTTATCGGTATTAACTTAAGATACTTAATACACCGTGTTGAAATCAATCTGAGGAATTTATAATTTATTCTGTGTTTTAAGAACAGTTTCTCGAAGGAACTTGAAAATCGATATCAGAAATAAAGCAAAGCTCAAAGAATTATTCAGCAACATGCTATGCAAAAGCAAGTGTATCAATAACACTATTTGTATTCATGCTTCAATGGCTTCATTGGGGTAATAAATCTTTTTCATGTCGAATGCACCTATACTTTGAAAAGTACTCATTGTTTAAGTAGGTTTAAATATCAGACTCTTAAATAGTTTTGAAAAAAATATTGGCACAGATGCCTTACAATCCAATATGCAAAATTCTGAATTGTTTTGGCGATAAAGTTGACATATTTTGACGTATGTACAAAACTTTCCAAAGTTGAATTTTCTGCATAATTAATTTAGGTCTCCATCTCTATGACGTAATGAAAACCAGGGAGCCATCTACATAATAGAATCTGCCAAAAAATCACCAATCTCGGAATTTGGCAACCTGGATTATACGACATCTGAGCCAAAAATAATATAAATTTGTTTAATGACTAAAATGTGTGAAAATAAAGCTTAAATTACTAAGGAACAAAGTGAAAAACTTGTAATTCTTACAACGTCTGAATTTTAAAATATTATTTGTAGGATTTCATGTTTCAGCATTTTTCTTTTAATAGAGAGATAGCACAATATGCAATTTAATGAATCAATAAAAATTTTCCTGAATGAAACCTGATTATGTGCAAATATTTTAATTCGAATTTAGAGAATGCTAGATATAATTATTTATTTTATTTGATATTTGTGTATATTTGTCTAAACGTGAAGAATATTTAGTGTGATATAATCACTTATCAAATTCCTTTATTTCGTGATTGTATCTGCCAAAATGTTTTAATTTAATTAGCAGAAGGTTTCATTCAACTTCTTTTAGATCAAACATGTAAAATGTTTCTAAATCAGAATTAAAAATGTGTTTATTGAACAAACGTTTCATTAAAACAGTTCCTTGAAAGCAATAGTTTATCCTCAGAAAATTTACTTTCACATATTTAATTTATTAAGAAAATTGCGTATAAAAATCAAAGCAATTGAATCCATAATTATTATAAATGATTTTAAGTAGTGAATAAACATTATGCAATGTTTATTTATTTGTAAAATTTAAGCATAGTGTTAATTGCGCTTAAAAATTATATTCTACAAATTAGTTAAGCGAAATTCAAGTGCACTACAATTTACAAATAATAATATCATTCATACAAAATTACTGTTTACATCTGTAATAGATAATAGCTTTAAAGCTATTATAATTTAAACTTCGTCATTATTATGGAAAAGTGTAATCACTTATATTTTGAAGCATTTTATTGCACCAAAGCATTGAAGCATTTATTGTATTTATGAAACAGATTCTCAAATTTGATGCAAAATGCTTATTTTTTTTATCAGTGATGCATTTAAATAAGTTCTATAATGTTTTTAAAATCGTTTATTATTTTTAAGCGAATTTTGAAGAAAATATATTTCTTAGATGCCTTTACGTAATAAAATCTTTTCATTCAATTTATAATTTTCAGAATAGAGGTTGAAAAACTTCTTTCTTAACAAAAAGGAAGTAATTTTGATATTTCAATGTCCAACATAGGTCGATCTCGAGGTTTGAAAGAAAAGTTTTCTACTTCCAATTCTTTGTTAGTTCACTTGCCTTTCAATTTTCGTCGATGAAGTTTCAGTTTTTTTGTATGTTTAATATTTATATTATTTTTCCTACTTCAAAAAAGGAATCGCATCTTAGAGTAAAAACTTTTGTAATGTTTTTTTGTAAAATTTAACATTTTTTTAAAATAAAAGATAACATATTTTAGCATAGTAAATATAGATCCTCTCATATTATTCAAAAAGTACTACTTTTATAAAAGTTACATGAGTTAGAAAAGTTAAAATGATGTAACGCATTGGAAAAAATCTATCGAATAAAAAAAAATGGATGAAATTCATTGTAAATTTAATGCAGAATTAACTGAGGTATCGAGGTCATTTGGTAGTGTTAATTCATTCATTACCGATGGTGATAACCGTAACTGTATAAAGCTATACATTAACAATCTGTTTACAAACAAGCTATCCTACAATTGAGTTTTCACCGAACGATGGCTGAGTGGTTAGCGCTATTGACTCCTGACCTTTGAGTCCTGGGTTCGAATCCCGGTTCGGGCATCGATGTTTCTTTCCTTCTCTGTGCTTCTCTGTCCTTTCTTCCGTGATGATGTATGAATGTGGCCCACCCTATAAACGGGTTTGTAGTGGTATGGCGCGGGTAACGCTACTCGCCTCTGTGACTTGGTTCACAGGTGCCCGCTGGGTAACGATAAATGAGTAGCAGGTACTGGCCTTGTTGTGACATAGGGTTCAACCCTCATGTGCCCGCCATTGAGAAAAAAAAAAAATTGCGTTTTCAATCACATAACATTTTGAGAATAATCTTGAGCTCTTTTGAACAAACGTAGATTTTTTTCTACCATCTTCAGTAGCACCTCTTTAAATGGATATTTAACAATATTTTAGTTACTTCTCCCTTATGGCTCGTGAAATGAGTTTAAAATCTTTAGAAATTGCATAGTTTAATTTTACTTTCTATATATTATGCATGTATATATCATTGCAGAAAAATAAATCTTCCTCTGCAACGTAAATTTTTCTGTTTACTTTATAATGTATCTTTTTTTTACTTTTTTGTGTTTTATTTGTAACTTTTTCTATTAAAAAACTGATAATTATATATACAAGGTCATCTTTTTTAAAGTGACAGTGTTTGGAGCGTCCTGTAGCGCGATCTAACACCCGAAATGGCTCCAAACATGGTACTTAGACTAATCAAAACATGGGAAAAAAGATTCCGTAAAAAAAAGTTAGTTCCAAAAGTCGCCGCTAGGGAATTTTGTAGCGCTGCTGTAGTTTACAATAACGAGAATAAGCATAAAACACGGGTATCAAAGAAAAATGCAAATGTTGTGCGATGACAGTGCCAGTAATAGGGGCTATAAAAGCAAGTAGTAGACAGCTCCGACAAATAATCTCAGCTGAAGTAAACGAGCTCCAGTGGCCATGCCTCTCACGTTACCGGAACGTGCGCTTATGTTGGTGGAGTATCAGATTTGTCTATTCTAAAGGACAACATAACAAAGACAGTGCGGAATATTCCTCGTGATACGTTACGCACGGCTGTGGAGAACGTTGTGCACAGAATGCATGGTGTTATTTTTGAAAACTGTGCTCACATTGAATGCTGGTCTAATTCCTCACCGGGGAAGTTAATGTAGTAAATAAGCATTAATAATTTAACTGTACGATTAGTATTTTTTACGTGTGACTATTACGTGTTAGTATTTTTCTGTTCTCACATTTTATACATTGTAATGCGCCAAAAAATGCCCTAACGACGAATTTTGGAACTAAAAAAATTTTTTACGGAATCTTTTTTCCCGTGTTTTGATTAGTCTAAATACCAAGAGTTTGGCACCATTTCCGCTATTAGATCGCGCTATAGGACGCTTCAAATACTGTCACTTTAAAAAAGATCACCCTGTATACTTCCATAATCCTGTTTGCCACTTGTTGAATATAAAAATGAATTTGATCAAGGCTCACAATTTTAAATGGATAGTGAGCAACTAGTAACACGACCGATTCAAATTCGAATTTATGTGAGTTTTGAGATAAGAGTCATTGCACTAAAATACAAATACTTATTAGCTTAATCGGACTTTGTAATTAAATTGTGCTATTTTTATTGAATTTCAATCCCTTAACTTGGTGGTTCGGTTCTTCTTTATTTCATTTTGCGAATGTCAATTTTCAGTTTCTTATTGAAACTTATTTTAAAAGCAGTATTTAGATAAACCAAAAGTTGGTCTAGAGAACGTCGTTGAGGATTGTTTTTATGATTAATGAGTTGCATAAAGGTATTGCTGTTGTTGTCGTGTGCCAGGTAGGCTGGCAACATGGGGTGCTCTGCTCCACTTTTCTAACTGAACGATATTTTGGTGTGAAGACCGAATTCCTCAGTACACACATGCCATGGGGACTCGTTTATAGGGTAGACAACCATTCACACCTTATTCATACAAGGAAAGGACAAAGATAGGATAGACAGAGAGAGAAATTACATCTATGCCCGAACCGGGATTCGAACCCAGGACCTCCTTGTCCGCAGTCAGGTGCCCTGACCACTAGACAAGTTGGGTGGCTTCATAAAGGTACAGCGTAGTAAGAAACTATGAAGTTCATAAAATTCTAAGGTAAGAAACCATGGAACCAAGTGTGAGGCTTAGGAACATTTATGTGAATCACAGAAAACCTTTTTTAAGGATTGTTGTATTGCATATGATATGGGAAATGAATTTATAATTTTTATGTCAGCACTTAGTAGAAATTTACTACTAAAGACACCGGCTGTGCCTATAGGTTTTTTAAGCTTTCATAAATGAACTTTACATATCACTTCGTTTCATATACTAAGAGTTTCGAAAATCTTTTGATATTTCATACTGAAAAATATCTATACAAAGAGAATATACATCCTCCATTACCCACCTACTTGGTTGACATTTTGGTTGATTCATTTAATTTGGCTGACACTTTAAATATTTCGCTATATAAAGTAATGTTTTTGTAAACAGATAAAGATAGTTAATTTTATATTAACACGAAAAAAATTTCGTGTTATTTACGAAAGAAAAAACTCATTTGTATAAATCCCTTTTATATTTCCAGCAGCCACCTACCGTGTCTAGTGGTCAGAGTGCCTGACTGCGGATAGGGAGGTCCTGGGTTCGAATCCCAGTTCGGGCATGGATGTATTTCCTCTATCTATCCTGTCTTTGTCCTTTCCTTGTATGAATGTGGAGTGAATGGTTGCCTACCCTATAAACGGGTTCTTATGGCATGTATGTACGGAGGAATTCGGAATCCACACCAAAATAGGGTTCAGTTGGAAAAGTGGAGCAGCGCACCACATGTCAGCCTGGCTGGCACAAGACCACAAAAACTTATTGCCAGGAAGCATATGAGTGATATTTGTAGTTTTTTCTTTTTAATTTATGAAATAGTTTCTTAAAATGTTTCAATAAACTCATTTGAGAATTGAAGTCCTTATTCCTAGGGGAATTGTAATTCTAGTTACACATATCAAAAAAGTTTCACGGTATAATTTTTCAATGATTTTTTAGTGTAATGTATAAAGTTTTATATTAAGTTGTCATATAGAAAGATATACGAATTGAAAAAATTATAATAATAAAAGAAACTTATAAGATAGAGAACGCGTATATTTCTTAAATGTAATACATAATGAAACTCGGTTTCACAATATCGTATTATTAACAATTTCCTTTGTAAATCTTTTAATATAGACAATTTTAAAGAGAAATTTCCTGAGAAGAAATATAATTGGAAAAATCAGTATAGATTCAAATTATTTCTTGAATACCGATTTTATTTTATGTTACATCAATACGATAACAATAAATAAGTTCAGATAACGATAAATAATTATGTAACAAGCTTATAAATTTTAAATGTTGACGATAAGAAATTTATTTCGATTACTTTATTAATACTTGTATCTGACTTGTTGTACTTTGATTTAAAATGCTTTACAGATAATCATTATCATATCATTATCAGGCAGATTTCAGAATTTTGTATTCTCTAAAAGCAGAAATTTCTCCATGAAATATTTTGCATTAATAAATAACAATATCAAGTGTTTTAAATAAAAAAATGTAGTTTATATATTACAGAAATAGATGAGATATATATACTTATAATATATATATGTATATAAATATATATATATATATATATATATATATATATATATATATATATATATATATATATATATATATATATATATATATATATATATATATATATATATATACATATATGTATACATATATTTATATATATACATATAAACATATATATATATAAATATATATGCATTTTTTAAAAATAATTACTGATTTGACTCTTGCGTTATTTATGATATTTTCTTTCTGCCATTTATTTTTGAATTTACATCCTACTGTAGTACACTATTCAATGCATATTAAATTTGAAAATTTCTACAAAAAATTTTACTAATCGAATACAACATATAAATTTTGTTGAAAATAGAGCCAATATCTTGTTGTCAATTGTAAGTGAGTTTCCCAGCTATATGCTCCAGCTCAATCGAGTCCTAAAAGACGTTGTTATTTAACTACAAATTTCATAGAATTATGTTTCCTTTTATTTAGTATTTTTTTACTTCAAACCAATCTTAATTTTGTTCTTAAAATAAATTAAAACTATAAGTGGCAATAATATATGTGTAATTTTCATTAGTGGTACAGTACCACCTATAACAGGGTGCTCTTATAACGCGTTTTCATATTACGCGAATTCATATTCCTTGTATATCACGTGTTTTGCCTCATATAACGTTTTGATTCCCCACGTTATATTTCTGTACTGCGAAATTTATAATGCTTTGTACAATTCACTATCAATTTTGCTTACTTTTATCCATTGTCAATTGTTTTCATGTAAAATTAAATTAAAAATTATGTTATTGACCTTTGAACATTCTGATATAAAAAGATGTCGGTGAACGTTATTTCATATAGCTCCTACAGTGAACAAATATGTAATAAAACTGTTTTTGGAATGATTTTATTTATTTGAAATGAACTGTTTTTAGTTACATTTTTATAAGAACTTTATTTATTTAAAATGTTCGTGATTTGATTTTAATAAAACGCTCACATTTCGTTCATAACATTTTTCCCCTAATATTCGATTTAAATCTTCTTTAAAGAGAAAAGTTAAACATGAATCATTTGTGCATAACTCGTTATACGAGGTCGTACGAGCGTGTTTTACGAGAATGCTCGTATAACGCAATTTCCTATGAACTACTATTCCGTGATAACTGTAATATATTTTTCACGAGATGCTATGAATGCTCTGTCACAATCATGGATAAATAACAGTTACTTATCAAATCTTTTTAAAAGTGCGAAATGATTGTTCCTCTCTTCGAAGAAAATAATTTTATGATGAATAAGGATTCTTCAAATGAAACAACTAAGTGAAATTATTTTATTTAATTTCAAAATATTCTTATTATAAGAAAAATTTGAGTTTTCAAAGTTTATTAGAATAATCCTAAGGTAATTTTAAATTTTTTTTTAAATTTTATTTGCTAAAATTTTAAACAATTTTGAGTGATGCTCTTTTAATACACAAAGCATTTCGTAAGAAAAAAGTTTTTACTATCGTTATTAAAGTGGACTCTGAATAGAGAGAGAAGCCTTAAATTAAATAAAAAAAAGTATTTTGGGAAAGAAAAATTTATTTCACTTTTTAAAAATATTCGATTTTACATTATTCTTTTCGAAAAACCTCCTGAAAGAAGTTTTTCTTTCACTTAAAGGTAATTTCTTTTGCACATTCTTCACTTCGGAATGAAGAATGTGCGAAATCTAATGCACATTCTTCACTTCGGAATGAAGAATGTGCGAAATCTAATGAACATTATTTATTTCGGAAAATTTTCTGAAGTAAATTTTTCTTTCATTAAAATTTCTTTTGCACATTCTTCATTTCTGAAAATCTTTTGAAGGAAATTTTCTTTCATTAAAAAAACTAATTTATTTTGCACATTCTTCATTTCGGAAAATCTTCTGAAGGAAATTTTTCTTTCATTAAAAACTAATTTCTTTTGCACATTCTTCACTTCAGAATGAAAATGTGCGAAATCTAATGCACATTATTTATTTCGGAAAATTTTATGAAAGAAATTTTTCTTTCATTAAAAAAAAATTTCTTTTGCACATTCTTCATTTCGGAAAATTTTCTGAAGGAAATTTTTCTTTCATTAAAAAAATTTCTTTTCAACGGATATATCAAATACTTTCCTACATTGTTTTGAAATATTTATATAAGTCAGGGGAAAATGTTGAAAAAGCTTACAGAAGGCATTTTATGGATGAATTTTAAATGAAGCGTTCGATATAGATTTTTAGTTATGCTAGTTTATAGAAATAATTAATATCATTCTCTTTTAGTAGGATTATTTTGCTTCTTCCTTAGGCTATACCAAATAAGCTTTAATTAAAGTAAAGTTAACACAGTATTCGCGAGTCCAAATACGTAACAATATTTCAAAATTGCCTCATAGAGCAATATACTGGGAATAGAATTTATTATTAATCGATATTAAGATAATCAATGATTATCGAAGCATACGCATGGTTGAAATAATCGATATATGTAGAATGTGTGGATTATAAGATTTATTAAATCTTTATAATGCTCATTGGTTTCCCATATCAATATTACACAGCATATAATATTTATATTGGAAACAAATGAGAAAACTTACCCATTTAAACAATTGGAATCAAATGAAAATATTAAGTAGCCCCTCCGTGTGATTAGGAATGCAAATGTGATTTACGTTTATGATTTACATTTTACTCTAAACCAGTAAAACATAAATTTAGTAAAATTTATGTTTCACTGATTTAGAGTAAAGTTTTTTTTCCAATGGCGGGCACAAGAGGGTTGAACCCTATGCCACAACAAGGCCAGAGACTGCTACTCATTTGTCGTTACCCAGCGGGCACCTGTGAACCAAGTCACGGAGGCGAGTAGCGTTACTCGCGCTATACCACCACAAACCCGTTTATAGGGCGGGCCACATTCATACATCATCACGGAAGAAAGGATAGAGAAACCCAGAGAACAGAGAAGGAAAGAAATATCCATGCCCGAACCGGGATTCGAACCCGGGACCAACAGCTTAGGAGTCAGGAACGCTGACCACTCAGCCAATTGGTAGGCATTTAGAGTAAAGTATAGGTAGTAATTATACTCGAAAAATCTTCAATGTAAATCACATTTGCTTTTTAAAAATAGAATATTTGTTTGGTGTTATCTTGAGTATAACTATGTACCCATGATTTAATTAAAAATGCATACAAGGCGCAATATAAGAAATATATATGTGATTTATAAGAGTTGAAAATTCCTTTGGTTGAATTTAAGTATTTTATGGTTTGTGAATTTAATCTTACAAAATGGTTTTCTAATGGACTTTAAGTATTTTATAACATAAACAAATAAAATATTTATGTTTAAGGATATTGTGCTAACTTATTTATAGTCACGAGTATCTGCATTTTCAAATTTTTACCAATATAATAGCTCCTTATTGCACATCTAAATTATGATTCTTAATTTTTCCACATTTAGAATGAAGATCCATTTTGATTAATGGAATGAGGTATGTAACTCTTTAGGAAATAATTCTGAGTAGTAAAATAAAAAAATGAATTTAAAAGAAGATGATTTCAAAAATGTGATAATCTATAAAAATCTATGGACACAAGACGTGAAGTTAAATACTTTGAATGGAGAACTTACTCAAATGCCAAATATTAACTTGGGCAAAAAGCAGTTTAAATAATTAGAAATGCACATACATATTTCCAGTTAACATATTCATCTTTGGTCCTTATAATTATATAAAGATGAAGGCAGGAATTTGTGTGTGTCCAATAAACAGTATTTGTGATTACATTGGCATGAACAAAGAAGACAAAATTGAGCAACAGAATATTTTGCTTTTTATCAGCAGTTTAGTTTTCATTCTTTAATGGGACAGAGAATAATAGACTAATTTATTACCTAATTCAAATTTAATAGGACAGAATAAAGGAGTAAGGTTATATTACCTAATTCATCTTTAATAGGACAGAGAATAAAAAACTGAGATTTTATTATCTAATTCATCTTTAATAAGACAGAATAAAAGTGATTGAGGTTTTACTCTACCCAATTCATCTTTAATAGGACAGAGAATAAAAGAATGTGGTTTTATTATCTAATTCATCTTTAATAGGACAGAATAAAGGAGTAACGTCATATTACCTAATTCATCTTTAATAGGATAGAGAATAAAAGACTGAGATTTTATTATCTAATTCATCTTTAATAGGACAGAATAAAGGAGTAACGTCATATTACCTATTTCATCTTTAATAGGACAGAGAATAAAAGACGGAGGTTTTATTACTTAACTCACCGTTAATAGGACAGAGAATACAATACTGGGGTTTTATTACCTAATTCATCCTTAATAGGACAGAGAATAAAAAACTGAGATTTTATAACCTAATTCATCTTTAACAAGATAGAGAATAAAAGAATGAGGTTTTATTACCTAATTCATCTATAATAAGACAGAGAATAAAAGACTGAGGTTTAATTACGTATTTCATCCTCAATGCGATATAGAATAAAAGACAGGGGTTTTATTTCATAATTAATTCTTATAAGAGTGTAATAATTATGAGTGGGAGTTAATATGAGGATTTCTGTTTCCGTTGAAGACAACAATTTAGTAATCTGTACTGAAATATGATGAACTTACACGCATATCGAATAATGTGCGAATGTGTAACACAATTGTTAAATTTAAATGAGTAAATGCAAAATAATGAAACAATAAGATGGAAATGATAAATGGGACATTTATTTTGTTAAATTCTACAATCATATTAAAAATATTTAGCGTGATTGTAATTCTCTCTCTCTACGCTGAAACCTTAAGGAACATAAAATATTTCTGCGTTAATTTATTTTATTGACAATTCTTCTAAATTTTGGAGTCATAGATTTTTCATGATTTTTAAAGCAGTCTCACATATTATACAGAGTATTGTATTGCTTAATTCATTTTATACCCAGGTTTATATTTTAAAAACATTTAAAATAAACCATCAATGATAAAAAAATGTACTTAATTATTAAAACACAAGAATAATCATATTTTTCTTAAACGAGTAATTCTTGTATCTATTTATTGCTCTTTTGAAACTTTTTACTTGGAATCACGGTACCAAGTCACAAGATATTTAGAAAATAGCATGACCTTCGGTTGCACAATCTTTAGTTTTGTTCAAGCTTGTACTTCACGTTTATTGAACACATTTTCTCTTTAATCCCCGATTTCTTATTCCCCATCTCTCTCTCTTCTTATGATCTTTTAACTAAACTCCACAAATATTTTTAAATTGTATGATTTATTTGTTTATCTGGATGCCACTTTCCTAATTTTAATTACTTTTAACAAAGTTGGCAGCGGAGAGGTTAAAAATCTATTCCTTAAATTAACGGTTAATGAGTTAATCCTCCACCAGAGGTTTGAACATTTGTAATGACTTGGAATCCATATTAAACCATGCATTCTAGCAGAATGTACATTTTGCAGTGATATAACAGAGTTAGGAATTAATCTAACCATACTATTGTTGTTGTTTACTAATGACACTTGGACAAGCCAAGCTCGCTATGCCTTGGCAATGCGAATTTAAAGCGATTGGGAGCGTCTTTCGTTTTATTCAGAGCACCATGAAGGTGAAAGTACGACTTTTGCTCTACACATATGCCATAGGGACCCGTTTATAGGGTAGGCAAACATTCACACCTCATTCATACAAGGAAAGGACAAAGACAGGATAGATAGAGAGAGAAAGTACATTCATGCCCGAACCGGGACTCGAACCCATAACCTCCTTATCCGCTATGAGGCACGCTGTCCACTAGACAAGTTGGTCGGCAACCATACAATCGTCAGGTAAAGTAAATTGCCTTAACATTTCGATTTTAATCAAGTTTATTTTTAAGGGTTATTAAAAATAATTGTTTTTTTGTTGAATAAAGATAGATTTATAAATTTAATTACTTATATACGCTTCACTAAAGAGAAAATAAATACACTGTTGTATTATCTTTTCACAGTTACATGATTAAAAGAATCAATTGCTCAATTACAAAGGAGAAGTAATTTCCGTTTGTTGAATAAGAAAAATTTATATACTTAACTATTTACACTTCACAATGGAGAAAATAAATACACTGTTGTATTAGCTTTCCAAAAATTATACAATTAAAAGAATCAATAACTAAGTAATTTTCATGGTTATTCATGCTAAGGAAATTATGTTTTTATTCTCTACTATAATAAGATTTACCTTAAATATAAGATAATAAGATAATTTACTTTAAAAAGATAATATCATGCAATTCATTTATAAATCTAGATAATATAAACTAATAAATGAATTGTATAAGGTAGATTAATAATGAATTGCATATCTTGTAGATAATCGAGCTTACACAGAAATAGCGTATTATACAAAACAATTGCGTTTATTTTTACTTAAAATTAGACAGGAAGTTTCCGATTCCACTGTAATAAGTAAAAATTACTTTAATTCACCTGATATTGACTAATTATGGCGTAAACTAATTGAAATGAATTATAAAACTTGGATGAAATTGAAAGAAAATCACTTCTCATTATTTGTAATACAACTGTAAACAAAGCAGCCACTAACATACAAATATTTTACCAGAAATACGAGTATCTATAGTTTTCAAAACATCTGGTGTTCCAGTAATGTACCAGTATACTAGAATAAAATACCAGTACACTTGCTCAATAAGTTATGGCAAAATTGCTCACAATGTGGTAATTTCGATCATTACTTTTGTTATAAGAGAAAAACAACTTTCGCTCTCTTGAAAATATACATACAAAACATATAATAATCACAATTAGGGAGGCACCACATTCTAAATTAAAAACCCTGCACACTAGGGAAAATAGAAGGGGAAATCAACAATAAAAGATAGTCTATAGTAACTGTTTACAATCCATTAGGCGCGTTCAAAAAGCTAGTTACACTCGAACAATGTAAGTAAAAAAACAAAAAAACACTTTTCTGAGAAGTATGTTGTAATACAACACACGTGAGTACACATACAACACACTATTTCTGTACATCATAGGTTCCCAAACTTTTTTTTCTCGTAGACCACTTTCAAAGTTTTACTATTTTTGGTAGACCTTCTGCTGATACATTTCTACAGTATTCCCAAAACTCCTAAAAAATATCCTAAATTGGGGATGTTAAGAAGAAAAAAAAGTAGCACATTTTCTTTTGTGTCTTATTTATTAAAATAATACTTACGGCTATACAAAAAATTATAAACATTTATTATTACAAACAATAAACAATTGACAAAAAATCATCAATGAACTCTGCAATGTAAATCAACAACAAAAGATTGTCATACTTTTAATTAGACGGCCCATGGGCAGCACTTTGCAAGTTTCGACATGTGGTATACACTTGTACTATTATCTATTGTTCTATTTAATTCTGTGTTTGAACTGAATCTCGAATATTTTTGTGTACCTACCTAGTGAATGATGCTACCTGCCTACGTTGATAGGTAAATCCAAGCCAAATTTTTTATTCTTTATTATGAAAACAGAAACTTTTTCGTGGAACCCCAGTTTCAACTTGTGAACCCCTGTTTTCTTTTAACATCTAAGTAGACCCCCGTTTGGCTTTCTATGGACCCTGAGGGTCCACCTGGACCACTTTGGGTATCTATACTTTACATAATCTCGCAGTCGCTGCAGACAATGGTCAGAACGTAGCACTAAGCACTCGATGCCCTGGTGATAGAAAATTGCTCTTTGGTCATTGAGCCAGCTTAGAACAGCTGTCTTAACCTGGTCATTGTTAGAAAATTTCCTTCCACCAAAATGTTCTTTGAAGAAAAATGTTCATAACGAATGCATGAAAGTCATAGGGCGCAGGATGGGGACTGTACGGTGAATGCTTCCATACCTCCTATTCCAAACTGCGATCCAAATCTTGCGCAGGACGTGCGTTGTGAGGAATTGCATTGTCATTCATGAGGACAACGTTTTTATTTCCTTTCTAAGTCTCTTATTTTTTTACAGCTTTGCGCAAATCACATAGTGTTTCGCAGTAGAAGTCAGCATTAATGCTTGTGCTCTACCGCATAAACTCGTTGGGTGTAGGTTATTCCATCACAATAATAATAATTAAGAAAAAGCAATAAACATGACTTTACTGTTGGATTTTGTTCTCTCCGGCGATGATGCGTGTCTCCTTTCCATAGACACTTGCTTCGTTTCCTGCTGAGTAAAATGATGCACCCTTGTCTCATCATCCGTAATCATGCGGCTTAAGAACTCATCGCCTTCCTCAGAACAACTTTGGAAGAGCTCCAGGGAAGCTGCAAAGCTTGCTCTTTTGTTTTCGGAATTCAAGGAATAATGGGTTTATCGTGAGCACAACCTAAGATAATTCACATGTTAACGGATAAGGGAATGAGAACTGAAAACAGTTCGTTCCAACTGCTGAGAAATGCTTGGGACGCTAACTCTGTGATTGATGAGAATAATATTTCCACCATCCACCCGCTCCACCATGTCCGACGTACTCACCGTTGATGGCCTTCCTTGCCTTGCCACATCGGTTAAGTCTGTGCGACCGTCTTCAAAATATCGGCATCATTTAACAATGGCTGTAAGGGACATTGCACGTGGACCATACACTACAGATATTGCACGATTCGTTAAATGTTTCGCCCACAAAATACGTACTGTTCCGCGGGTTTCAGAAATGGAATAGATTTCTAACTGACGTTTTTTTTATCTCCTACTGGGCACAGTAGCGGTTCAAAAATAATCCGAGTTAAATTGCTACAGTTTGAAGCCGTGGAACTCAATTACCGTCTATGCAAACTTCGTTCTTCTTTCGCAATGATGCCACCTACTGGCAGGGTAAATATAACTTACTTTCTGAACACCCAACATACAAGTATAATAATGTTAAAAAAAAAAAAAAAAAACAAGATTGGGTAGTTTAAAAACAGAGCTATAACTGCAAGTTAAAATCAATAACTACTTTTGTGAAAAAAAAAAGATATTTACTTTTATTTAATACAATATTCATTAAATGCAAAGATAAATATTTTTGCATTTGCAATTTAATTGATTATATCCATGTTTCCTAACCAATATGGCAGAGGAATAATTAGAACTCTGGCATTCGGTTCAAAACAAAGTATGGGGGGTTTATTCTCCCAACTGAAGCTTGGAAAATTGAAGGAGTTTGAAATCTACTCTCTTAACCTAATCTAATGAAGTCTCATCAGGAAAAAAAATAATAATGAACGTCAAGCAAACTTAATCATTGTTTAGAAAAAAATAATAATTTATATAAATTGGTATTCCTTGACTAAAATTACTATCAATTGGTTAAATTCGATAAATAAAACTTTATATATACATACATACACACACACACACACACTACATACATATATATATATATATATATATATATATATATATATATATATATATATATATATATATATATATATATATATATATTATTGTTTGTAAACTTTATTGCTTTTATGCATTGTATTTAGCTATAGTTTCTAAGCTTATTTAGAATCAGATAAATGAATTCAAGAAATTAAATATATGATATGCTCTTGATATGTATAAATGTAATGGTTTGCACCAATTAATTGCAGATATGTCCTTCTATTCATAAAGAAATGTTTAGTATACTTATCATTTCATAAGGCATTGGTCTTAAGCATTTCATAAGATAGACAGTTATGATTTGTTTTTAATTTCTTCACATCTTTTGCACCCATATTTTCTCGATTCAAGAGATTGTTTATTATGGAAGTATTATAAAATCACCCTCTCTCTCTCTCTCTCAGGTTCTTTTCTGACGCTCGTATACAGATTGGCCCTTACCATAAACTTCAATCCATTATTAAATATATTACACATGAGTTTTCAGCTCTGGTGTAAGTGAGACATTATTTATTTCAAGATAAGTTTCACCTAAAAATAAAAGACAAATTCAAAAAAATCAAATAGCTATCTTAATAAAAGTAAAATAAATAAGAAAAGCAATATACATCATAAAAATAACGATTAGGCTAAAAAAATCATTTTTCTCTAATTGAATTCTGGTTCCTTTAAAGACAAAAACAAGCTTAAATAATAAAAAATATAGCATAAAATAAAATCACAAATTTACAACTAGCAAAGAATCAACATAATCGTTTATAATTTTTAAATAATTGCTGTTTTTGTTTATTTCACACCGCAAGAAATTAAGCACCTAAAAAGAAATACAGAAAAATAAATACTAAAACAAAACATTTCCATGATTAAAAAGCTATTAATATGACTTATTGTTTCCCTGAATTGGCAAGGAACTACTTATTTTAAACACAAGGTAGGCATAAAAATCATCAAAACGTCCTACACATGTGAGCATGACAAATAAAATATACATATGTTGAAATAAGAAGTTAAAATATTTATAGTTTCTCTAAACTTGTAAAACTTTTTTCATAATTCTAAAAATAATTATATTTTAAAATTTAAAATATTGAATATGGGACTAATTTGCGAGTTTTAGTAACTTTTTAATTACTTTTCTTAGTACTTAATTAATTTTTTATATAGCTCTGATGATTTCCTGGAAATAAATCTTCTTTTAAATGCAACAATATTTTGAATTTCCTCTATTTTATAAATAAATCATAAAGTATGAAAGTATTTTTAAGGAAGTTTTTAGAATTATTATATTAAAATATGTACTTACATATTTTTATTAACATTATATATTTTGATCTAAAATTCTATAATCTTTATAAACAATTTACATTCAAATCACGAACATTTTTATTATATTGATCTTGATTAAAATTGGCATTGCTATGAAAAATATATCTTCCCCTAGCAACTAATCTCAGATCAGCACTTAATTTAATAAAAGTTTCTGAGAATTAACATATTCCAAGTAAAATTATAATTTTATTAACTGAGAAAAAGTTTAAGTAGATTTGAACTTTCACCTAACTCTTTATCTATTTTTAATTCCTTTTTGTTGAAAAACTTATTTTTATATTTCTTCGAAATGGCTTTTCAAAATATTTTCTTTTTTATATTATTTCATACATTTAAATTTAAAAGCAGTATCAAAAACACACTTTAAAATCTATTCAAGTAAAAATTATTTAGAATTATTAGTTTTCAAATGAATAAAACAATCGCATAGTAAGAATAAATAAATAAATATCACAGTAATATAATTTTTAATGTTATTTTTTTGTAATGATTCTTATGTTCTATCCATCAGAATTTTAACGTAGTTCCGTAAGATAGGATTTAAGAAGATGATTTGCATGGATAAATGAGTTATTTGAATGATGCGTACGGTTACAGTTAAGAGAAAATCACGCCCAAATGAATGATGAGTTTCGATTACCCCGCAGTATTATTAGCAGTCGCAGCCGAAGATAGCGTGGAATTGATCAGTAATCAGTAGAACTCTTGGTTGTTCCAAATGAGAATTCAGAATAATTTCAAATTATTACTGATTAGTTTTCTGAAAACATGGCGGTAGAGGAATAGAATTCGGCCCGCAGTTAGAGCACCATTTAATGAAATCGTAGTCCCAAACAGCAGTTATACTTTCGCGTTTCGGTGATTCGAGGCTTCAATTCTTATAAATTTAGTTTAATGTAAAATAAACAGATTATTCAATTATATTTTGAGAATCATAATATAAAATATTTTTATAACATAGTATAATAATTTTTATATTCAGAGTTTTAGGACACTATCATATGTATCTAGGAAAATTTAAAATAAAAAAAGTTTTCATAAAAATTTTAAGGAAGATAGTTATGCCAGCTAGGCTGTCAGTATGGGGTGCGTCGCTCCACTTTTCCGACAAAACGTAATTTGGTGTGGGGTCGGACATCCTCGGTTCACGCATGCCATAGATGCCCGCTTAAAGGGTAGGCAACCATTCAAAACCCATTCATACAAGGAAAGGACAAAAACAGGATAGATAGAGAGAGAAAGTACATCCATATCGAACCGGGATTTGATCCTAGGACCTCCCTATCCACAATCAGACACGCTGACCACTAGACAGGGTGGGCGGTAAGGTAGTTAGTCATGTGAAAGTATATAAAAATAATTATTTGTATATTTTAATTACTTCTAAAATGATGACTTATTTACTGCTGATGGAAAAAATTTTAAGCGTTTAATGGTTTGAGCAGAAAAAAAATTACAGAAACTTTCCAGGGAATATGTGACATTAATTTGTTAAATAATACATTCCACTCTCAATACACTATGAGTTAAGATAATTTTTAATAGTGACAACATTTGTCATGAATGTTCAAAAACTTACGCGTACTGCTCATCTTATTTAATTAAAGTCGAAGTAGTTTTATTTATGTAAAAAAAATCACTCAAAGGAGTAAAGCTAATAAGTCTGACTCACAAAAAACGATTAGTGTATCTTAATTAGAGACAATGTTCAAGGCAATATTTGTCAATTACATGGATTATCGGAAAACTTCGGGAGATTAAAATAATCCAACTCTAACCAGATGATAAACATTATACCTGTTAAGGAAGTTTAAATAATCAAATATTGTAGTTACCGATAATCTAAAATGTGAGTAAGCATCTTTGATATTTTTTATTGGCCAACTTAGTTTGATAAAGATTTCAGAATTTTACCAAATTTCCATGACTGAGATTAATACTTGAAAAATATAAGACATAATCATTTAAAGCAGTGAAAGTGGTTTTTATTTCATCGGCTTGCACACAAATGCTAATGTGATCTTATGGTATATTCACCACGCGATAAAAATGCGAGAAATGGAAAATGATAAGTAAATAAGATACATTCAATGCATAGGTAATTATTTATAACCACCTTCTTGTAGTTAGCAATAGCATTAATTTTTTATTTTTATTCAAAATGTATTGCGGTAATATTCGAAAAAGTTAGGGTGTTAGATTGTTTGTTTATTATATCGAATACTGATTGGACGATTGAGTGACCATTTAGCATTAAAAAAGCTCAATAACTGTCAAAAGATTTAATGAGTTCTTTATGCTCAAGTCTGTTACTCTAAAGCACAGAACTGTATTAGATAAATTTATTTAACTTATAAATTACTACTCGTGTCCAAAAAATCAATATTAAACAGCAAACCAAACGGAAAACAGTAGGTGCCTAAATCTTTATTTAAAAGAAAGTGGATATTAAATTAGGGATAAGCAGTATGTAAATGTTCATTAGTTTTGATTAAGCGATTTTTTCTAAGAATGCAGTCAAGATCAAAGGTACAAGTTTTATTAATTCACGGAAATTTGATCGAAATCTTTTCGGTTATTTTCTCTCCAAATTGTTTTTCTACTTCACAAATGTGTTGCAAATATGTCAAAAATAAAGAATGAACAGAAAATTTACAACATTAAATCACATTCAAATTTTCTATCGGAAAACCCGATTCTAATTATTCACCATTTGCAACAAAAAAATTAACTGAATCTAAAATAAAAACGATAAAAAATATAGAAAATTCAGCCATCATAAATTAATTTAAAATATTATTCAACTTGTTTTCTTGATATAATCACCATATAAATGTAAGAAATTTTATTTCAGTTTGCCACGACAGATAATTAATGCGATATAGAATATTCTTATTAATCGCCATTTGCAACAAAAAACTAACTGATTCTAAAATATAAACGATAAAAAATATAGGAAATTCAGCTATCATAAATTGACCTAAAATATTATTTCATCTTGTTTGGTATATTCACCGTTTAACTGTACAAAATTTTATTTCAGGTTGCATTTCATTTCATTTAAGGTTGCTATGCGATGTAGAATATTCTTATTAATCGCCATTGGCAATAAAAAATTTACCTGAATCTAAAATAAAAACAATAAGAAAGTATAGAAAATTCATCTATCTTTAATTGTTTTAAAATATAATTCAATTTCTTTGTTTGATATATTCACCATCTAACTGTAAGAAATTTTTTTCAGAATTCTATGAAAAATGCGATACAGAATATTCTTATTAATCACCATTTGCAACAAAAAAATTTAACTGAATCTAAAATAAAAACGATAAAAAAGTATAGAAAATTCAGCCGTCTTCAACTGTTTTAAAATATTCAAACTTGTATGGCATATTCATCATCAAACTGTGCAAACTTTTATTTCAGGTTGCTATGACAAATAGTTAATGCAATATAGAATGTGTTTAAAATTTGTTCCTTGCGTTCGAAAATTACAGTGAAGAGAAAAGCACGCCTTACTGAATGATGAGTCTGGAATGCGCATTGTGTAATTAGTAATTGCAACCAAGGGGTTTTCGAACGGAGTGCTAATCAATACATTTATTGCAAATTCCGGTGACGTATAGGATACTTTCTAGTCACTAATTAGTTGTCAAATACTTGCTCTCAAATTTGATGAAATTTGGTAAGTTCTCTTGCAGACTTTGTTCCATTTAAACATTTGGCGTTTGATAAGCTGTTACTTTTGCATGTGAGAATATAATTTAATAAATAGTAATTTAGATTGTTAAAATGCGAACATAAAAAAATGCATATCCCAATAATGTAACAAAATATCTATCATATCAAAATGGAAATATGCTTTTTCTATTTCTCGAATTCCCTTTCGTGAATGAGTTAAAACAATGAAGAAGTTAAAACATGATGGTTTTGTTTTTAAATTAGAAATAAATTTCAGAAATAACGTCTGCTTCTTTTTTATATAAAGTAAATATGAAAAAAGGTTATAGTTTTAATGATCTACGGCCATTTTTTTCAACACGAAAATTAATTTAACAGAGATCAGCAGTTTGAAAAAAATAATACAGCTGCTATAAACATCCAAATTTAAAAAAGTGTTGTTGTCACTTATAACATTCGGATAAACCAAGCTCGCTATGCCGTTGGCTATGCGAATTTAAATCAGAAAGGTGCATCTTTCATTTAACCAGAGAGCCATGAATTTGAAAGTACGATTTTGCTCTAAACTCCTCCGGTAGATGGCACCACCATACATACATACATAACTGTGTGGGGAGACCCCGGACTGTACCTTAAGGTTAAGGGGTGCCGTCTCCGCAACACCTAGTATGCTCCACACCTCTACGAGGTCCGTGAGGGCGCCACCATCGTGACATTTAACAAGGCAAAGAAATTGTGCTTACAAATTGGTAGCAAGGAGTTACAAAACATTTTAAGGGGCTTTACCCCTTTTTAGATTTAACCACCAGAGAATCAATTCCCACAATTTTAACATTGATCTGGAGGGGGAGGAAATTTTATTCCAGACCATTACACCCATGCTAGTTGTTCAACGTCCGACAGCAGGACTTTCGATTCCACAGATTTAACGAGCACGTATAAAAATTTAAAATGTTATTGAAATTACAAATAGTTTAACTGAAGATCACTTCGCGAAAAACTCAGTAATTAGTTTAGTAATAGAAAAAGTGAGTTATATTATACAGTAAATAGTTTGTGGAGGAAAATCTTTTATGAAATTGTATAAAAATAGGCCTAATATCATGTCACAGTACTAAACTCTTAAAAGTTATTTGCCCACTTTCATTTACTAGTTCACTGCAATTTTCAATAAAATCATTAATCATTTGAAATTATATATTTTCTCGGATTTAATAAGATTATTGTAATAATTTTTAATAATCTTAGTAAAAATTTTATGAAAATAGGCTAATAAATAAAAAAAAATTCAAATGATAATTTTTATTTTTTATTTTTCAAATTTAAACCTTGCTTAATTTCATGAAGTAATATAAGAATAAAACACATAACAGGAAAAGAAAATATTAATATAAAAAAATTTAAAAAGATGCTTGAAAAATTGCAAAGGATTTATAAAAATTAATTATAATAAAATATTAAGTATATATATGATGAAACTTTTAATTACATAATCCTGGTCAGTGGTTCCTTAAATAGGAATATTTTCCTCACGCTTCCCCACAATACCAATAGAGGAACTTTGCTCACAAGTTGTTGGAATTCTCTGCATAATTTTGAAAGAATGATGACTTTCATCATTATAAATGATAATGAAGTAATACTGTTTTTAAAAACTAGCAATTCTATTAATAATGATTGATACTTAACGAACCTACTTTTATTAACAAGAATATTATTAAATATAGCAAGAGCTTAAAAACGGTAAATGGAAATTATTACAACTCTCACATTATTTTGTAATAAGAAATAAATAGGACAAAAACCAAATTTTTAACAGCTTATTGTACATTAAAATAAAAGCAAAATCTAAATTATTTTAAGCTAACTTGAATTAATGAAAATTATAAATATTATCTTAATTTTATTCAAATACTAATATGCATAATTACATTAATTAAGGAGCAATAATTTGCATGAAGAATTTTATTTACTGAAAAATAGATTTGCACATATGATAAATTTACATAATTGAATTTCTAATAACTTCATGATTTTAATATTTTGTAATATAAGTCGATTGCTTAAAAATCGATATTTAAATTTAAATATTTTAATCATTTTGCCAAGTTTTCTGTTATCGGATCGCAACTTCAAAGTATATTAATTTCTATTGAACTATTTCCTTTTGAAAAAAATTCAAATATTGTATACTAAATTTAATAAACAATAAAAAGCAAAAAATTTAGTATACAATATTTGATGTTTTGTCAAAAGGAAATAGTTCAATAGAAATTAATGTACTTTGAAGATGCGATCCGATAACAGAAAACTTGGCAAAATGATTAAAATATTTAAATTTAAATATCATAACTCTCTAAACAAAAAAAGCAAATAAATTCAAGACAATAATACTTTATTAAATTCTTTTTTATAACAATGACATATTAAATATTTGTTTTATTTTCTGCCACTGAAATATAGCATAAAATATAAAAAAAATATTACACGTGAAAATATTAATATTCATATTACGTCTGCTGCAGCTATTTTTGAAATACCTGTTTAAGATTTTAAACCAGTTCATTTAGTTTCATTAACTTACCTTTAAGAATATCTTTAATCTAAATTAGTGATTTTCAGCTTAAATATGTTCAGCATTATCCATATGAAAAATAGAAATAACCTACATATACCTTCACAGCTGAATAAAATTGAACTACAAGCCATTAAACTGATGAATTCTTACTGAAAAACCATAATCTCATAGCTTACATATAATAAACAGTAGACATTGTCTACGAAGAAGTACATGATTCTCAGAAATTTTTGAAATTAATATTCGTATTTTGTCTTTTTTGGTTAAATTTTTTGTGGTGATTTTCTATGAGGTATACATAATAAAAACATATAAAATAATGCATTTATATAATCTAATTAACTATTAATATTTGTGTTGTTGTTTATCATCCCCGTGACCAGCAGTTAAATTAATATTACTCCCCTTGCCAGTGTCGTCCGAATTCAGTTCGGGCAATTACTGCGTGCAGTATTTGAGATGCCCGAACTCAGTTCGGGCAGAAGAAAAATTAACGTTTCTATTTTGTGAAGTCCAAGCTGAGCTCGTTTCTACTTTAGGATACTTAATTCCCTATTTTCCTAATAAATGACACAAGTGGTCCTAGTTTTTTACCAATTCCAACTTTGGTTCTGAAGATAGTCCATGACTACAACAACACTATGGGAGGTGATGTTAAAGTCGATCAACATCTTGCGGACTTCCCGGTTGCTAGAAAAGGAGGTAAAAATATTACTATAAATATTTTTCCATCTCCTACACCAGGCGTTATATGAATAACTCCTTTATTTTGCATACTTCAGGAGGAGGTACGAAAAATATGAACTTCAGAAAATCAATTGTTGAACTAAATAAACCAAATGTTCAACTACCAGGACCAGGGCGTCCTAGTGAAAGCTTACTTCGCCTCACAGGTCGACACTTTCCAGAACACATCCCATCAATGGGGGAAAAAATCTACTCCAACCAGGCAGTGTTTTATATGCGATGAACAAGGGAAGAGAATAAGGCATGAGACAAGAGTTTATTGTAAACAGTGCAATATAAAGGCTTTTGAGCAGGACCTTGTTTTGGGGTATACCATACTGTAAAAGATTTGTATAATGTATATATTGAAAATAATTTTGTTGTCTTTTTATATTATACTAGTTTACACTAGTTATATTTAGCTTAAAAACATTTCGTTTAATTTGCTCAATATGATTAACATGTATGTGTAATCAGTTTTATGTATATGTAAAAATTATAAATAGAGTAGTTTTTGTATTTAAAACTTTATTTTTGTAATAAAAAAGCATTTTCTAACTCTTATAATAATATAAAGAATAAAATTAAACAGTCAAAAAAATTTTCCATTTTTGGTCGATTTTTCTGAAATATATGTCAGAGTTAAGGGGTTATTCTTGGACCAATCAATTATTTTCAACACATAATAAGTTTAATATTGTAGCTTTTCACAAAAATATAGTTTCATTTCTTCCTCATAAATAAGCTCTTATATAATTGGTTTGAAATCAAATGATATTTTGAAAGTGTTAAATATATTTTATTAATATAAACATTCAAATTTTGATTTTACGATGACAAAATTTTATTTTTCGTATGTTTTTAATCCTTTAGAATTATTTTAATACTTTAAAAATTAATTCCTCAAATATTGTAAAGAATGCATTTAATGATGTTTAACGAATCATAAATCATATTTATTTTGAAGATCTTATAGAATCATTCTTAAAACTAATGTCTTTGTAAATTTGCAGCTTGAATATTATGAAATGGCCATCTTTTTATCTTTCAATTTTTTCATTCCTCAAAACACTTTTTTCTGTTGTACTTTGTTATTATTACATTAATAATACTAGGATATCTCCTTGTCAATAGTTCATATCTTTGGTGCTCTTGGAAATTTTTATGTTCTTTATTGTGCGCAAATATTAATAACTCGTATAAAAAACTCTGTTATATTGTTTTCAACATACATTTATATATCTATATATTCTTAAGTTTGAAGCAATTTAAAATACATATATCATATATCATAAAATACTAGTACGAGATATCATATGCTAATATTTTAGCAAATATTAAAAACAAAAGCATGAGACAAATTTTTGTATGTACAGTGCTGACATTAACTAATATACACGAATTTAATCTGGTTTCACAAAAAAACTAGTTTTCAACCCAATTAAATAACTGATAATTCAGAAATTTCTTTTTTTTTACCTATATTATTCTTTTTTATGAAACTTATATCAAAAATTATCTCCTTTAAAGGAATTCTTTTACTCGTAATTTTCTCCTAGCGTAATAAACAATTTCTTAAAAGCTAATAAATGCATAAATGCCTTCAAAAAATTAAATATTTCAAAAATGAATTAATTTAATTTAAAAATCAAATGAATTTTTAAATAGAGTTTTTTTCATTGGGTAAAAAGGTTTTCGTGGAAAAATAGACATGCAGTTGGTTTTAAATAACAAAATCAGACGGCTTAAAAAATCTAAAGGTTAGAAAATATAAAGAAATAATTTTAGTCTGGAAATGTTCATTAAGAAATATTTGTCAAAAATAAAATTGCATTAAAGATGCAATCAGCCATTTATATCATTTTTATATAAAACAATATATTTATAAACAATTTTAAAATTTTGTTTGCAAAATAAATTGAAATTAAAAGTAAAAGAGATTATCAACAATGTTGTCAATTAAAATACAAAAGAAAAATGTTACAAAATAGCATAAAAATAATAAATTTAATAGCAAATGAATTCAAAAAAATATACTAATAAAACAGGAAACTTTAAGCATTAACAATATATATATATATATATATATATATATATATATATATATATATATGATAGATAGATAGATAGATAGATACACACACATATATATATATATATATATATATATATATATATATATATATATATATATATATATATATATATATATACATATGTACATATATATATATAAATATATAAAATAATATAAGGATTAATACCCATAGAATATATTAAACACTAGAAAAAGGTAATACACTAATCACTGTAATTTATGTAGAACTTTAGCTATTTATCTGACTACAATCACGTGATATTGATTTATCTAAGTAATTTATAAACAATATTTGAGAGTTTACTCTAGATTGAATTGTATTCACTTATATATGGTTGGAGTTAAAATTTATTTATGAATAAAATATATTAACTGTTTTCTGTATAAAAGTCTATACAATATAACTAAGATATTTAGCACTATTTTATTTTAAGAAATGATTTTTTATTTGATAAATATTCAAACTCACAAAATTATAAATATTGTATGCACACACTTTTAAAATAAAATATTTAAATAAATGTATTTGTATTTAATATAGGAAAATTTTATATATATATATATATATATATATATATATATATATATATATATATATATATATATATATATATATATATATATATATATATATGTATATATATATATATATATATATATATATATATATATATATATATATATATATATATATATATATATATATATATATATATATATATATATATATATATATATATATATATATATATATATATATATATATATATATATATATATATATATATATATATATATATATATATATATATATAATTTTTATTTTATTTTTTCTAATATTTTGCACATTGCTTTAAATATAAGCACAAAAAAGTTGTCTAAAGATGCTTTTTCATGGATCATATTGAGATTTGTTGGATAAGAGAATGATTTTCTGAGAATATAGAATTTAAATTTTTTGCTCTTACAAGAATTTTTTTTCATTTTATTTACTAAAAGTATCTCAAGGTTTTCTCCTATGAACTCATGATTATAACACACTTATTCACCAAAACGGAAGTTCCATAACTGGGCTTCGAGCTTGAGAATTTACAAATGATTAAGCAATCATAATGCAGGTTGTTAAAATTAGGGACACACCTGCCTTAATACATGAATTATTTAACATATATAACATTAATAAAACTGTATAGAAATTTTTAATGAATAATAATAATATACTAAGTATACTAATAATTGTTAACTGCTTCTATTGCATGATTCGGAGAATTTTTTTAAAATATTTGAATAATATAATGTATTTATAGACATTAAACTTTTGCATACAAACACACTGCGAAGAAAAATTTATCTATGACAGCGCAGTTACAAAGAGTTTGATTTGTTTGCTGGTAACAATAAAGCAGTTTCAAAACTTTGATATTTGCACAAACGTGACGAGTTCTTTAAAAATCGCTTGGAATCTCAACTGTTGCCAAAATATTTGATTCCCTTGAAATGTTTTAAAGTTTACTGGAATACCAGTATAATTGAAAGGGAAGGTATTTATGTATTCTTAAACTGAATACAAATAAAGCAATTTTTATTAACATAGTGCGAAGTTTTCCGATCGAACTTGTCAAAATTATTATTCTATTCTGAGGAATAAAACTTGTGGTCTCTCTTGTACGCTTCTACTCTTTCTTATATATATATATATATATATATATATATATATATATATATATATATATATATATATATATAAATATGTGTGTGTGTGTGTGTAATGGGTTGTACGGAAAGTAATTTCGTTTTTTGTGGAATAAAAGACAGTTTTCATATAATAAACAAATACGTTATTAAATTATATATTGGCCGTTCTGGTCCAAAACCTTTTCCCATCTTTCTGGTAGTAGCATAATTCCACGCTCATAAAAGTTTTGGTCTTTGCTGGCAAAAAGCTGATCGAGATGGTTTTTGACCTCCTCATTTGAGGTGAAGGTTTTACTGTCTAAAGAATTTTGGAGTGACAGGAACAAGTAATAATCCGATGGTGCCAGGTCTGGAGAATATTGTGGGTGTGGAATTGTATCCCATTCAAGGTGTGAAAGCTTTTGTCGAGTTAACAAACTTGTGTGAGGTCTCGCGTTGTCTTGGTGAAACACTACACCTTTCCTGTTAATTAGTTCTGGCCTTTTCTATTGAAGTGCATCATTCAGTTTATCCAGCTGATGACAGTAGACTTATGAATTAAATGTTGTGTTATCCGGTAAAAGCTAAAAAACGATACCTTAAAAATCCCACCAAACAGACAGCATCACCTTTTTTGCTGAAATCGGTTTTGGAAATGGTTTCAGCAGGTTCATCGTTTTTGCTCCATGACCTCTTGCGTTTGACGTTGTTGTATGCAACGCATTTTTCGTCCCCAGTGATGATGCGCTTCAAAAACGGATCATTTTCGTTACGTTTGAGAAGTGAATCGCAGACGTCAATGAGGCGACACAGATTTCTCTCTGTGAGAACATGGGGAACCCATACATAGAGCTTTGAGGATAATCCCAGGCCTTTCAAGTGGTCATAAACTGTTGTTATTCGCCGATTCGCTTCAACTAATGCCCTTATCGCGTCTTTATCAGCTTCAACCATCCTTCCCGAACGTGGTGCATCTTCGACATCAAATTTGCCGGATCGAAATTTAGCAAACCAGTTCTGGCATTGGCGTACTGTCAACACACCTTCTCCAATCACATGGGTCAATTTCTTTCTGGCTTGAACAGCATTTTTACCCTTTCTGTAGTAAAACAGTAAGATACGTCGAAAAAATGCTACTTATCGCTCTCCATATTTAAAAGGGCACCAACCAAAAACTACTGCGTAGAATTAATTGGAATTTTTCACACACAAGCCTTGCTATATGAGCTCTCAAAGCATATAATAATTATACGGCTTAAGTGTAAAGTGGGGAGCAAAAAATACAATTAAATCTTCGGTCAGGAAAAACAACCCAATACATATACATGCATACATACATACATAGGTGTGTGTGTGTGTTGTGTGTGTGTGTGTGTGTGTGTGTGTGTGTGTGTGTGTGTGTGTGTGTGTGTGTGTGTGTGTGTGTGTGTGTGTGTGTGTGTGTGTGTGTGTGTGTGTGTGTGTGTGTGAAATATTCATTGTGTTAACATTTGCAAAAGCCCAAAAGATTTTTTAAACAAATATAATTCATGTTTGAATAAAAAAATAGATTAATTTTTATTAGGATAGAAGAAGATTATTATTGTGTGTAAAAAATATTATTTTAATACAGACAATTACGCATGAATATAAACAATGTATATACATATTTCTTAAACATTTACTATCTTACATTTTGTTACTTTGACATGATGAAAATTTACTCTCACGGTGAATATAATCACGGAACTCCGTAGTATATATATATTTTAGAACTAACTTCTGAAATTAGTAAGTAAAAATATTTCGACCTGCCATCACAGTTTGAATAGTTAGACATCTTCCGGAATTCGGAATTTCCCCAAGAGTGCTGACTTCCCGGAGCAGCTTTCAACTCTTACTCTGAGTGTTAACTCTCATCGGGATTCGTCTTGAATGAAATTTATTGAGTCGGCTCCCACTGAAAGTTTGCCTGAGAATCTTTGGCAGATAATTTTAAATTGAAGTCAGTCTTCGGATTTTAGCTCCTTTTTCGAAGTTTGGCTATTTGATTGAGATATTGAATACAACTCATTTGGTTTATGAAACAGTACACGTAGTTATATTTTAGTTATTATAGTCTAATGAAATGTTTTTATGATATGTATCGAAAGCATTATAAAATATTTTCTAAAATAGTATCAATAAATGACAAGAATGTTTTTCAACAAGTTATAAAGAAAAAAAAAACTTTTATTTTATCATAAGTGTCAACAAAAAAATGATTGACTACATTAGAAATTTTTATACAAATAAAAATTAAATACGTGCTTAGACCCCTCTTTTCTGAGCAAAATATATTCTCCTTAATAGTTAATTATCCATATTTTGTATCTTTATCAACTACTCAAGAAGATTTAATTTTAGAAGAAAAATATAGATAGCATTTGTAATAAAGACTGAGTGATACCATACAGCATGTGAATTGAAGAGCCCCTCAAATGTAGGTTGACATTTTCTGTGATTAAATTTGCAAAAAAGAGATTTCTACTCTCCTACCTTTAAGAAGAAAGATTAATCTAAACTAATGTGACCCAACAGCCCATGTGGGCAAAGGCCTACAGTGCCCCTCTCTGTTTTCCTGACCAAGAGACACTGGGATGTGAAGCATATGTCCCGATTAGGTGGTCAGCCTAACGCGAAAGCCCCAAGTGTTTAGATTCCAAGCATTTTTTGTACTCAGTTTATCGACCCACTGAAGGGATGAAAGGTTGACATTTTGCGAATTAACTAAATCTCGAATACAGATTCCTCTTGATATGTTGATATTGAACAACAGAGAGCCATGTAGAAAAGTAACCCTAATCACTACAAATTGTTGCATGGCCATTTAAATAACTAGGGGTGTACATTAAGTTGTATTGGAGCAATACTAGGCCGTATACAGCTGCAATATAGAACAAAATACTGAAGTCTAGAATATAGATCTAGGAACCCGACCAATGTCTATAAACAAGGCATCATTATGGTCAGTAGTAGAACAACTCTCTTCAGAGAGAATTGTCCCGGCTTCAATTCCAGCCTCTATTAAACAATGGAAGATGGATGTTTCACTTCTGCCTTTGTATTCACATCCATCTGTGTTGGCTTTTTGAAGACTTTAAGGTCCCTTCTTGTGATTTGTGTTTTTGTTATTAATTACACTTGAGTAAGCCAAACTCGCTAGGAAAAGGATTACTAGAAAGCGGAAAAAGATGTTTTACAATGCAAGAAATTCAGAGAAATATCTGAATTTTTAGTTCTGTTGTGGATATCCTTTTCTCAGGAACAACTTTATGGAGATATAGATGTACATAATTTTCCAATGATTTATTGATTGGATAACGATAGAAGTACGGCTTTCGGAAACTATATGGAAGTTATTGAGCTCATTTCTATTTAAATTTGGATGGAATTGAGGAATTATAAGCTTTTTTCAGAAAAAAGTGTCATCAAAACAATTCATCTGCACACATGATCTTAAGGATTTATCGCCCTCAAAAGCATAAAAATGTTGTATTTTCTATCTTGTTTTGATTATTAAGAAATGTTTTCTATGTTATATGCAAACATATAATGATTAACAGTGAAAATAATTTAAATGAATTCCTTTACGTGTATTATGTCCTTATAAAAGGCGCATATTCTTAACTTGCTTATAACAAGTATTTCATATATTAATGTGAGTTATCTGAAGTTGTGATTCTTTCAAGTTGGTTTAATGTTTTCTTACTTAACTGAAAAAAATTAATTTTTAAGCAATTATATACATGTATGTATATATATATATATATATATATATATATATATATATATATATATATATATATATATATATATATATATATATATATATTTATGTATATATATATATATATATATATATATATATATATATATATATATATATATATATATATATATATATATATATATATATATATATATATATATATATATATATATATATATATATATATATATATATATATAGACGATTACCAGAGTAACTATTCCATAAATAACCGAATCTATCTGCATTGATAGATCCTGATAAAAATGTAGCATCTGTGTAAAAATGAGTTCACAGACATCAAGGGACAACTTAAAATTCAAACTTAGTATGTTACGTCTGATTTATAGAAGAGCTTTGTACCTAGAAAATCGCTGAATGTGATTATTAACTTGTAGACATGGTTACTTCTCTTCAAATGTTTTCTTGACGTAAAAGATTTCTTGAATGATAGATAACATAAGCATGACTTGTTACAAAATATCTATGAATCGATTTTATTTAAAAAAAGGTCCAATGTTTACCTAAATTTCATCAATTATCCAAAGAGATTGGTCATTAAATTCATGTAGGTATAATGGCAGCGTTTCTTTCTATTATTTCTGTTGATGTGGATCTGAAGCCTACTCCTCTTCTTCATCCAAGTCAGCTATGTCCGTCTACAACAGTCTTTCCCAAAGTGGGCGATAACGCCCCCTTGTGGGCGTTTGAGACCTAGGGGTGGGCAGTAAGGGGCCCAGAAAAAAATGGGGGGCGTTGACGTGGGTTAGGGGGGCGATGGTAGATTTGTATTTGGATTTACTTTATATTTTGAATTTCACTAGAATTAAAACCTACCTACCACACAATAACAAATACTTAGTTTATATTTCTACCCTGTATGATGGTATAAAAATACTTAACATAGATTTCGTAGGATAGCCCGCACGCCGTATGCGCGTACGTTGTCAACTGACGAAAAGCATACAGCTGTGTAAATGCATGAATCGCCAAATGTGGCAAACCTTCCCGGGGGAAAAGACTAAGCCGGTGCACTTACGAAGTTGTGCTCCGTAGACATACTCTCCGTTTTCGTTTGGAGAAAACTTTAGCGCTTTTTCACATGCATCAGGTCTGCTTCGAGTTCATCAAAATAGGGTGGAGACAAAAAAGAAATGTTTACTTAAGATGCGTTCTTCTGAAAAACCCGTCAGAGCAAAGAGTCCATCTCAGCATATCGCCCCCTTTCAGAATAGAATCGTCGACAGGTGGCGGTTTTGCAATACGAAAACGGACTGTACGTGATAGCAATCGGCTGGTTCATCAATACTTGTCCTAACTTGCTCAGTACGATTGAGCGTCGAAAGAGATAAACGAGTTTGTGCGTGTTTGTCTTATTCCTGTCAGTGCTTGCTGTATTTAAATCCTATATAAAAGCTCGTAATTTTTCTTATATTTTTATTAGTGGTTTCGCGCACTATCTTTAAACGAGTATTTAAATTCAACACTTTATTTACATATTTTTGAAAAAAAAAGCCATGTAGCAAAAATGAAGAAACAGCAATACAGTCTAGAATATATTAAATATGGATTCATAGAAAATTCGACAAACCCATCTTTATTTTTGTGCCTTCTTTGTTCAAAAACATTTTCAAACGAAGCGATGAAGCGTTCAAGACATCAAGATCATTTAAATAAAATGCATCCAGATAAGAAGGACAAAAATATGGCCAATTTTCAAGATCTGGAAAAGAAACATAATGCTCAAGCCAAGTGTATTTTCAACTTTTTTCGATGGCTGCTAAGCAAGACGATGACGGACTTCGAGCTTCATACAATATCTCTCTGTTAATTGCTCAAACAGGTAAACCACACATCATCGGAAAAACGTTAATTTTGCCGGCGATGAAAGAAATTATAACTACTGTGCTCCATAAACCGGCGGCAGATATAATTCGAAAAATTCCTTTGAGCAATAATTCTGTGCAAAGACAAATTGATGAAATGGCTGAAAACATTGAAGAGTCATTGTGCAATCATCTGAAGACTAGTCAATTTTCAATTCAGTTGGATGAGTCCACTTTACCAACTAATGAAGCATTGTTGTTGTCTTACGTGAGGTTCATTAAAGATGAAAAAATATGTCAAGAACTTTTATTTGCTAGAAATTTAGAGACAGGCACAAAAGGAGAAACCATATTTAGAACACTGGAAAAGTTTTGTGATGAAAAAGGAATTCCCTTGAAGAATATTATATCAGCTGCTACAGATGGTGCTCCAGCTATGACAGGGTGTCAAAAAGGTTTCATGTCGTACTTAAAAAACAAAATTCCTGATGTGATTGCTGTACATTGCGTTATACATCGACAGCATTTAGTTGCTAGAAATTTAAGTGAACGACTGTTTCAATCATTGCAACATGTCATCAGAGCAGTCAATAAAATCCGAAACAACTCTTTTAATGACAGATTATTTAATCAGCTTTGTGTTGCTAATGATGAAGATTTCAACAGATTGATCTTTTTCACAGAAGTGCGTTGGCTATCAAAAGGAGATTGTTTGACTCGTTTTTACAATCTGTTTGAATCTGTCATAGAGTTCTTGGAAAACACAGACACAGCATTGCGCGAAAATCTCATCACATCAAAGAATGATATCGCATACCTGACAGACCTTTATACATTGTTTAACGATATGAATCTCCAACTTCAAGGCGATGACTTAAACTCAATAAAAACAAAAAATATCGTCGCTGCTTTCGTAGCCAAGCTGCTCTTACTCAAGAAGAATATCGGTAGACGTGAGTTCTATAATTTTCCCAATTTATCAGTATCTTGCAACAACGACGACTTGCTCTTCTACTGCCAACATTTGGAAAATCTTCACAGTGATTTCGTTGAAAGAATCCAGGACATTTTGAAATTGGAATTACCAGACTGGGTGCTAGATCCTTTTTCAAATGTCAACATAGCAATATCACCCCAGCTTAAGAAGAACTTATAGAACTGACAACAAACGAGGAAATAAAAATCAAATTTAAAAATGGCTACCAACAATTTTGGCTACAAAAGTCCAATCCGCAGTTGTACCCTGGATTGTGGTCGATCGTTCAACAATTTTTGATATCATTCCCATCGTCATATTTGTGTGAACGTGAATTTAGCACTGTGACAACACTGCTTACTAAAAAGAGAAATCATTTGCAAGTTACCAAACACTGCGACTTATGACTGTTTTTGAGTAAAATCGAACCTGATATCAAAAAACTTGTTAAAAATCATTAATTCATCCATCCCATTAGATTAGTTTAAAAACTAAAATTGATTACCTATCTATATTGTTTCTTTTAATTTGATTAAAATATATTATTAATATTATAAAGTTGCGTTTTAATTGCTCTCACTGGTAAAAATTTCTAGTTTAGAATGTAAGTTTAAGCACCAGAACCGACTAATATAGCACACTATAACTAAATTAATTAAAGTAATGAAATTGTGGTTTTTAAGTTTTAGGAGTGTACAAAAAAATGGGGGGGGGCGATGAAAAGTAATTGATTTTCAAAGGGGGCGGTAGAAGAAATAAGTTTGAGAAACACTGGTCTACAATGAATGCTTCAAGAAGTTCGGTGGTGTATATGATAATCCTTCTAAGGTTAAATAATTGATTAAAATGATCTTCTGAATATCCTTTCTGAACAAAGCGCAGATTTGGCAAAACATCTTCTAAAAGTATCATCTTTAATAGGAAAAATTTTTTTATCCTACGTCGGGACATCGGTCTGATCGGCCATGAGTCTTCTGGCAGCCCAATAAAAATTAGCCTTATTGTGGAAGTTGTCGGGAAGTTGTGTGGAAGTATTGTGGAATAGGAAAATGAGGTCAGATATTCACTAATAGCTTTTTTAATTCCTTTACTTTAGTTGGTTAGCAACGTCCAGATTAGTTTATATTCGATGTCTCTTATTTCTTTCTTTGGGTCATTAAATTCAATAAAAGCTAACGGAGGGATACATTTTTTCAATAATGCATCCAATGTCCATGTCTGGAGTTTCCGTTCTTTTTAAAAAATCATGCGATTCTATTAAATTAGTCATCTGTTTGAGATAAAATCTAGTGCATTATAATTCTTGTAACTAATTTTCATGCCAAATTTTACAGATGATTTATTGTGTCAAAATGGTAGATTCTCATTCTTTGAAATAGTATTTCTCAGTTTCTATTCTTGTTAGTAAACAACGGCAAACAGATTTAAGTTTTTGCTCTTCACATATACATCTCTCTTGGTGAAAATCTTAACTGAAATTTTGGGAGATTTTAAAAACAGGTTTCTGACTCCAGGTATTGGAGATTTACAGGGTTCTTCCTTTTCAGCACAAGAATACGACTTATTTTTTTTATGCAAATGTCTTTCAGAAAATCAACACATTTGATGATAGATTTTGATGACGTAGATTGATATTGATGAAATCTTACATCTTTCAGTTATTTGATTGTTGTAGAAGTGATAGTATAAAGTTTTATACTTATATTTAAATTTTTTCTTTGTCCATAAATTTATGAGCATGAAAATATTCTCAGTCCCATTTTTAATTTTATTTTCAAGGAATTACAATTTCATTCTTTTTTTTTTATAAAACAGTTTTCTAATTTCTTAATGTATTGTTAATTAAATATTTTTCTTTCGTTTCTTCTAAATTTTATTCTAATAGTTTTTGTCCTTTTTATATTATTTTAAGTGTGCCTATTATAAAACGTCCTTATATTTATTTTTGAATTGATTCTAGATCCACTAAATCTTATACTTATTCACATTTCAAAGCATCACTTTAAGTTTAAATATAAAACTTGTTAGCTTAAAAGTGCTAAAAATCTCATCATGATCGTAAGCTTAAAAATTTGTAATTTAAAAGATTTATTTTGAGTTATGTGTCTAGATTAGAGAGAAAAATTATTCCCGAGCAAAAACAAATATTATTAATTCTATCATATTTGTAGAATGCAAAGGAGATGAAAACTCTTAGTATAAAAAGAATTTAATTTCAAATTTGGCAGACATTTCATGGGAAATCTTTTATCTTTATTCCTTTGATATGGAAATATCCATTCGCATTTTCCATTGAAGATAAGAGCTGTATTTGGTTGTGGACTTTTGTAATGAAATTTGAATGAAACAGACAAGCCTTCTATTTCGAAATTGTGTACCCATTTAATTAGCTTAACGTTTCTAAAATCAGATAGAGAACTTTATATGTTATGCAAAACTACAGATATGCGGAAAGTAACCCATTTAGAGCACTCAAATTTTTACAGAGTAATGAAAACTGAAATTGTTTGTTCTGTGTTTCTCTTAACTTTTTAAATGCATCAAATTTAATCAGTTCAATAATTAAATAAAATGATTTATTTAATTGAATTTTTTCTTCTAAAAACAAATATTAATATGTTATTTGGAAGAAAATGAATATTCAGTGACTGATCATACGTCAATGCATTGTCCCAATTATTATTCATATTACAATTATTGAAATCAAAATTATAAGAAAACATCATTGATAAAAATGAAACTGCCTTCATGTAGGATTTCTAAATAAACTATTGAATTTATGTAACTAAATAATAAACAGTATTCCAAATATACAGGGTGATCTTTTTAAAGTGACAGTGTTTGGAGGACTCTGTAGCTCGATCTAATAGCTGAAATGGCACCAAACTTGGTATTTAGACTAATCAAGACACAAGAAGAAAGATTCCGTAAAAAAAAAATTAGTTCCGAAAATCGCCTCTAGGGCATTTTATGGTGCTTTACAATGTATAAAATGTGAGAAAAGAAAAATACTAACACATACAATAGTATAGTTAAATTATTAATGTTTATTTACTACATTAACTTCCCCGAGGAGGAATTAGACAATATTCAATGTAAACACCATTCTCAGAAATAACACCGTGCATTCTGTGCACAACGTTCTCCACAACCATGCGTAACATATCACGAGGAATATTCCACACTGTCTGTGTTACGTTGTGATTTAGAATAGACAAATTTGATACTCCTCCAACATAAGCTCACGTTCCGGTAACGTGAGAGGCATAGCCACTGGAGCTCAATTACAGAGGGTATTAACACATTTTTAGAACGATTTCGGGGTCGTTTAATTAATATCTAAAACGCAAAGACTATTTCAAATGTTCAATCTGATAGTCTATTTTCTGGACTATATGTCTGCATCGTGATTTCCATGATAGAAGAGTTTTTCGTAAAATTTCCAGGGGTATTGCTTCCCATTCCTCTTCCACTACTTTCCAGAGTCCATCCATCGTGGTGGGTTTGCTTTGAGAAAGAGCTCTTTTCAACAGACCAAATGCACAAAAGTCCATAGATGAAACGTCATGGGACTTCACAGGAATATATTGAATAGGTATATATGCAATATTTGTATTAGTCATCATTTTTTCAAGGAATGCAGTGGTAGTTCTCGAAGTATGACTTGTAGCTTTCTCTTGATTAAGTTTCACTCTTTGAAAGTCATTGGGATAAAGAAGTGGAATTTCTTCTGTAAATATTGGACGTAAAACCTTCTCCTGATAGTATGATGAATTGATTTTAACATTTCTTTCGATTCTTCATATTTTTAATTTCCCATTGTAGAAGAAACCTGCGACAATCATATACCCCTTACTGAAAGCTTTCTTTACATTGACGGAACCAGGTTTATAAATTTTTTCTCCTCGTTTTCTATAGTAAATAGACCTTTTCGTAATTGCACTCATTTAGGTAAATCCATGGTTCACCAAGGGTCACAATGTATTTCCATGTATCTCCTGCTAAATGGTTTTCATTCAGGGTTCTACAAAATGTTTTGCGTTGAGAAACATGTCTCGGCCAAAGCTGGTGATCATTATGTTCTTTAGCTTTTTTAAGTTCTAAATCTTGGTTTATTATTTTATTTATTGTTGCTACAGAGGTATCTAAAGATATTGCAACTGACTTCTGTGTCTGGCGGATTTTCTCTTGTTACCAGCAATTTCACTTTAGAAACAATTGAAGCAGTATATTTTTTGATATTTTCATTTGGAGTCTTCTTTCCTATAGAAATAATGACTGACTGTTTTGATCTGTCTGATTAATAATGTTGCTAATTTTGCACTTAGAAATTTTAACACCATGCATTTCACAACGTTTTATAATTCTGGAATTAGAATATTTCTCTTCGGAAAGCCCGAAAACATATCTTTCAATGCACAGCTTGTTTAGCAGCGAAATTTTGAAAAAAGAATAAATTTAAAAGTAGCAAACGATATTCCTCATTTCAATTAATAAGCTGTTGCCAAACATTTTTATTCTAAAATATTTACTATTTTTTAAATTATTCATCGAAATTGTTCTAAAAATGTGTTAATACCCTCTGTAATTCAGCTGAGATTATTTGTCGGATCATTCTACTACTTGTTTTTATAGCCCCTTTTACTTGCACAGTTAATGCACAACATTTGCATTTCTCTTTGATACCCGTGTTTTATGCTAATTCTGTTTATTGTAAACTACAGCAGTGCCACAAAATGCCCTGGTGCCGATTTTAGAACTAAGCGTTTTTTTTTCATGGAATCCTTTTTTCCCTGTTTTGATTAGTCTAAATACCAACTTTGATGTCAATTCGGTCATTAGATTACGCTACAGGACACTCCAAACACTGTCACTTTAAAAAAGATCAATCTATGTATAGTATCAGCCATCCCCCTATAACAGGGTACTCTTATAATACGTTTTTATATTAGGCGATTTCATGTCCCTCGATATAACACATGTTTTCTCTCATGTAACGCGTTGGTTCCCGACGTTATATTTCTGTACTGTGAAACTTATAACGATTTGTACAGTTCGCTACCAATATCGAGGGCTTTGCCCATTGTATCAATTGAGTTCTCATAAAATTAAATTAAATTATTATGTTGCTGCCCAACTTGTCTACTGATCAGGATGCCTGACTGCGGATAAGGAGGTCCTGGGTTCGAATCCCAGTTCAGGCATGGATGTACTTTCTCCCTCTATCTATCCTCTCTTTGTCCTTTCCTTGTGTGAATGAGGTGTGAATGGTTGCCTACCCTATAAATGGGTCCCTCTAGCATCGTGTACTGAAGAAGTCGGACTCCACACCAAAATAGGGTTCAGTTGGAAAAGTGGAGCAGCGCCCTATGTATCCCATATTGCCAGCCTACCTGGCACACGACAACAACAACAAAATATTAAATTTATGCTAGTTTTTGAATTGTAAGAATTTTGATTATGCATTATATCTACTGTGGAGAACACTATATAAATTGCTTAATGTAAGATTAGTTTTTTATGATTTATAACTTCTTTATCTCCCTCTGTAAACTGTAAATATCTGTAGACTCTGAAAATATCATTTGGAGACCTAGAGCACATATTTTTTATAATATAGTTTTTCCTTAATATTCAATTTAAATTCACTCTAACGGGGAAAATTAAACGTGAATACGTGCACAATAGGTTATACGAGGTCATATGAGTGCGTTTTACGAGAATGCTCGTGCAGCTTGCTTCCCTATAACGTGGAAATAATATGTCGTGTTAAATGGGGGTTATTGTATATGCATCAGTGTTTACGCAATTATTAGATTTTCTTAATGTCTTGTTGCTAAAAGTTTCTCTAAAAAGTTATGTTGAGGAATGGCCTTCTGGAATATTATAGTCTCATGTTGCATTTCCACCTCAAATATCTCCCTTGAAATGGTATGACCATGTCACGACATGTTTCTGTATACATAAATATTTGGGATCATAAAAGCCAATGAAGTAATAAATTTCATTGCGCCTTTCAAAAACTTGTAAATTGAATTTAGGCATCGCCTTGTTGAAATACAGTACTAACAATACCTTTTTTACACTAGTTTTTGTGCTAGAGAAATAATAATACTTGAACTTACAATTTAAAGTGGATTCTGACTCATTAAAAACATCCACTCTCGATAAAGAAGTGGAATCCACGATATGTAATATTGAATGTTATATTGAAGACCATGAAATGTTGCTTTGAAGCCTTTATTACTCAGCCACCAGCTCAGCCAGGAAATAATGCACGCTACTGCTAAAGCTATACAGATCCAGTGGATATTTTGTAGCATTTCCTCAATCTGGAATAGACACGACCCACAACAGCATCTAATATCATCTTAAGCCAACATGACAATTGTTATCCTATTGCAGTCCTAAATATTCTTCATCAGATGGTGTTTACCATTATACATACATAACGGTTCAGGCGAGAAATGGACTGTAACTTTAGGTTAACGGGTTTAGAATACTTGCCCATCACCAAGTGCCTGTGGAGGAAAACTTACTTCTAATTAAGTATTTTCAACTGTGAAATGAATTTATATTTATTTTAATTTTCCTCTGCTTTGTATATTATGCTCACATATAAGCACACAATGTCTATATACTGAACTCCATGGCACGACAGCCCATGTGGGCCAAGGCCTACAGTGCCCATAACTGTTTTCATGACCGAGGGCCCTGGGGTGCGAAGTATATGTCCTAGTTAGGTGGTCAGCCTAACGTAAGACCCCAGTGTTTAGTTCCCAAGCATGCTTGGTACTCAGTTAATCAGATCCACTGAAGGGATGAAAGGCTGAGTCAACCTTGCCCAGTCCGAGGATCGAACCTCGGACCTGGGTCATGGGAGCGTGAAACGCTGCCACTAAGCCACCGGGCTTCTTAATGTCTATATACATAACCTAAATTTTAGATATATTGGCCTTCCATCCGGAAGGGTTGTGGTTCGATTCCCAATGCCGCCAAAGACCCACCGAGTACATGCGATATACGGGCTCGTTAAATCTGTGGAATCGAAAGTCCTGTGGTCGGTCGTTGAGCAGTAACCATGGGTGCAATGGTCTGGAGAAATTTACTCCCCCTTCAGATCAATGCCAAAATTGAGGAGTAGATCCTCTGGTGCTGCCATCTATCGGAGGATTTTAAGAGCAAAAGTCGCACTTTCACCTTCATGGTGCTCTGATTAAACGAAAGACGCTCCCAATTGACTTAAGTTCGCATAACCAAGGCATATCGAGCTTGGCTTGTCCAAGTGTCATTAGTAACAACAACTAGACAATTAATAAATAATTTAGCTCTCAGAGATTGTATTAGTTTTCATAACCTCTTTTATCGACTAATCAATAAAAAAATGTGTTTATTGTTTGAAAAGCCTACGATGTAAGTTACAGGCTACTATACATTAAAAAGAACAAGCAGGGAAAACCAATAATTTCTATCAATTATTTGACGTTAAAGGAAAATCTATTATAAATAGTAAAGTTGAATGAGTACTATCGCAATTTTTATGGTAAACAAGAGCGTACAGGGGTACCGTTTTTCTTTTTAATTTCGCAGCTATAGTGGAGAGAAACTTACAAAAATGGCTTCAAAATTCTTAGAGAGGATAATAAAAGCAATTATTCCAGTAAGGAGTCTACTCGGGTGGCTTGCTAGTCACTTTCTTTAATTCGATGCATCAACTTCTATACAATAACTCTTTCTTTTTGATACTGATACATCATAATTACACAATTCCAGCAAATACAATGAACTGAAAATAATAACACAATCCAAAGCAAGAGAGTAACAGTTTTGCAATTGAAAGCATTATATAATATCCAAATCTAGTTTGCATATTTTCTGCAAGTTACTTTCATTTGCTTTACTACTTTGTAATGCGTCGCAGTTTCCATAAACAATAATACTTTTTAATGAAATTTATGAACAACCTAGAAATTTTCGAATTGCATATAAACTGAAAGGTTAATTCCATACGAAATGTCCATACATTGCTGAATAGATTATATTTAAAATGATAATCTATTCCGCGTATTTCAATGCAATATATAAATATGACTTAATGAGAGAGTGTTAAAAAAATATTTCACTTGAAGTCAAAAGTAAACACAGCATAAATTTAGCAACATTGCAAAAATAAGGGAAATGCTTTGACGAAAGTCCACCACAAATTTTAAAATTTTAAATTTATTTTTTAAAATAATATTTTAAAATTTGTGGTAAACTTTCGTATATATATATATATATATATATATATATATATATATATATATATATATATATATATATATATATATATATATATATATATATATATATATATATATATATATATATACTTCGGAAAATTTTTTCCGAAGCTAGTAATGCGGAAAATCTATAGATGAAGCAGTAATTTTATACTATTTTATACTTGGCTTGTGGGGGTGTATATACAAATAATCTCTTTACATCTATTTACATCTCTATTTACATCATCTATTTACTTAATCATTCTACGATCCACTTATATTAATTACATTTTTAAAAAAATTTCTAAAGAATTTATCAAAATTATTTCAACATAAGTCATCAAGATTTGAAAAAATAATGAAATCTCATTTATAATTAGGTTAATTTTTCAGATATAATAAACGTCTGAAATTATCAATTACAACACATAATCAGTTTAAAAATTTGGCTTTACTAAAATAAATATCTAAATAATTAGATAATTAGGAAGATTAAATTCTACATATGTTGTTTATATTTCTATACATTCTATTTTTATGCAGATATAAATGATGTGTTCTCATAGTTATCTTTAATAATTGTGTGAAAAAAATTTTCTTATTAATTTTGGTAAAGAAAATATATTAATGCAAATAGAAAAACCTCCTTACAATATTGAAGAAATCGAAATAAATGCAGTATTTGAGAAAAAAAGAGAAAATGTTTTTGCAGTTGCATTATTAGGATTTGAAAAGCATTGAGAGAAAACTGAAAAGATACCTAGATTTAAAAATGCAAACAATATATACTGAAAATATATTAAGTAATTTAATTAAAAAATATCATCTACGTTTTCTACAAAGTTAATAAAATAATCTTAATAATGTCTTTAATGTTACAGTCTGATTACTATATTTAACTTTAATAGAAGAGCATTTTGAATTTTAATTCATTCACTATTATTCATTCACTATTATATAATCATTCACTATTACAATATAATTTATTTATTTCGTACTATTTCAATTACATCATACCAAAATAATATGAAGGGCCATGGTAGCCTAGTGGTTAGGGTATCAGCCTTCCATCCGGAAGGGTGGGGTTCGATTCCCAATGCTACCAAAGACCCACCGAGTACATGCGATATACGTTCTCGTTAAATCTGTGGAATCGAAAGTCCTGTGGTCAGTCGTTGAGCAGTTACCATGGGTGCAATGGTCTGGAGAAAATTACTACCCCTTCAGATCAATGCCAAAATTGTGGGAATAGATCCTCTGGTGCTGCCATCTATCGGAGAATTTAAATAGAGCAAAGTCGTACTTTCTCCTTCATGGTGCTCTGATTAAACGAAAGATGCTCCCAATTGACTTAAATTCGCATAGGCAAGGCATAGCGAGCTTGGCTTGTACAAGTGTCATTAGTAACAACAAAATAATATGAACAAAATATGACAGTTAAAATAAAAAATATTTTTTTTTTCTTTTTGAGAATGCTATTTTAGTTTGAACCATGTGTCAAATACTTAATTTCATATTCAACATCATAAAAACACCAAACTTACTATTCATTTTCATTCCATACATCTATATTGTTATATTAAGATGCAATTTATTAATGGGAATGCAATTAAACAGCATAGCAAGTTTTAGCTTGCAACTATTTATTTAATCATACAATTTTGTCATACTTTTCGAGGGCGTTTTATTACAACCAAAATAAATCATAAAATTTCTTGTAAACTGGCCTTTTTCAATTGGCCTCTTCAATATGGTCTATATAATAAACGTATAATATATTCAGTTTCTAATTGTAGAAAATTCATTTTGGGAAAAAATGTTTGAAAATGTGAAAAATTCTTTTATTAAAAATAAAATGTTCATTTTCAGTATCATACAATTATTAATTTTCTGTTGATTTATTTCTTCATAGTTACCAAACATGCAAATTAATAGGACACTTCCAGCTATTTTCTGTGAAAATGAGAATCTTCATTATCTTGCTCAGCTCTTGCTTCATAATGCTTTCAGTTCGGTTTCAACGAATGATTCAAATGTAAATTTCTTGAATCAATTGAACGCGAAGATTAAATTTTAAGGTTATTTACGTTTCCCTTCGGTTTTCACTACCATTTTCCAAAAATAGTATTTTTCATGATTACGAATCGAAAACAATCATTATGTGGAATTTAAAGTAAAGTTATTCTGGAAAATAAAAATCACACCGAAAAGATTCTCAACTTAATATTAAAATTTAATTAAATCATTTTGTAATGCCGTTTATTATGTCTGCAACATTATGTTTCGGCACAATTCAAAATTTAATATTTGACAGGAAAGATAATACGGAAAGATATTTCTGCATATTTTTCTTATTTTTTCTACCAAATTCTAATTTATTTCTCAAATTTTCATTTATTCATTTATCATTCTACACTTTAATTAAAAAGCTGCCTTTTTTTTTACACACAGAATCTTTGAAAGTATAAGATAAAAGGAATAATATATTCTTATGTTTTTCAAAATAAAGTAGAAGTCAGTTTTTATAAATGATTCCTAAATTGTAAAAACAAATTAATATATCAAACTTTCAGTTATAAATCAGTGTGTAAAATACGTTTTTCAGACATGCTAAACACCAACCATGATAATCAAATGTTTACTGTGCACTTTAAAAAAATATTAAAAATGGAGTAAGGGATACTATACTATGTTCGGTTAGATAATGATTTATTTTATTGCCTGGAATAAAAGAAAGGTTAATAACAGAAAAGAAGTCCAAATAGATGCTAAATTAAAGGCCCTAACTACATCTTGTTTTGAACAGATCAAGTAGGTTGCGCAACGAATGATTGCTCAATTAGTCTCAGAACATCATCTACGCATCATAAAACTGTTATAATTGTCTACCATATGTTATATCAACCCAGGCTATTCCATCAAGAATAGTATACATTTATAGGTATAGTATACAAGAATAGTATACAAGGGTGATCTTTTTTAAAGTGACAGTGTTTGGAGCGTCCTGTAGCGGAATCTAATATATAGCCGAAATGTCACAAAACTTGGTATTTAGATTAATCAAGACATGGGAAAAAAGATTCCGTAAAAATAAAATTTAGTTCCAAAAGTCACCACTAGATAATTTTGTAGCGCTGTTGTAGTTTAAAATAATGAGAATTAGCATGAAACACGGGAATAAAAAGTAAAATGCAAGTGTTGTGAAATGATAGTGCCAGTAATAGGGGCTATAAAAGCAAGTAGTAGACAGCTCCGACAAATAATATTACCTGAAGTAAGCGAGCTTCAGTGGCCATGCCTGTCACGTTACCGGAACGTGCGTTTCTGTTGGTGAAGTATCGAATTTGTCTATTCTAAATCACAACATAACAAAGACCGTGTGGAATGCTCCTCCTGATATGTTATGTACGGCTGTGGAGAACGTTGTGCACAGAATGCATGGTGTTATTTCTGAGAACGGTGCTCACATGGAATGTGGTCTAATTCCTCACCGGGGAAGTTAATGTAATAAATAAACATTAATAATTTAACTGTATGATTGTATGTGTTAGTATTTTTCTTTTCTTACATTTTATACATTGTAAAGAGCCGCAAAATGCCCTAGCGGTGATTTTTGAACTAAATTTTTTTCACGGCATCTTTTTTTCCGTGTCCTGATTAGTCTAAATACCAAGTTTGGTGCCATTTCGACTATTAGATCGCGCTACAGGGAGCTCCAAACACTGTCACTTTAAAAAAAAATCACCCTGTATATCTTAAAGAAACAGCTAAATAGAGGTACTGTATCCAGGCCTTTCATAAACAGATATAATTGCTATGTGTTTCAAAGTAAAAGTGAAGTTTAACATTTTGCAATTCCAGTCTGTTTTGAGAACTGTTGGTTTATTTATTGTATATATTTGAATGTGAGTATGTATAAACTGTAAGATTAAACTACAAACATATCATATATGTTTTAATCGATATTTTGGTTTCAACAATTAATATCATATGATAGAAAATATCCAGAAATGATAGCAGGAAATGATAATGATAAAGCATGATGTTTTGTTTCGCATTCATGAATTTAGATTCAAGAAATTCTATCCCATTGGTACCTTATAACAAACTTGAGTACTGGCATTCAAGCGCTGGCACAATCGTATACATTAATCGACTTTTCGGGCCGTGGTAGCTTAGTGGTTAGGGTATCGGCCTTCCATCTGGAAGGGTGGGGTTCGAATCCCAATGCTGCCAAAGGCCCACTGAGTACATTCGATATACGTGCTTGCTAAATCTGTGGAATCGAAAGTCCTTTAATCGGTCATTGAGCAGTTACCATAGGTGCAATGGTCTGTAGAAATTTACTCCCCCTTCAGATCACTGCCAAATTTAGTAAATCATCTGGTGCTGCCATCTATCGGAAGATTTAAAGAGCAAAAGTCATACTTTCTTCTTTATGGTGCTCTGATTAAACGAAAGACTTTCCCTATTGACTTAAATTCGCATAGCCAAGGCATAGCGAGCTTGGCTTGTCCAAGTGTCATAAGTAACAACACAGCAACAATCGACTTTTCACTTGAAACAACTGACATTCGTTTTCGGATCATATGACTAGGCTCAAAGTCATCCAACGTGTTGTAAAATAATTTTTACAACTTCACAGTAACATTATTAGATGTATTAAAAAAATTTTTATATATACAGTGTGAAATAGTAAATGATAAACCATTTTTATCTGTTTTTATAGTGAAAATTGCGAGGTGGTGGTCACCTGGTTAGAAAGGAGGGGTTATTATTATCGGAGAAAAGTGAATTTGAATCCCGATCAAACTGAAGAGCAATTGTGTTCTCTGAACATGGCTGAGACACATTAAAAAACTGTTTTCAGTTTGCTCTCCATATGAAATAATATCTCATGGGACGACATATCAAGAATAAGGGATCTTCTCTTTGGTTATTACTTCTAAATTACAAATACTCCCACTCAATTGATTCCATCAATCTGGAACCCAAGCCTAGGGGAGATACAGGGAAGTATGCTGATACAGCAACAACAACGCAAATTGTACACGAGAACACTAGGGTGTAAGCTAATATTCATTGGTCCTAAGATTTTAATTATCTGGTTGTTTGATATGATGGATTTTGCACTTGAAGCATTCAAATATTTAAGAAATTTTTAAAATCGATGTTTTCTTTAAAGAAGTGTATGTTTTAGCCATAAATTTTTTAATATAACTTTAATTATATATTGTAAATTTTTGCAGCACGTATTGTGGATTAGCCAAGTCTGTTAATCATAAATAACAACAAATCGATGAAATGTTATTTTCCGATGAGATTTGATTGTTTTACGAAGCAGCTTAGAAATAATTAGCACGCGCGATGGTTGATCAGAAACGTTTTATAACTACTTTTAATTTTTCATTTGAATACCTAATTCTAAGAAAAAATATTTATATAAATTTCAGCTTCATTAAAATAGAAAGACTATGCATTTTATCTATTGATTGATTAATCTTCAAAATGGATTATTTGTTGAATGTGCTAAATATATGAAATTATAAATTTTGAAAAAAAGTAAGTTACTTATTCGATCTGAGGCAGCTAATTGACTAGTGAGACTATTCTTCAATAATTACTGCTTTTGAGAGATAGCTTCACCAGTAGATACTGACGGCTTATATCGAATTTTAAGCCAATAACAACTTTTTACAAGGGTCAAGAATGATTACAATCCTTGGAACTGAAGACGTAACGACTAATAGCCATCAAGTCAGAATTTTGAAGCCCTGATATAACCAACACAAATAAATATTATAAATTACATTCCTTCATTCCTCAGTTGGACAACTTGAGAAGTCCAGTTCTGTGTATAACCTGGCTTTCTCAAGAACTTTCTTCCAGGTTTCTTTATTTTAATCGATGGTGTTCCATTGATCATTCTTAAAATGGCGAGATCACTTTCTTGACCGTCAATTCATCTACGGTTATACCGATATCTATCTCTTGTTCCAAAGGGCCTGGCTAAAAATATTTTCTGTGTTGAATGTTCCTTGCTCTTTCCAGTTACATGAACAATTCATTTAATTATTTGGAGTATTAAGTATTTGGAATATTAGCAGCGACAGGGTCCGATTCAATCTTAGATGTGTTTGATATCATTTAAGACTGGATCTTACTCTATCTCTTGTTCCACAGGACCTGAAAAAGAATATTTTCTTTGTGTTGAACATTCTTTGTTCTTTGCAGTAACATGAGCAGGTCAGTTAAGTATTTGATGATATCTAAGATTGGATCGGACCCTATCTCTTGTTCCAAAGGACTCCTGGCCAAGAATATTTTCTCTATGTTGAATGTTCTTTGCTCTTTCCAGTAACATGACCAGCTCATTTCATCATTTGGAGTATTAAGTATTTGGAATATTAGGAAGATAGTGTCCGATTCAATCTTAGATGTATTTGATGCAATCTAAGATTGGCTCGGACTCTATCTCTGGTTCAAGAGGACCTGGAAAAGAATATTTTCTCTGTGTTGAACGTTCTTTGTTCTTTCCAGTAACATGACCAGGTCAGTTAAGTATTTGTTTTATGTATTTGGTGGCATCTAAGATTGGATCGGGCCCTATCCCTTGCTCCAGAAAACCTGGTTAAGAATATTTTCCCTGTGTTGAAAATTGTTTGTTCTTTTCGATATAATAACTAGCCCATTTAATTATTTGAATTTTTATGTATTTGATGACATCGGGTTTACTGAAGCCACGATAGAGAATAAAATCTATTAGATTTCAAATTAAATATAATAAATAATGTTGCCAATACAGTTTCAAAATACCTTTATTTTAAAAGTTATTTTTTTAACTATTATACTAAGTAACAATTCTAACTTCACTACTGATGCACTAATATCGCAGAGATTATCTTCAAGAAAAAGATGTTATCATTGAATTATTATTAATACAAAGGAATCTACAAAACATTTTAATTCCTAAAATTCACTGTTAAAAAAGTTACATAACCTCAAATAAAATAGGAACATTTTAAATATTTATTTTATATTTTCTTCATTTACATTATGTAGTAAAATTGTTATTTTTATAAACACAAAAATATTGCTTGATTTTAGTAAACTTAATAATTTTTTTTTAAATTTTAGCATGTTATATATTAGAAAAAGTTGTATGAGAACGGATTGTGTCTAAAAGATTGTTTTACATCTCTAAATGTAGATATGAAAGATAATTTTAATATACATATAATGAAATTATATACCCCATAAATTCATAAATTATTCGTAACTATTAAAAAATAAAATTTTCATTATTATTCACGTCAAATCCTACTTAAAAAGCATAACAATGATGAAGTTTTCTATCATTAATAACAATAATAATAACACAGATAATAATTAAGTCTGCAGTTCAATACTAAGTCCCAAACTTAACTCTCTGTACGCAAACAGAGCAAGATAATAATAACAATGACATTCATTGTGTCGAAAACATTTATGCTGTCGATATATTCCCCATCTTCATCAATTTATTATTCCCGCTTCCCTCGTTCATTAGTTAAATCAACTTTCTGTTCCAACAGGCATGAAAGACGATGTAGACGCAGGGGATGGCTGAAGTTCTGTAGAGTGCTTTTGACAGTTCGCTTCCGGGAGAAAACAACGCTCAAATGATTGATTGATTTCTTGTTATGTATTGTTTATTATTACGAATAGACAATCCCATTCCAAACGATAATTCTTAGCACCTGCCTCCGTGAATTTAAATTAGTTTCAGAAGAAGCTGCATTTTTTTGATTATCTTTTAATGATTGTTTTCCATTTGAATTTTATGCTTTGCAAAATGTTATGTTTTAATATATGAATAAATCGGAACTATATAAATATTTAATATATATATATATATATATATATATATATATATATATATATATATATATATATATATATATATATATATATATATATATTGTTTATAATTGCGATAATCTCTTCTTCGTGGATTTAATTTAGTTTGAGAAGACACTTCATTATCTGGTTTTCCTTTTTAATTGTTTTTCATGTGTATTTTATGTTTCGAAAATGTTTTTAATTTTTTAAATATATGAATAAATCTAAAATATGTAGATACACTTTTTCAAATAGAGAATAAATTTATGATCTAACCATTTTTCTTTAAATTTTTAAATTAACCATGAAAAACTTTATATACATTGAACAACTGTGCAGTCAATTTGCATATTTTAATAAATTACTTCAAAAAATTAATCATAATTAAATTGATTCTAAGAAGTATTTATTTTACTTTGCTCAATGGATGTATTTTCGGAATTACATAATTCCTTTAGATATATTTGTCAACATATTCTGTTACGAAACATAAAATCCATCAATTTTAGAAATCAATGCTCGTTTTAAAATTTTTTTCCCATTTCTTGTAGTTGGATATGGCTTAACGGCAGTTTTCTAAATTATTGGCTTTTTAAAGAATTTTAGACTTCATTCTTTTAATAAAATTTTAAAACACATTTTTATAGATATTATAAAATAACTTCGATTATTGCTTTTGATTTTGATTAGGGATACTATATTACTTGCAGTTATTTCTAAATTTAAGGTTGAGATATGTATACTGTGCTTCGAAGCATTCCTAAATATTTTATTTTCTTTATGAATATTATGAAGCCGAAATGTTTAAAAACTTACAGAAAGTTAAAAGATGTTGAACAAAATGATAGCTTTGGGTATTCCAAATAAATTATTCCATCTTTGAAAAAATATGAGAATTCTTTGTGGTTTTAATAAAAATCATAAACATATACGAGACAAAAACGTTTTTACTAAATAAAAGTATTATATTCCATTATTATTTAAATTAAGTGATTTAAAATAACAGTGCATAGTTTTTTAAAATTAATTGTAAACATTATTTTTATATGAAAAAGAGCTATCACAGTTATTTAAAATGCTTACATTCTATACAAGCATTTTCAAAATCATTAGCTTTCGTTGCCAAACACCATTTGCTGAACGATTATCCTAGCTAAAAATCACTAGTAACGACTGACTATTCGAAATTCTTTTTCGAAATTAATAAGTTTTTTCAGTAATTCTAAGGAAAATATCATATTGCTCACATAAATATAAACTGGACTATGCAATAATAGTCATTAAATATTTATTAGCGATTTAGATTTAAGCTTCAATTTTTGCTAACGAGCATAAGAAACCTACTAAGCAAGAATACTGATTCTAATGCTATCAGCGAATCAGAATTAAATGCTATATTTCTTACACTAAGCACAAATTAAATCTGTATAGGTATAATAATTAAATATATCTATATGTATATTAGATATCATTTATAATTTTCATAAAAAATCTTAAGAAACTTTGCTTTTTAAGGATTATAGAAGAAAATGAATACTATTCTTCTAATAATCTATATCAATTATTTCTAATAAATGGTTTTATTCAGCTTATGTTTCAATAATTTTAAAAATAATCATAAAGCAATCAATTTTCAATATGATTTTTGCAAATTCTTTTTAATTAGTTCTATTCAACAATTTGCCGATTTATAAATATTTGCTAGTTATGAAAACATAAAGAATTATCAAAAATTATCATATAAAAACTCTTTAAAATAGTTGCTAAATATTTTAAAATTTAGTTTTTTCATTTCTTTAACTTTAAAATTTTATTGAAGGTCATGTTCACTGCTAAATTTAACATAATTTTATCTAATACTTTTATTCTAATTTTATTTATCTCAAAGTTTCAACAACACTTCTCAACTTTTTCCTACATTGCACTCTATCAATTATTATTAAAGAAAATTTATCTCTTTATCACAAGATGGCGCAACCAATCTTGTGCTCGATTTTTTCACTTTTTCATTCCTGAAATCCCTCAAACTAAGTTTATTTTTTTCTTCTCCAGGCAAGAATTCGTTTCTAAGGCTCAAAGCTCAAACTGTCTCCGTTTTGTTATGTCTTTTTTAGTTCATTCACATAAAATTTGTGATATTGATCAAGCTCAATCGCGATTAAATTTAATCCCTATCAAAATGTTTCGCGTGTAGCATTTTCATTTTTTTTTAAATATACATCGGAAATTAGCTATGTTAATACGCCTAATGCAAACGAATTATTGGTGAATAAAATCTCTTTTCATTTTGATATACTGCTTTTAGAACAATCTTTTTTCACACTGGTCGAATATCATCAAGCAAATTTTTTTGTGATTAAAACCTAACAATATTAATCACGAGTAATCTTAAAACTTTAAAGTAAGAAGATTTTTTTTTCCAGAAATTAGAATATTAACTTCCTGCATAGATATGTGTGAAAATAGGTGTAACGAAGTTTGCATCAAAAATTATTATAAAGATTAGTGCGAAAAGGAATAAAAATCTATATCTAAACTGTATACATAAGCAGTTCAAGTGTAGAATTTCATCACATAAGAGTTTTTCGAAATTTTGAGAAAATTTATCTCAGATTAAATTTTAATATATTCTTCGCAGAACAATGTATAGGCTTAGTGATATGTAATATCTAAAAATATTAATTTCCTTAGGTCACTCGACAAAACTTTTAAAAGGAAATGTAATATATATATATATATATATATATATATATATATATATATATATATATATATATATATATATATATATATATATATATATATATATATATATATATATATATATATATATATATACTTTTTGTAAATTTTGTAAAATTTATATGCATTTTCACACATTGCGAAAAATAAAGTGTAAATAAAATGGGGGATAAACAAATGAAATGTGTTAAATATATCATAAAAGGATTTACTAAGCTAAAATACGAAATTTTCTATTTTTCCTTAGGAAAATCACAATTTCTGTTTGTAGCATAGTATGTGTAATAAACTATAGCCATGTTAACGTAAATAGAAGAGATAGTGTTAGATTATTCGAAAAATTCTTGATCAAGAAGCTGAATATTTGACTTAACGGTTTCAAAACTCATTGGAATTGGCCATCTAATTTTTGAGATCTAAAGCCACCGAGAGGCCTGAAAATAGTAGTATATCTATATCTATCTATCTATCTATCTATCTATCTATCTATCTATCTATCTATCTATCTATCTATCTATATATATATATATATATATATATATATATATATATATATATTGTAAATTTTGTAAAATTTATATGCATTTTCACACGTTGAGAAAAATAAAGTGTAAATAAAATGATGTAAACAACTGAAGTGTGTTAAATATATCATAAAAGGATTTACTAAGATAAATACGAAATTTTTTATTTCTCTTTAGGAAAATAACAATTTCTGTTTGTAGCATAGTATGTGTAATAAACTATAGCCTTGTTAACGTAAATAGAATAGATAGTGTTATATTATTCGAAAAATTCTTGATGAAGAAGCTGAATATTGAACTTAACGGTTTCAAAACTCATTGGAATTGGCCATCTAATTTTTGAGATCTAAAGCCATCGAGAGGCCTAAAAGTAGTATATCTATATCTATCTATCTATATATATTGTAAATTTTGTAAAATTTATATGCATTTTCACACATTGAGAAAAATAAAGTGTAAATAAAATGGAATAAACAACTGAAATGTGTTAAATATATCATAAAAGGATTTACTAAAGCTTAAATACGAAATTTTTTATTTCTCTTTAGGAAAGTAACAATTTCTGTTTGTAGCATAGTATGTGTAATAAACTATAGCCTTGTTAACGTAAATAGAGGAGATAGTGTTAGATTATTCGAAAAATTCTTGTCCAAGAAGCTGATTGTACTTAACGGTTTCAAAGCTCATTGGAATTAGCCATTTAATTTTTAATGCTACTTAATGCTACCTTGCCTAAGATTTTATGCTACCATTGTGAGGCGTAAAAGTAGTAAACATTTCGCAGTTGCATCTTCGAATGATGTCTCTAAAACGATCCCAAATTCTCAGTTGTTTGTTTACTTAAAAATTTAAAATTCATTGCATAGATTCCTATGAGGATAACAGGAAAAAATGAACAGAAATACTCTATTGTTTAAAAGTGCTTAGGAAAAAAATGTAAGTCGTTCATATTGTTTGATTGAGAGAGATTTAAAAAGTAATGATAATTTTCGAAAATAAAGAGTAAAAAAGTGAGGCATAAGATGAGGCTTAAAATAAAAGATTCAGGATTTGACACCGTTTAATGGACAACCGAATATTCCTAAAGGTAATTGAATATCCATCGCGTAAATTGCTTTTTTAGAGAGTTTTTCATCAAGAGTGGGCCGAATTCACAAGTCATGAAAGAAAGAAAAAAAACTGGAAAATTTCCAACCACTCAATCAGGCACACGTGCATGCAGAGGGTACAAAAGCAATACCAATCTGCCGTAGTTGAGCAGTAGCTTGGATCGTACCGGGGACCTTATGCTCTAAACAGTAATGTTCACGGTAAACCAAAAGCTTAGGTACTTAATGGATGCAAGAATTTTTTTTTTCCAAATATTAGCGCTGGGTAACACAATAAGGCCAGAAACTGGTATTCATTTATCGCTATTTGGTGGGACTCGGTGAACAAAGTCACGGAGGCATGTACATCGGGAATTTTTTATTGAATTTTTTCTATAATTTCAAAGATTGCTTTAAATATAATTAAAAATAATTGTCTAAGGGTGCTTTTTCATGGATCATATTGAGATTTGTTGGCTAAGAGAATGATTGTCTCAGAATATGAAATTAAAATTTTTCTCGCTACAGAAATTAATTTTCATTTTATTTACTCAAAGAATCTCAACGTTTTCTCCTTTGAACTCATGATTATAACACATCACATTTGAAAACTTTTCCTAGATGGGTAATTTGTGAATATGCTACCAGGGATTGAGTAACCTTATTGGAAAGTTTCAAATCAAAAGTTCCACAACTGGGCTTCAAACTTGAGAATTTACAAATGATTAAGCTATCATAATGCATGTTGTTAAAATTATTATGTACACACATGCCTTAATACATGAATTATTTAATGCATATAACATTAATAAAATTGTATAGAAATTTTAAATGAATAGTAATATACTACTTAGTATACTAATAATTGTTAACTGCTTCTATTACATGATTGGGCCAAATATTTCGAAATTTTTGAATAATATAATGTATTTATAGAAATGAAACATTTCCATACAAACACACTGCGAAGAAAAGTCTACTTATGACAGCGCAGTTACAAAGAGTTTGATTCGTTTGTTTGTAACAATAAAGCAGTTTCTAAACTTTGATATTTGCACAAACGTGACGCGTTCTTTAAAAATAGCTTGCAACCTCAACTGTTGCCAAAATATTTGATTCCCTTAAAATGTTTTTAAAGTTTAGTAGAATACCAGCAGAATTGAAAGGGAAGGTATTTTTATGTATTCTTAAACTGAATACAAATAAAGCTATTTTTATTTACTTTCTGCGAAGTTTTCAGATCGAACTTGTCAAAATTGTTACTCTATTCTGAGTAATAATAATAATAATAATAATAATAATAATAATAATAATATATATATATATATATATATATATATAAGGTTCTGCGTTCATCATGATGAATGATACCAATTCAGAACCTTTGATACTAATATTTAGCCTGAAGGTATATTGAGTGTAAGTTAGATATCGAACTGAATAGTATGGGAGGGTATATTGAGAAATGTAAACTAAAATAATATTTATAATAATTATTATTAATATTATTTTAGTTTATATTTCTCAACATATATTATTTAAAGTATATTTTTTAGTGTCCATTATTCAAAAATTGTTATTAATAAAATACACATGATAGCATCTGCCCTTAAGTTCATTACTCGTGTTCAATGAAATTGAGTTGAATTTTTCGGGGTGGTACTGTAAAATATGCAAAATAACTAAATGTTTTAGAATGCATTCTGTTGAGGTGACTATTTTCGACTGGCCAGAAATATTGAAATCACTGTCAAAATGTTAAACACAAGACAAATTTGTGTGTAGAAAAATGGTAGTAATATCAAAGCTAGAGTAGTACTATCTGGATTGAACTCTTTAAAATTGAATTAGAAAAAGTCGTATGAATGAATCTTTCATTCTTGAATCACACTTTTGTTGCTGTTGTCTTGTGCCAGGTAGGCTGTTAATATATGCTGCATAGCTCCATTTTACCAACTGAACCGTTAATTTCGTGTGGAGTCTGACCACCTCAGTGCACACATGCCATAGGTTCCAGTTTATAGGGTAGGCAACCATTCACATATCATTCATACAAGGTAAGGACAAAGACAGGAGAAAGAGAAAGAAGAAAAATACATCGATGCCTGAACTGGGATTGGAACCCAGGACCTCCGTATCAGCAGTTATGAACGCTGATCACTAAACAGGCGGGTGGCAATCGCTCTTTTAATTCCAATATATGCCTAAGATTTAATTAAATGCAGAATTCAGGATGTCATTAAGACATTTAATTATGATTTGAATATTGATATCCAATCAATATTTTCCCCACCCCCTAAAAAAATTACTCCGTTTATTCAATTGAATAGTCAATTTTAAATTTATTTACATTTATTTCTGAGTCTAAATTAAAAATATATTTCATATTTTATATAAAATATTTCATATTTTGCATGAAATAAAAACATTTAAAAGAAACAATCGTGATACTACTATCGTTGATTTCAAATTTTGTTCAGTAGAAAGTTAAAGAAAAAAAATATATATATATATATATATATATATATATATATATATATATATATATATATATATATATATATATATATATATATATATATATATATATATATATATATATATATATATATATATATATATATATATATATATATATATATATATATATATATATATATGTATATATATATATAAATATATATATATATATATATATATATAATATATATATAAATATATATATATATATTTATATATATATTTAAATATATATATAAATATATATATATATATATATATATATATATATATATATATATATATATATATATATATATATATATATATATATATATATATATATATATATATAAAATTATCAACGTTGACATTTGAGGATGAATTTACATACGATTTCTACTTGAGAAAAAAACTGAAAGTGAATTTTCAATAAATAAATAAAAATGTTATAAAATTTTTTCATTATAAAAAGTATTAATACAGCACAAAATTTAGAAAATTCATACTAAATGCTTATCAACTTTAAAATTTTGGCTGCATTTTTTCTCACTTTTTTAATTACAAATTTATAACTTTTTGTTGCAATGGCCTATCATGCATAATTTTTTCCTCATAACATTGCAATGTCAATTCTAAAAATAATCTCCTTTAGATGTCTTGATTTGGTATATAGAAAGCGTAATGTATTGGAAATTGCGTAAATTTTCAAAGGATTCATTTGCAAAACACATTAAGCAGTTTGTAAAAATTGTAACCGTGAATGTATGGGTGTCGGTTAAACTTCCTACACAGTTATTTCTAAGCTTAACTGTATAATAAAGAAGAAATCTCATTAAATACGAACAGTAATATCTTGCCATAAGTAGAATTTGCTTGTTTACAGCTAAATTCAACTGTCTATAAAAAATTGTTACTATATCTTTTAACTATTTATAAAAAATTGAGTAATAATTTTTCAGACTGTTGTGTTTATTGAGTGTATGGAATTAAATGCAATGTAGGAAATATATATTTGAATACGTAATGAATAAATATTTTAAATGTAAAATTAAAATATGAAAATAAATAATGGAACGAAATATTTTGAAATTAAAAAAGAAAGATAAAAGAGAATTTTAATCATTATCGCAAAACATGTGCAAAAAATGCAGTTGAATAATTGTAATGATAATTTTTATGTAAATATGTGCATTAATAAATATAATATTACATTTTTTTTATCTAAGCAGCAAAGAAATATAAGAATAAAAGAATTACTCATTTACAAAGGCATCATTTTTAAATTTTATTCAAAAATTAAAATTGTTTTATTATAAAATAGCGTTATTATTAAATTTAATATACTCAATACATAATCAAAATTATACGATGGAAGACAAAAATCTTCGAACTTAAACTTTATAAGAAACTTTTAAACTTGATACCTGAATGGGAAATGGCATTATCATGCTGAAAGATTCTACTGTCTTTCAACAGACCATTAAGATGTAGACAGATTCTTTTCCTATAAGAAGCACTTCATATATTGCATTTCCAAAGCAGGTAACTTTTCTAAACATATTACAGATCAGATCTAGTCAGGGAATTTTTATTTCTAACTCACGCAAGGACAGGAAAACAATTGATACACCCAATAACAAGACCGTGGTGGCCTGGTTGGTTAGTGCATCATGTTCATTATCAGAAAATAGTGAGTTCAAGTCCAGGCTGATCGGTGATTCGTCGTGATCGCTAAAAGGCAGCTGGGACACGTTAAAAATGAGAGTGGTCGCAATGTCCTCCAAGTGAAATGATACTTCTGAGGTCTTCTTCTTCTTTCCAATCCCCTTTGTTTAGCAGGGCTAAACTAGGTACATGACGTCTTGAACCACCAGAAAGTCTATAACTAGCAAAGGTGATTCGAAGATGTCCTCTTAATTAAGTCCCAATCAAAAGATAATATGTTCGGAGACGCACTCGCCGAGTTGCATTTGATACAAAGCACGTAGCATTTACGTCCTTCGCAGAATGAAATGGCACGAAGATGTCTACTTCGGAAGCGGACATCTTCGTAAATATATATATATATATATATATATATATATATATATATATATATATATATATATATATATATATATATATATATATATATATATATATATATATATATATATATATATATATATATATATATATATATATATATATATTAATTTGAAAGAAGAAATAGTGTTTCATTTTGTATGATTATGTTTTTCGCTCTTTCTAAAATATTTCTTATTATGATTCACAGCTCACAATATAAATGTTAATAAGTTATTAAACGCAATAAATTATTTTTATTTCTATTTTATATGTGGTATTTAAAAGGACTCTCTCTTTAGTTTCTTACTATTTGCATTGGTATGTACACTTCACAAAATAGTGTAAACGTTACTTTTTAAAAAAATATAGCTTAATAAACTTTTTTGAATGAACTATATTGTATTCAAACCAGCCAATGCAGAAAATGTTTAGATTTTTCTCTTTAAATTCTGTGATATGATTTAATCTTGTGATGCATTTTATTGTTGTTTAAGCCAAAACAATATCAAAATGCAAGTTCGATTATTCATGAATATTTTTTGAAGAATCGTTTTAATCTGATTCTTGTGTCAAAATAAGTCAACGTATCTTTATTGTAACTATGAATGGATAATTAACTATTTTTTAGGGTACATACATTAATAATTAAAAGAAAAATATCTTAGTTTATCTTATTAACAAGAAATTGATACGGAAATTTCAAAATATATTTGTATCTTGACATAAGAATTAATGCAAAATCATTAGAGAAAAAATAGTAGAATCTGGTATATTGCCCAAATATGATATAATTTCACGGTTATAAACTGTAAAATTTTGCTTTTTCTTTTAAAATAAACATAAAAATAACTATAATCGTAAAAAAACAATTGAGGAAACACTATTTTTGAAATTTCAAGATCAAAACTTAGTTATCAGAAGCATAATGAAAAAAATATTTGCGTAGGTAAAAGACTCAGTATTTTGAAATTTTACTTCTATGTATTTTCACATTTATTACTCTATTTTTAAGCACTCATATTTTATTAATTTTATTGTATTTCTTTTTATAATCTAACATATTTAGAGTAACTCTGAATAGTGAACACGCTTGATAATTTATTTATTATAAAGTTTATAAAATATTATAACCTAAATTGAAAGCACAATTTAAAAGTTATTTTGACACTTAATTGAAAATTAATCATAGTAACCGAGCTTTTGAAAGAATTTTGGAATCAAAGATGAGTAAAAGTTTACAATCAGGTACCCTTTGATTCTTTGGAGATTTTTTTGACGCCAGGATGTGACTCACAAGATACACAAAACAGTTACCAGGTTTACCAAAAATTAAATTTTATCGCCAAGATGTATCGCCAAATCAAGGAGTACAAGATCCTACATTGAATCCATTGTGATGTGAACAACAGTGAAATTGCTCTCAAACAGATATATTCATGTCGAACGAAATAGTTTTACTTTTTCATGCATTTTCTATACATTATAAAATTTATTTGTAAAAATTAGAAATTTATTGATTGTATCAGTCTTGTGACCCTATACGAGAAAATATCAATTTTAATTTGTCACCCAGCAATTTTTTATCCAGATTATCAAAAGTTTTGAGCATAGGCGCCATATAATCCAGGATTTCAAATTCTGAATTTTTTTGGCGAGGAAGAAATGTTGCCAAGATGACGTATCGTGACGTACGCGATGACGTAAATACTAGGGTTACGAAACAGAAATTTTTGCAAAATTCTTATAGGTCTCCATATGTATGACGTAATTAAAAACGAAGTTGCCAGATACATAAGAAAACAGCCAAAAAATCGCCAATCTCAGAATTTGGCGTCATAGATTATACAGTAACCAGTGGCATGTTTTGTCAGTTTTTGAGCAACGTATGAATCCAATATCAATATAATTTTTAATTTTATTTACTTTTTAGTGTTTTCTTTTGTTATTATTCAGTGAAATATATATTTATTCAATAGTTTGCTGTCAATCTTTTAAATTTCTCTCAAGTTGAATTCATATTTTTTTAGAATATGCTTCTATATTACTGTTTCTACCTAATCCAAACATATCGTAATTTTGAATTGTGGTTGAATAACGAGGCTGCTTACCTAAGCTGTCACCCTTTTATTACATCAGCTAAAATAATAGCTTTTGCACAACTTTCATCATCCAATAGGGTGACAAGAAAAGCACCTTTCAACAGCATGTCATGAAAGCTTCAATGTAAGTGAACATTTTCCAGTGCATTAAGCAATGTTAGGTTAATGTAATATGTTTTCCGTCGTTTATTTCTGATGATGAAAATCACTAAACTGGTCTTTAAATTAGAACCACTGCCAGGTCACAAGGTTCGGATTTGAACTTCTTCTCCAACTTACCATCAAATAGACACTAAATTAAAAAAAAAAAACATGCTTAAGCTCAAATACTACCACAAGCCAAAAATATATCTGCATCTAACATTATTATTTAACTTCAATAATCGTTATTTTCTTGCAGAATTATCTAAAATATTCATCTGCCCTTTCTTACCAAGCATTACTATATTTCCAGATTTAAAAATATTTTATACCTTTCATGTGTTTCGTATGAATGGTTAGGATTTTAATACATTTTTGTAGTTTCTTTTCATTTGATGATGACTTTGAATTCAATTTCTAAGAATGGATTTTACGTAATTTTCCTTTAATCTCAACCGATAAGGATGTTTTATGTTGTAACTACAAGCACAAAATAATTTTGCTTTTTGAAAAATAACAACATAAGCTCTTTTTCAAGCATAAAATATATTTTCTCTAATTTAAAAATGCAATCATATTTTTAAAGTTCAATTGATTCATTATTCTATTTCCCAAATATGAGAGTGATGTTGATGTGGAGTATTTGCAAATATGAGTTTAACTTTTTAAATTTTTTCTCCTACTGGTGTCAATACAAGTTGTTTTGTTAAATCGTGCCAGTTTGCTCCTACTACTATTTATATTTTTCATTAAATATATTTTCAAGCTTTTTCGGCTTTTTTTATCCACGGATATACACTTCCTTTCTATCTTATAAAAGAGAGGTTTTCTGTAATTTAAATTTTTTGTGAATTCATCGGTTTCAGGCTAATATAGGGAATTTCTTGTATTGTTATTTCTCAGAGTAAAAATACAATAGTCGCCATATTTTATTCTGCAATTCTTTGACTGTAAGACATTCATATTACCCGTTTATGATTTACTTACCAATTAATGTATAAAGAATAAAGAATAAGAAGATAGAAGAATAAGAAGATAGTAGAAAATTCTTTTATATATATATATATATATATATATATATATATATATATATATATATATATATATATATATATATAATTAGGATTTACTACAGAAAACTAGAAATTCGACTTAGATTTTACGAAAGTTTACCCAAAAATATGATCCAAAATTATATTTGTATAAGCTCATTACATATCAGAATTTTTATTTTTACTGCTCTGGAATAATCATATTGTCAGATTATTTAACAGAAGTAGCTATAAAGTAAGTAGTCACTAACATCTTCTTTTCTTTAATAGCTTCTAAATTTTCATAACAATCTAAGTGTCCAGTTAATAGAATTTTTAAAATTTTAACTTTAATTTGAAAACAATAGGAATTTTTTATGTATATAGCACTAAGATTCCTAATGGACTTAATTTAACGTGGACTTACAGTTTGATGCATGAGTATAACACCTTATCGCAGACCAAATATATCTTATAAGAATAATAAGATAGTAGAAAATTATTCAGTATATATATTTAGTTCCTTCTATTACACATTAGTATTTGTTTTTCCCTCAAACTAATTTTGTTTCTTGTGAAAGATGTCCAAAAGCATGAATAAAATACAGAGAAAGCTTTTCCAATACAGGATATAAACTCAAGATCTTTGGATTACAAAATTAGAACATCTTTTAATCTACTGCGTTCTTGGATTCTATCTTCAGTGTTTACTTTTATAAATCAAAACGAATGGTATTTATATTGAATCTGGAAATGAATGATGTATCTAAATGTATCAATTTAAAATTTATATAAAAAAAAGTTTCGTTTCCTATAAAATTTTATGTGACATCTGGCGCCATTTTACTGCAAAACCATTTTAGAATCAGTTATAATTCTTTTCAAAACACAGTGATTTATTAATAACAAAAACAATAAATCGATCAATCATTGCAGTGCCTTTCTCTTTCAAATCGAACTGTCAAACGCATTCGGCAGATTTCGAGAACCGAATCTATTCAGTGTATCTACTTCCACCACCCCCTGAACGAGGACGTTGATTTAATTAATGAGCGGGGAGTGCCGGAAAAAGGAATTGAGGAAGAAGGGAAATATCGACAACATAAATGCTTCAGACACAATGAATGTCATTTCCGGACCGTTATTATATCTTGTACTGTTTGTTTACGGGGAGTTAAATTTCGATTTGTTCGAAACAATCGACGCGCATATGTTAACCACCATAATGTCGTTCATGTTCGAAGGAATGTTATGTTGTTGAATTTCGGTAGTAAGATTTGGTATTAATTACAAAAATAAATTATTTTAAATGTCGTTGATATAGTAATAAATGGTGGAGTTATTTGATGATAAATGATCTTTTTAATTAGGATTAAGTGTAATTATTGACAGTAATGATTTCTAAAATGAAGCATGTTCCTATCTGGAATTTTTGTGCCTTAAAGAGAAGTTTAACATACAAAACAGACTGCATTAATGACTCTAACATCTATCTTAATTATACATATAATATGTGATATTGAATTAAACTGAGTGGACTTTAATAAGTTGATTAATATATGTTTTATTTTTTATTGTGTTTTATTTCTAATTAAGTTGATTAATATATAATTAAATATTTGTATGTAACTTGACAGTTTTTTCTTTGTAAGATGGTTTCATATTTTGAGTTCTTAGATTTAAGAATCTTAACGTTTCCACGCATACCATGCTTTTATAAATTGAATTCCAAAACATATTTAAGGAAATGTTGAATAATAATAATAATAAATTACTGTTAAACACATGTATCAAAACTGTCTCCCTTTGTTTTCTTAAAAATAAATCGAGCGTCAAAAATAATGGAGAAAGAGCTATTTGTCACACAATAAACGTAACATTATTAGCAATAATTAAAAACAATTTTTTGGTTTTTTTTTGAACAAAAAACATTTGTTTAATCCAAAATATTAAAAGCGTCAAAATTAAATGAATGTACCAGGCAATTTAAATTGGCAGAGGTCCCTTATATTCCATGATTTCAAATTCTGAATTTTTTTGGCGATTAAGAAATGTTTAGAAGATGACGTATCGTGGCGTGCGCGATGACGACGTAAATACTAGGGTTACCAAAACAGAATTTTCTGCATAATTGTTCTTTTCTGCATAATAAGAAATTACACCAAAAAATCGCCAATCTCAGAATTTGAGATTTTGGAATCATGGATTATACGGCACGTGTGCCCTTAGTTTAATCGTATTAATTTTAAAAATCATTAAGCCTAAAGTCATTATACAGATGAAATACTTATTCTTTTGTTATAACTATTTTCTATTAACTATTTTAAATATGTATAATACTAAATGCAAGTAATTGAAATATTTAACTATAAGAACTTTCAAAAACACTCATTTTTAATTCAAAAAGAAAAATTATTAACGATATGATATATTTTATTATTTAAGATCTTGAATTAAAATTCAAAATATATGGAATAGAAACTCTAAGTTCATGTAAATCATATTTTTCTGATTAAATTAGTTTTCTAAACTCAAGATGACAAAAATGCAATTAATTAAGAAATTTCGATTAATTTTTTTTTTCTAAATTCCCTATATAGTGTTAGCTTCGACATGGATTTTTCTCCAAATTAATATTGAAAAATATTGTGACAAAACTTGGAACCACAATCTTCATTATATATGCTAGCAACAACTTATATTTTTTATTTTTTCATCACCAAAATAGTGGGATATAATTTCTACTTAATTTTATTTCATAATAACAAAAGAAAAGCAGCCTAAATTTTCTTATCATAAAAATATCTATATTTATTCTATGATAAAATTATCTACACAAAATTTAGATAAAAAAATATTGGCTGAGATACTTTAAATGAGATTAAAGTTTTTTTCTTATATTACTTCAGGTATAAATATTTTTAGTGAGATAATTTTTTTATGAAGAAATGTAACTTTACTAGCTACTTGCAATGAAGTTTTATGAATTTTTAGTCAATAAATGTTCCTTGAATTTTTAAGGATAAATGAAATTAAATTAATAAACACGATATTTTGATTTTAATTTTGATAAGTTTGATAAATTTGATATAAATTTGACACACATTTCTTTCCACAAAAATACCTTATTATTTTAGGGAAATCTTATGGAAGAGAATGACATTCTGTGAAGTAATTTATCACGTTATTAATCGACGAAATATTTAAATCTATTGGAATAAAATGAAAAAAGTAATATTGTAAAATATTTTTCAGGCAATCAAATAAATACGCCGTTACAATTACTTTCAAATTATGAAATCTCAACTTTTAAAAATAAATACCGAAACAAAGAATGTCTCAGGAAAATTTGAAAGGAATTTTAAATTTAGAATTCAAATTTTCGTCTTTTCTGTCATATATAATTCTAAGTTGCTTGCATGTTTTGTCTTCCCTTTTTAATTTAAAAGTAATATTCTACGGAAATGACGGAAAAAAGTAAAAGAGAAAGAGATGAGAATAATTTTTCAAATTACATACTTTTGCTTTCAAATTTCTTGAAATATTTGCCTTTATATTATTTTCTCTAACGCAGTGATGAAAGTTAACGTCAAAATTGGGAAAAATTAATGAATGATGTAATTAAATATCTTCTTATAAGAATTATTAGAATAAAATATATTATAAAATAATTAAATACTATAGAAATGATCTATTGTCAAAACATTAATAAATTTAGTACAAAAACAAAATCTATTTAATTAAGCAATGTGTTTATGCGTATGTGATATAATGCTGTTGTTGTCTTGTGACAGCTCTGCTGACAATATCGGGTGATATGCTCCACTTTTCCAACTGAACCATATTTATGTGATAGACTGGTCAACTTTTTAACCTATATATTTATGTGATAGAATGGTCATCTTCTTAACCTATAAATTTATTTTTCTGGATTTAAATACGGAGAAAATGTGTGAAGGTAGTGCTAATTTAATTCCTTATACTTTTCAACCTCTTTGGGATATTTTTTCGATTAATCCAAACTATTTCAGCGAAACATCTTATTCACATTCTCTTTAAAGCATTATGAAATTTACGTATTTAGGTAAAAGTTTACAATCAGGTACTGCTTGATTCTGTGGCGATTTTCTTAACGCCAAGATACGTGCCAAGATGTGGTTAAAAAGATGGCCACTACACAAAAGCTAAACAATGATAGGGTTACTAGAATTGCCAGAAATTTAATTTATCACCAAAATGTATTACCAAACCAAGTGGAACTCGATTATACACCGATCCGCATATTTATAAAGTAAATTTTAAATCTAAAGAAATTTTAGTCAATTTGTTAATAATGTTACTGCACTATAATCTTTGAATGAATTTATTTAATTCCCTATTACATAGAAAGCAATGTTAGTCTGCAATTCAGAAAACTATTGCTATAAATATTATTGCTGTATAAAATTAAATTAAAAATGTTTTATTGGACTTGAGTATATTTTAATGAGGCTATGGGATAAGAAAATACAAAATATAAATATGTCAAAGTGTCGATTTTGCCTTTTTTGTTCCAAAATTATGCAAATGAAAAACTTTATCTTTATGTGAAAAAAGTGTACATTTTCATAACCAGATTGACTAATACATCAAATATTACACCATTTTATTTATATTTTTACACCAATACAATTTCACCGGTAATTTTGCCTATTGAACATTTACTTCAGTATACAAAATCCATAGAAAATGATGGATCTTGATAAAATATTGATGATAAAATATTTCATGAACTTATATATCTTTAATAATGTAAATTCATGAAATTAATAATTATATAATTAATTAAAAATAATAATGAATATATCATGGGATTTTTTATCATATATTATGAAATATCACTTCCATAAGTAGAAAAGATATTTCATGATATATGATAAAATATATCATGATATATTCATATATTTATAGAAGAGGTAAGGCTCAAAATAGATTTCATTATAAATCATTTTTTATAGTTTTATGTGATTTTAGTCTTTACTTACATTATATTTAATCATAGCAATATGTTCTAGTTTATTAATTATAATTTTGTTGTTTCAAAACACTTCCAGAGCTGGACGGTTGGCATTTTAAGATAATCTTAATTTATAGAATTTTCAAATAGACTGTTTCAATTGATGATTTTGTTTGTTCTTTACTATATTGGTTACTTCAATTTGCTCAAGTTTTGCTTAAAAATATGAATCAATTAACAAAAAAGGCATGCCATATTAAAATCCAAACTACAGTTATGGATCACAGAAAAGTAAAGTATATTTCAAAGAATTCAGCATATTAACAAATTAAAAGATAATTGATTCAGTCACTCTCCTTCTCGTAATAAATAAATTAAAAAACTTTTGTGACTATTGAGAAAGGATAAAACTCCTAAAATACACTTATTAAAGCTTATATTATTAAAACTTATATTATTAAAATGAAATATGAATGATTGGTGTAATAAAGAAATGATTGGTGGTATAATAACAATGAAGAATGGCATTCATTTTTCTCAAAAAAGGGCATGCACATCTATTATTAAAATAATTAGAGAATTTTAAATTTACACAAGAAATCTACAGCTCTTGAGACAATTCAATATTTATAAACAATTAATAATGATTAAAATATAGGTAGTTAAAAATGATTTAACTCGAAGTCAAATTAATAATGCGCTTGAAATATTATAAAATATACAAGAATAAACACACACAGAAAACTAAGTTTTCATATTTTTCCACTGACAATTAAATTTGCTTAACCACACTTTTGTATTTTTAATAAAGTAATTCAAAAGACATCAACCTAAGTTTTAAATGTATAAAACAATGGCGAAACGTTTTAATGAGTTATTCTTAAATGTCTCCCATTGGGAACGACATTGTCTCAAACTTTTGTAAATCGGCATCAATTTAAGTCAACATCTAATTAGCTAACAACATACTTATATCCCTATAAAAAGAATAAAAATTCACAAATCTGAAAAGTTTACAAAATAATTATTCCCATAAGACACTGTTTATAAACTCTTGAATTTTAGCATTGTTTTAGAAGTTACTAACATTTCAACAGTATTTCAAATGTATATAAACTATTTAAATTATTTCATTTATTTTAATAATAATATAATTTATTCATTAAAATTTAACATTCATCTGAAAAGTATTCACCAATATTAAAAATAATAAAAAGGCTAAGCAGTCGTTCATGTGGAAATAATTATTATTTTAATAAAAGGAAATTATTTTTCATTATTAAAATTGTTATTTGCAAAATAGTTCTATTTTACGGGATTTAATTTTGTTTCTGTTAAAAGAAAACTTATGTAAGATGGAAAACAATGATAACGAGCATAATATTATAAGCGCTTTTATTATAAAAAAAAATATTTTAAATTTCTTTCTTCCACAAGTTCTTTTTATTCGAGTAAAATGATAGGTTTTTATTTATACAAAAAAAGGAAAGCATAATGTCAGAATTAGAAGTATTAATAAAGAAACTCACGTTTCAAGCTTATTTTATTTATGGTGTATTTAAATGAAAAATAAATATAGTCAAACATGTTTTAATAATTTAACTACTAAAGGGAATATTTCTGTGGAATAATTATTAAAAACTATTTCAATTTCTTATAAAATTATTACCATTTTAAATATTACAATTTATTGATATTTCACCATAGTTTATGCACAAAATATTTTTTCAAGATTTATATTCAAATCTTATTGTTTTACTTATTCACAAATTTTTTGTAATTTTTTATTATATACTGAGTAGGAGTTATTTAATCATTATAAATCGGGAACATTTGGATAAAAATTTGCATTATCATAAAAATTTATAACAAATCTAATGGGAAATTTTAGTTAAATTCTGAAACTAAGTTACAACATGTTTTTCTCAAACTTAATATTAGACTTGGAACGAAAAACTATTCTAAACTCATATTTTAGAACATTTTCCAACAAATATTTTTCTGATACACGATGAGAAATTTTTCTCCTGAGAAAAAAGCTAAAATACTATAACTCTGAGCATGATTTTCCACAAAATTTATTTTTAAACCATAAATATATATAGAGAGAGAGTATATTAAATTTCATTTTAGTTCAAAAAAACATAGCAGTAATATTTTCACTATTAAAAATATATAAAAACATATCTTACAGAAACATTTCAGTAAATAAATTTAAGTCAGTCATTTTTTAACTGAATAAGGATGTATTTGCGTAAAAATGTTCATAAAGTTATCATTGTGTTGACTCCATTTTTTAAAGAGGATTTTGTATTTTTATAGTATATATTCATGAACATAGAAACAGATATCCATATCTTTCTATATATGCGTTGGTGTGCAAAACTTAATCAACAAGTGTATTTTGATTTCAGTATGACATCACGAGAAATTATCTGAGAAACATAAAATTCAGAAATGCGAGACAACATTTTATATATGAAAGATGGCGAAGTCATTGATTCACAAAAATGAATATAATGCATACAGTATGAAATCAAACAAAAAATTCACTGTATCGATGCACATAACTGCCTCAGAATCGATTATGCCTTCCCTTTCTCCAACGGTTGATTCTCACCATTTCTGAATACTAAACATCATATTGCCCAATACTTTTTAAGCTAAAAGTTTTTTTTACAGTCAGCATCTGTTTCAATTGTTGGATGTTCCTCAGAAAATAAATTCGAGCCATAAAACCCATCACCGAAGTAACCCACACCTTTTACATTTGATTTAAATCATAGAAAAGAACACTTATTGATTAATCGGACTAATACTTTCTTTTTAAAATACCTGATGAACAACGAAAATCTGCAATGGCCACGCATTTTCATCCATGAAACAATGTCTGTTCCAAAGGCAACTTATAACAAATGTAAATTTTGAAGGAACACTTACAACTTACAATAGCTATCTCAGATTACAGAGTTCCTTGCACCACTCTAAGTGGTATCTCATACGCATAAATTTTAAAAGGGTGCAATGTTCAGAACTGTATGCGATTGGCGAATAGGCCATCCTTTTGTGAAGGTATTTAGACACAAAAAACACGACATCTGGGGTAGTCACAAAGGTAGTTGCACCAGTATGCTTCCCTGTACTTAGTCAGAGAGAGAGAGAGAGAAACACGACACAAGGTGTAGTTGCACCAGTATGCTTCCCTGTACATAGTCTGAGAGAGAAACACGACACAAAGTGTAGTTGCACCAGTATGCTTCCCTGTACATAGTCTGAGAGAGAAACACGACACAAAGGTAGTTGCACCAGTATGCTTCCCTATACCTCGCCCTGAGTTGGGCTCAACCACTTAGATAGAAGCAGCCGGATGGAGTCTTCGTGATTTTGAAGCAGAGACAAGCAAAAAAACCCCAATACTTGGCCTGCCACCCCCAGAGGTATCCTTTCACTTGAAGGACATTGCAACCACGCCCAGTTTTAACGTGCCCCAGACGCTTTTAGGTAACAAGACGGATCATCTGTCAGCCGGGATTCGTACTCACTACCTCCCAATAATGAGAACGACCCCCAATCAAACCAGGCCACCACGGCCCCACATGACACCAGTGACATATATATATGTGTATATATATATATACTTGAATATAAACATATAGCATAATATAGTTGTTACGTGTAGCATTTTTGCATGAATAAGACTTGTAAACAATTCTTAAGAATGCATAATATAATTATTTTTTATAAAAAAGAGAATAGTGCTTCATAAATACTTACTGTAAGCACAAATTGATAATACGGAAGAAAAGCGTGAAATACGGGATAATATTAAAGAATATCAAAGAAATAAACAGTTGCAAAGTTCACTACAGAATGAGCAATGAATTATCATTGAAATATGAGCAATACACGTTGGATAACAGTTACAATAAACAATGTCGTCATAGATATTTGACGAAAATTCCTTGAGAACTAATAATGTGAATTTGAAATTTTATAGAACACCAGATCACATGGATATCTTTTAGTAGCCAAAGCTCAAAATTAGGTAATGAAATGATGGTTTTTCAAGTGGGTAAAACTGAGAGTTATATAAACGCATATAAAATTAAATAAAAATATGTCAATATACAAAAAAAATTAAATTTAAAACGAAGAAATCTTAGACGAAGTGAAGAAATATCATGGGTGAATTTATCTCTGTTTTAAAAAACATAGTAAACAATTTATTTTGATAACATTAAAATTCTTCATTAACTTTTTTTCTCACCATTATCCTTTGTGATTTCAATTGGACATATACTTCTAGCAATTTGAATAAGACGTATATTCCAATTGGACGTATAATACCAATCCTTATTGATTTTGAATTGGACGTATAATACCGGTATTCATAAACTAAACCCAAGATTCCTCAGTATTATTTTGCATCCTAAAATAAAAATAAATACAATGATTTTTGTGAGCTTATTTTCTGTTTATTACATGACAAGATATAAGCAAATGAAAATAATTGCATAAATTCCCTTCTTCTCAACAGTTTTTAGTTCATTCTTAAAACCAACTTGGCGTAGGAAAATTGTTTAAAATCTGAGATAACTTAAAACATTTTTCAATTTATAGGAGTTTATAAAGATTCCTAACTGGAAAAATTATTTGAAAAGTTATTATTTTCTTACCTAACCACAGATGCATAAGAAATTATTCTTTAACTAAAGAAAATCAGACAATTTTGTCTAGTCCTTTAATAAAAATTTGACTCTTTTTATTTAAAAAAAATAAAAATAAATAAAAGTTGTTGGGTTACTAAAATTAAAAAAAATTTTTCAGCAATAAAAATAGGGAAAAATATTGTGCACGAAATAAGTATTATTAAGCCGATAAAAGCAATGTACTCTGCGATAAAAACAAAAGTTACGCTACTAGTGAATTGTTTAATGATAGTTTTTTTAGCGTTTATAACAGTTCCTTAAGCTCATTACACTCCATTTATTTTGTACGTATGTTTTAAAGATCATCTGTATATATCTTTACTGCAAAAACTAAACTAAAACGTAATTTTTAAGATTCCATACGTTAGAAAGTTAGCTTTTCAGGTCATAATAACTACAAGATAGTTTTTGTTCAAGCGAGCTTCGTGGAAATAGAGTTGTATAAATTGTTGTTATTTTCGTAGCAATATATGGCTTATACAATATTCTTTTCCAAATAAAAAAACAATAAAACTAATAAGCATTTTCAGACCATCGCCTTTTCTAAGAGTATTTTTAAATATTCTGTTTGTATGATGTTGAAAAACTAACACATACAAACACGGCAATACGACTAATACTGCAATATAAATATGTATATATGTATATATATTTTAGAAGACCAATATCCCTTACACACTCTTAAAATATGCAGTTAAAATAATATTTAAAAGAGCGAAAGTTTTAGTTTCAAAAGTGTATAAAAATTAAATTTTCTATACTAAGCATTTATAAGACATGAGCCATTATTAAAAAAAAAACTTTTTTCTAACATCCAACATTCAAAGTTTCTAACATCTAATTTATTTTTTAACTAGAGTCTTTCAACTTTTATTACGGTTGCATGAAAATTATTACATCTCAGTAGATTTTGAGTAGAATATTTTGTCAGAAAGAAATTTTTATAAAAATCATTGCATAAAAATTTCTACTGAGATTTCCTACTCTTTCATTCAAAGAAATGCATTTTATTTTACTAAATTTGACAATGTTGTTGTTGTTGTCGTGTACCAGCTAGGCTGGCAATATGGGGTGCGCTGCTCCACTTTTCCAACTGAACCATTTTAGGTCTGGAGTCTGACTTTTTCAGTACACACGTGCCATAGGGACCCGTTTACAGGGTAGGCAACCATTCATACAAGGAAGGGAGAAAGACAGGATAGATAGAGAGAGAAAGTACATCCATGCCCGAACCGGGATTCGAGCCCAGGACCTACCTATCAGGCACACTGACCACTAGACAGGTTAGGTGGCAAATTTGTCAATATATGAGCCGTTTATTTTAAAATTGACCTAATTCCATTTTTAAATTTTTTTCAGTTACCATGATTACATGAGCAACGTCATGTTATTTTTCAGTAAAACATTTCAAGTTACTTATATTTTCCGAGCAAATAGGATAATTCTTGTCACATAAATATTCAGAGTTAGTTGAATAGTTGAATCATGTAGTTTGAAAGTGGTCCAACTCCGTTTATACTTAAATCAAGATATTTACTATTGATAATGTCGGAAAGCAGTGTTGTAGGTAATTTTAATTAATTAGTATTTACAAAAGTTAACCTCAAATATTTGTGTTAGTTGAATAACTAGTACGTTTAATTAATATTAAGTTTCAGAAATAATTTCACCCATGGAGAAGAACAGAACAAAACTATTTAGTTCAGATAGTGAAGAAGAAATAGTAACTAATGATTTTAAAAAAATCGAAAAAGAAACAGAATTATAGAGCAATATTCATCTTCAGGGAATAAAGATACGAAAAACAATGGAAAAAAGATTGATGAATCATACATCTAAAAAGTGCGAAATATTAAACGGAAATCAGGAAAAAGATATAGTTCTCAAATCGGAAATATTATACCCAAAAAAAAATTCCGAAAACTAAGATTGCCGTTGTCGAAATGCTTACACAAAAAATTACGGTGAAGAAGAAAGAATATTTTTGAGAAGATTTGGAGCTTAGGAGATTTTAACAAACAAAATGTATTGCTTTACGAAGCTGTCGAGCTCAAAATTGTGGAACGAAGACGTCCAACAAACGGAAAAAGTTTGCCAAGAAATTGGAGTTTTAGGTATATGTTACATTCTAAAAACGGAATCGTTCTCGCCTGTAAAAAATTCTTTTTGGATTCTTTTAAAGTAAGTGAAGGACGATTAAAACAAGTATTAAACTCTGCAATTTTTTTTTAATAACGGCGGGCACTTGGGTGACTAACCCTTCGTCACAACAAGGCCAGAAACTGCTACTCATTTATCGTTACCCAGCGAGCACCTGTGAACCAAGTCACGGAGGCGAGTAGCGTTACCCGCGCCATACCACCACCAACCCGTTTATAGGGTGGGCCACATTCATACAACATCACAGAAGAAAGGACAGAGAGAACAGAAGAGGAAAGAAACATCCATGCCCGAACCGGGATTCGAACCCAGGACCCACAGCTCAGGAGTCAGGAACGCTAACCATTCAGCCAATCGGTCGGCAAAATGCGACTTATTAATTATGAAAATTAAAGCATCGAATGATGATGAAGAAAAGAACAAATTTACAGAAGAATAAGATGTCGATTTAAGACTAGCAGAATCAGCTGGGAATTCGATGAAACATGATCAAGAACAAGTTTCCCGTAATTCAGAATATTATTTTGCTTTCTCGTTCGACTTGTAAAATCATTACCATATCCCAAATTTACTACTTCAGTAGCATACTACAAGCGCAATATGCATGTTCTAAATTTTGATATTCCCACTTTTCATAATGATTATGTTTATCTGTACGTTTGGAATGAAACTATTGCATTTAGAGGTGCTCGAGAAATTGTTTCACGCATCCTAAGACATGTTAAAGCTGGCGAAGTTCGAGAAATTGTTTCACGCATCCTAAGACATGTTAAAAGTTTAAGAAGTGAAAGACACTGTGACAAGTGCGCCGAGCAAAATAGAAACATTAAACTAACTTTAATGTGGTTAAAAATTGTCCAAACTTTGGAAAATAATGTGGAAGCCGTAGATCACAAATTTTTGATATCAGGACATTGGTTTTTAACAAATGATAGAGAGATTTTGGACTTGGTAGAAATGCCATTAAAAACAATAATTTAGTGTTCGTTCTCCAAGATTATTAAAAAGTGTCGGAAAGGTAATAATTTTATTGTAAATGAAATGATACTAGAAGCTTTTGTATCAACAAAATTATTAGAAAACGCAATTTTTAGAAGGGTAAAGAATTCTGATGGAGAATCAATAAAGTGGTTATGTTAGATGCGTTTTGTCAGAAATGAACCGTATAAAATTTTCCGTTGTTGTTACTAATGACACTTGGACAAGCAAAGCTCACTATGCCTTTTGGTTATGCGAATTTAAGTCAATTGGGAGCGTCTTTCGTTTTAATCAGATCACCATGAAGGTGAAAGTTCGACTTTGCTCTACACACATGCTATAGGGACTCCTATTTATAGGGTAAGCAACCATTCACACCTCATTCATACAAGGAAAGGACAAAGACAGGATAGACAGAGAGAGAAAGTACATCCATGCCCGAACCGGGATTCGAACCCCGGACCTCCTTATCCACAGGCAGTCACTCTGATCACTAGACAAGTTTGGCGGCATAAAATTTTCTATTAGACATCAATGAATGAGAGTGAAAATTTTAAAGTCCTAAAATTATCACCACGTCAGGGTAGACCAAGAAAGTTCGAAAATATTGTATTGATACCACTGTATAAAAATATCAGACAAATTACAACAGCAAAATTCAGGGACATAATTGAACTTTTATTGATATATACCTCCAAAACATGATTATTTCAATTCCCTTTCACATGAACAAAATGTAGATGAATAGTAAATATTTTTGTAATAAATTTATGATTGTAATTTTGTGCGTTGTGTAGTTAAAAAATGTTTTGAATAGCATAAATTATGTTTCCGAACTGTTTTAAAGATATGTAAAATAAATTTAATATTTTTTTTAATTGAAGCATCTTAAATTATGTTGAATGGCTTAAACACCTTCAAATTTTATAATGAGTCTGGTGGTTAATTTTGAAAGTGGCCTAACTCCATTCTTGATAAGAAAACGCATATTATTCACTTAATAATTGCTCCTATTTTAATAGGAACTATAATTCTAACACCTTTAGATACACTTAAGCAGTATGACTTATTAGTATCCTATACGTATACATTTAAATTCTTTGAAACGCAAACTCTTAAATATCTCGATTTGAAGACAAATGGACTTAGGCCACTTTTATAGTAAAGATCTCATACATTATATCAGCTTGATTAAAAAGAAATTTATCATTTCTACCACAGATGACAGTATTGAAGGATATATCTCATAAAGTATCAATCAAATAATTTCAGATTTATACTCGGTGGTAAAAGGAAATTTAACACTAAAATATTCTTAGTGCTATTTTTTGTTTGATACATTCAGTTGTGTAAAGGGTCTTAAAATGTACAGAGTAATCTTTTTTAAAGTGACAGTGTTTGGATCGTCCTGTAGCGCGATCTAATAGCCGAAATGGTGCCAAACTTGTTATTTATACTAATCAAAACACGGGAAAAAGGATTCCGTGAAAAAAAATTAGTTCCAAAAATCGCCACTAGGGCATATTGTGGCGCTTTACAATGTATAAAATGTGAGAAAAGGAAAATACTAACACATGAAATCGTACAGTTAAATTATTAATGTTTATTTATTACATTAACTTCCCCGGTGAGGAATTAGACCACATTCCATGTGAGCACCGTTCTCAGAAATAATACCGTGCATTCTGTGCACAACGTTCTCCACAGCCGTCCGTAACATATCACGAGGAAAATTCCGCACTGTCTGTGTTATGTTGCCCTTTAGAATAATAAAATTTGGTACTCCACCAACATAAACGCACGTTCCGGTAACGTCAAAGGCATGGCCACTGGAGCTCGTTTTCTGCAGTTGAGATTATTAGTCGGAGCTGTCTACTACTTGCTTTTATAGCTCCTATTATTGGCACTGTCATTGCACAGTATTTCCATTTTTCTTTGAAACCCGTGTTTTATGCTAATTCTCATTATTGTAAGCTACAGCAGCGCCACAAAAAAACTAGCGATGACTTTTGAAACTAAATATTTTTTTATGGAATCATTTTCCTTATATCTTGATTAATCTAAATACCAAGTTTGGTTTCATTTCGGCGAGAGACTAGATCGCACTACAGGGCTCTCCAAACACTGTCACTTTAGAAAAGATCACACTATAACTAAACAAAGAAAGTATTCAATTTTCCAGATTTTTTTTTTTTTTTGATAAAAACGCAAATGGAAACCAGGTCTCTGAAATTGTTGATAATATATACGGCATCGATAGTGTAACAGTCAATTAAACGCAATTTTATTTTCGTCTTTTCCATTCAGGCACTTTTAATGTTAAAATTGTACCTCATACAGGAGGATCCGTCATCGAAAAGATCGAATAAGGTCAATGAAACAATGAATGTAATGTTTTAGAATCTGCTTTACACAGCAGGCCTTTTTCTAATTTCTTTTTATATACAAAAAGAATGCGCGACAAATAAACCAGAGATTTATTTTTAATACCATTTTAGTAACCTAAGGTTGGACATTTATGGTCTTATAAAAAAGCGATGATTTCTGTATTACATTCTTTATATACATTTTAAGTATTCTTAAATATCTATATAAAATTATGTAATAAAAAACTGACTAATAGATTTTTATATAAGATCACCAGAGAAAACATAGATTCTTACATAATTTAACATTTTTTATGAATTAACTATGTTTTTTATGTAATTTCGTAACTCAAATCGACTAAATATAAAATTTCCATATATATATATATATATATATATATATATATATATATATATATATATATATATATATATATATATATATATATATATATATCTGTTAACACAATTTAATATTTTCTTCAGACATCACAGCTGACGTACGTTTATAATATTTTAAAACAAATAAAACATTTATAGTCCAGCATTTCCAAAAATAAGATGATTCTTAAATTCATATCTTAGTAAATCGTGGCCGTATAGTATAGTATACACCAGCAAAGTCTCCTGTACCTAACCCAAGAAGGGTTCTACCAGTTTAGATGGGACTTGCTGGAAAGAAGAATAAGAAAGTGGCACCGCTGGGGCCCCGCCGCTGCGACAGAGCCAAGCTCCAAAACGCAACAACTTCACATGCTAGTGGAGGGTACCCGCCAGCTGTTTCTAGCTGTCCCCATTGGACTAGTTTATTGTGTGAGCAAAATAAAAAAATATTACTAGACAGCACAAGTACAAGGTGAGTAATTGTGTGTGAGTTTACACTATTGGTAAGATCAAGCTGGGACAAAGACAAAATTTACAGACAATCATTAAAACAAAACAAACTGAACAATTAAAAGGTACGTGACAGAGTATGGGTGCAAACAAATGGGAATAGCAAGGAGGGAAATATTTACGGAAATTCAACAAAAGGATTACAAAAATATTTAAAATAGCTTAAGCACAAAGAGGCAAGGGATTTAGGGAATTATCCACTGGGAGAATCTAGTAAATAACATCAATACAAATTTTACAAATTCTAGTAGTTTGTTGTTAATCAGAGTACTTTAGTTATTGGCATTAGAGAAGGGTCAGGTATCAAAGCATTACTAACAATGGAGAAGATATGTATCAATTGTAGTCTAAATAGAAAATAAATTAATTAATAATGCTCCTCTGTGAGCATTAGGAAGTCGTGGCCGTGGTTGCTAAGTGGTTAGGACATCAGCCTTCAGTCCGGAAGGCGGGTTTTGATTTCCCAATGCCGCCAAAGACTCACCGAGTTCATGCGATATACGTGCTCGTTAAATCTGTGGAATCAGAAGTCCTGGGGTCGGGCGTCGAGCAGTTACAATGGATTGGTCTTGAGAAAATTTCCTCCCTCTGTGGAATCAGAAGTCCTGGGGTCGGGCGTTGAGCAGTTACAATGGATTGGTCTTCAGAAAATTTCCTCCCTCTGTGGAATCAGAAGTCCTGGGGTCGGGTGTTGAGGAGTTACAATGGATTGGTCTTCAGAAAATTTCCTCCCTCTGTGGAATCAGAAGTCCTGTGGTCGGGCGTTGAGCAGTTACAATGGATTGGTCTTCAGAAAATTTCCTCCCTCTGTGGAATCAGAAGTCCTGTGGTCGGGCGTTGAGCAGTTACAATGGATTGGTCTTCAGAAAATTTCCTCCCTCTGTGGAATCAGAAGTCCTGGGGTCGGGCGTTGAGCAGTTACAATGGATTGGTCTTCAGAAAATTTCCTCCCTCTGTGGAATCAGAAGTCCTGTGGTCGGGCGTTGAGCAGTTACAATGGATTGGTCTTCAGAAAATTTCCTCCCTCTGTGGAATCAGAAGTCCTGTGGTCGGGCGTTGAGCAGTTACAATGGATTGGTCTTCAGAAAATTTCCTCCCTCTGTGGAATCAGAAGTCCTGGGGTCGGGTGTTGAGCAGTTACAATGGATTGGTCTTCAGAGAATTTCCTCCCTCTGTGGAATCAGAAGTCCTGGGGTCGGGTGTTGAGCAGTTACAATGGATTGGTCTTCAGAGAATTTCCTCCCTCTGTGGAATCAGAAGTCCTGTGGTCGGGTGTTGAGCAGTTACAATGGATTGGTCTTCAGAAAATTTCCTCCCTCTGTGGAATCAGAAGTCCTGGGGTCGGGTGTTGAGGAGTTACAATGGATTGGTCTTCAGAGAATTTCCTCCCTCTGTGGAATCAGAAGTCCTGTGGTCGGGCGTTGAGCAGTTACAATGGATTGGTCTTCAGAAAATTTCCTCCCTCTGTGGAATCAGAAGTCCTGGGGTCGGGTGTTGAGGAGTTACAATGGATTGGTCTTCAGAGAATTTCCTCCCTCTGTGGAATCAGAAGTCCTGTGGTCGGGCGTTGAGCAGTTACAATGGATTGGTCTTCAGAAAATTTCCTCCCTCTGTGGAATCAGAAGTCCTGTGGTCGGGTGTTGAGGAGTTACAATGGATTGGTCTTCAGAAAATTTCCTCCCTCTGTGGAATCAGAAGTCCTGTGGTCGGGTGTTGAGCAGTTACAATGGATTGGTCTTCAGAAAATTTCCTCCCCCTTCAGATCAATGTCTAGGGAGGGAATCCTCTGGTGGTTCCATTTGTCCAAGGAGTTTTGAGGAATGTTTTAATTTCATCTTCGTAGTGATCTGGTTAAGTGAAAGACGCCTCCTAATGACTTAAATTCGCATAGCCATTGGCAAAGCGATCTTGGCTTGTCCAAGTGTCATAAACAACAACAACAACTTTCACATCATCTACTACAAATTATTCAAAAGTAAAATATGATGTCAAGCAAATTTCACTGATCAAAAATTAATGTGGAAGAATTCACACTGTTCAGAAATTAATCACTATCATTTCAAGTATCAATATTTTAATGGCTACAAATATTTTAATTTTGTATTCATTATTTAATCTATGAAAGTGATGCACTTTGCTAATTCTATATTTTGAAAAAAAGAAAGTTTATAGAACTAATAACAAATTTTAGTTGCATCTGATTATTATTACCATTTTGCTATTTTATTTTACAAATAATATAAAAAGAAAAAAATGATGTTTATTAATTTCTTCGAAAGGTGTTTTAATGTAGGAATGTCAAATTAACATTATTTTTATTAATCGAGTGAGTATCGTTGAATTTGAATGATCATGTTAAAATACCTAGAATGATGTTATACATTTGATCAAAAATTGACAAAAAATCAACTGACTCATATTATATTTTTTTTAAATATTTTTTTTGAAGATCACTCAAACAATCGAAGCAAACGTCTTGCCTTTTATTGAATAGATTTTTTTCAATTCTATTTCTGAACAGACGAAATAAGATTATTTCCTACAAAAAAAGCAAAAAATTGGCAGTTAACATATGATAAAACTTTTATTATGAAGACAGCTGCAGATATACTACAATGGCGTTATCTGATTCGAAATAGTGGATACAAAGGGGACAATTATAATTCGCAGACATTATTTATTATGTCGAGCAACATTTATTCCAATGATTTGCGCTTAGTTGTCTGTTTCGACACTCCCAAATTAAATTCCACAAAGGGGGAAATGTTAAAGAGCAAAACAGGGTCGATGTCCACGAGTGTTCAAAAGCTACTCCGTGCATTTCGACAGTCCACAATTTGGGGAAAAGGTTGTCCTCGACCAATGACTGGTTCCTGGCAGAACTTGTCTATTTTGTTGTTAATTGCTATCGGCACCATTTGAATTGAATTATAATCATTTGCCGGGAGGAGATCCTGAATATAATGTATTCATCCACTTAGTATTTTGATAATTAACAGGGAATTGCTGTTCACAAATATTTAAGCACTTTGAATGTATTTCCTCTATGATCAAGTATTTTCCAGTTCTTTTCAGAAAGATGACCTTAATCTAATGCGAATTTCCCTCAGCTTTCAGAATATAATTTCCTTCAAATACAAATTCTCGTAAATCTAAATTTTAGAAAAAATTTAAAAATCTAAGCATGACTTCAACCAAATGATCCAATTTTATTTTTTGATCTTCAGTAGTTCTATTATAAACCAACACCATCAGTGTGTATTGGAAATTGATCAGAATATAATTTCATTTTTTTTTCACTCCTCAGTTATTTTTTCTAAACAAGACTCAATTACACTTAGACTTATTAACTTAGATGGGCTCAGAACCACAATATTCATTTATACCCGAAATGGTAACCAAACTGTTGAACAAAAGACTAGAATATAACAAAAAAAATATTCAGTATTTATAACCTAACCAATTAAAACAGTTATTTGTAGGGTAAAATAAAAATTTTTTAATTCTTTTTCTGCATATTATTAGAAGCAATCTCCAATAATATGCATTATTAAGTTCTAAAATGGTTTATAAAAATACCCAAGTTAAAAAATAAAATAAAATGTTTTTAAGTTTATGTCTTTTGCACCATTTTTACTTTTCCATCAACTATTTCAATAATTCAATGAGTTATGTAGTCACATTTATTTAACTTAATGTAAAAAAATTCGCTCAATTTGCATAAAAATCCTGAAGGAGTATGGTTTGACCATGTCGCGTTTGGTCAGTTCTTTTCAGTCAAATAGCCTCATTCACGTGGTGTAGCTGGGCAGTGTAAAGCTCCTTGTTGACTGTGGCATTCTTTTCGAGCATTTCCCAGTGCACCAAGAGGTCCTTAAAAACTGGCTCAACAACCTCTTTGACATCAGACCAGGCGATTTTGGGCGGAACAGCATCAACAAATGGATCAAGAAGTGGGAAAAGGTTGTAAGCAACAACGGCGAATATATAATTGATTAACATATTGATTTTTTGAATTAACTTAATTATTTTTTGTTTAAATAAATGTCTTTGGTAAAAATGCTACGAACTTATTCCCCAACTCAATATATTTAACTCAAAATAACTTTATTCATATTGCGAATGTTGAAACAATAAAGCCAATTTAATTAAGAATTAAATTTAAGAAAGTCATGTAATATAATATGTAGAAAAATAATGTAAGAAATATAATATCGATCTGAAGCTTCTTTTTACAAAGAGAATGAGAAAAATAAGATTCTTTAAGCAAAAACTTTAAATAAAAAGAAGAAATATGATTTAAAATCTAAATTAGATGTAGTAATATAATCAAAAGATATTGTATCAATCAAAAGTAAGATTTTAGTTAGAAGAAAAAAAATGATCTGGAGTGTAGAATTAAATTTGTATGACTAAACAGCTTTAAAAAATATGCATTAAATTAGATATTTCTTGATTTGAATTTTGTTTGAATATCATTCGCTATTAAATGTTGAATCATATTTCAAATTGAAAACAACTAAAGACAGTTGTGTCTTATATGATTAAGCATCTAATATCTAAAACGAAAAGCTCAAAATAGCCCACATCGGAAATTGTGCTAATAATTTCTGGAAATTCCCTGAAATTTATTTGACTTATTACTATGCAACCACATAATGCCAAAGTTGTAGATCATTTAGGGTTACCCAGAGTGTACCGCGAGGAGGTAGATCTGCCTTACACCCTACTGAATTCAGACACTGCATGGGACTCGGGACACTTGTAGGAGAGATACTGGAAAGAGCGTTGGCACAAAATGAAGAATCTATAGATTTACTATGGTCTCAGTTTTATTATCTGAGTTCAGGTTACTTTTGATCTAGTTTTAATGTTTGTTTTTCTTTTTACCTTCTAATCTGCCTTTAGAAATAAAAAAAAATATGCAACCACAGAAAATATTCCCTATATTGATCAATTACAATCATTTTATTTGAGCAAAAAGAAAAATAAATTACATTAAGCAAATTAAGATCTTTGTGTAATTAGCTTACAAATGATTTCGTTAATCGTTTGATTCAAATAATATCATAAAAATTTCATAATTTAATATGTTATAAAGTCATTATTTATGACATAAATTGCTTAATGAGATCAAATTATCCCATTAATAATTCAGTATTCAAACATTTATAAATAAGAATGTTGGAGTTTAAATTAATTTTATCATTAGTCCCATGTGAACATTATAATTAAGGCTTATTCTACTTCATTTTGTGTTTTCCAAAATTTTAATAAATCATATTTAGTAAAAGAAATAATGTAGTTTGGAATTCTCTCTCCTCATTCCTCTTTTTTTCAAATAAAATAGGATTAAATATCTCTTCTGGAAATATTATTAAACTAATTATATTAGAGGATACAAAATAGTGGTTGAATCTTAATACTGAAAACGATTTTACGGTAACAACATTTGTTTCAAAATATCAGAAGTGACAAACAGATGAACGATAATGTAACGGTTCTAAACTGACCTTCATTGTGATGGAAAATTGTGAACAATAGTGTCTCTCTCCCCTTATCAGGGAAGACTACTTATCTCACCGTCCTTCAAACGGTGTTGCAGGAATGGTGGACACCAAAATAGACGCCGTTGTCGCGGGTGTTTGAAATCTATGCAGCGCAACTTCAACAGTTAACTATTTTAAGGAAAGGGTGTTCTAGATGAATGATTGGTTTCTGTTTCAGAGTGCCGGTTTTTGTCTGTAACTGCAACCGTATAGTTTGAATAAGCTTTTAATCAGAGTCGCCATGGGGAAATCTAAATGAGCTGCATTCATCTTTTGGATTCGCAGACGATTAAATGTAAAATAGCATTCGCACGTGCTCTACGGTTTAAATATAATAATTATAAAATATAACAATGCTTTGGTAGTTGAAATAATTTGGCATTCTTTCTTTAAATGCTTATTCAATTCAATGTAGTTTAACTCAAAATGTTATCGTTACAATGCAGCGTTATATGGATATTATTTATATTATGTATATCTTATTAAAACTATTATTTCAGCTGTGAACAATGAGTAAGATAAAAGTTTCAGAATCTATTGTAAACATTTAATCCAGATTGAAAAACTGAAAAACTGTCATATAAATTTTCAATTTTTAAAATCCAATTTGAATGAGACATTAGAAATTTAATATTTATATTCCATAAAACCCAAGTGCTGATCTTCAAAAAAATGGACTCTTAATAAAATGATCATTTTAATTAAAAAGTCAAAAAGAAGTTAACTAAGGATGAATTAATATCGTTAGTAAAATTATTCAATGTTGTTGAACTAGAAATCCCTCATTTGTTAAATTTTAGAGTATATGATATTTTATCTTCGACATAAGTTCTTTACAAATACTTCGAACTTCCCAAATGAAGACTTCTACATGAATAAAAATGTTATTATGTTATTTGAAGTTAAAGTGCATAAAAATCTTAGTTCCTATAAATTAACCTCCTTTTTTATAAAATATTTTTAATTGTATGATAAAAAATCTTTGATTTATCTTATTCCAGATGGCAAAAAAGTAAACAAACAAAATATATATTTCAATGAGTTCTATGTTTCTCTTCTAATTTAAAATTTGTTGACCATTCAATGAATATGAAAATGAGTATCAATGAAAATATATTTAAATAAAAAATTTGAACTTCTTTTCAAATGTTTGGAAAGCCACTTTAGACGTATTTAATATACAAAAAATTTCACAAATCAGTGTATTCTGTAAAATATACTTTGTGATTATGAATTTTATATACTTGGAATTACAAGGGAATTAAGATTATTTTTACATTGTTAAGTCATGTAAAATATTATTTTTCAAAAGTTAATTTTTCACATTCAGTGATTGCAATGGTTTATTCGAATTAAAATTCTTTTCAATTTTAAATATTTAAAATTCTTACATTTAATAATTTATATTTAACTAAAAAATAAAGAGCAAGTATGGTATTTCTTTATGATTTAAAATTCTATTAACTACTAACCAAAATATAATAAATTTACTCCATGTAGGAAATTAATGTAAATGTGAGGGAATATCTGTAACTCCAGATTCAGACAACATATTTGTATTGAATTTAAAATATTACTTTCGCTTAAGCATTATTTTCTGATAAGAAGTATTAATCATGAAATCAAATAGAGTATTATTGCAGAAAATATTAAAAACTGGATGCATATCAGCATGCTGAGAGTACTAATTCCTTAAACTGATGAATTAATCTATTCTTATAAAAAATGTAAACAGCTCATTTGATTCTTTAAATTTAAACACACAATAAAGTAAAAGTATTGAAACTCTCGATTTTTTTTAAAAATACTACTTTAAATAAAATTACTTTAAAAGTTTTTTTTTAAAGAAAATTTGCACATCACGTAATTTGCCTTAATATATTTACAACGAATACCCTTACCTGTTCATTTGATGTCACAGTTATCATGGGTGGAGAGGGAAAAAATTCCCCCTACAGATCAATGTTAAAATTGAGGGAGTGGATCCTCTGGTGATGCCATCTAACGGAGGAGCTTAGAAAAAAGTCGTACTCTCACCATCGTGGTGCTCTGGTTAAATGAAAGAAACACCCTACTGACTTAAATTTGCATAGCCAATGGCATAGCAAGCTTGGCTTGCCCAAGTGTCATAAGTAACAACAACAACAACATTTGATGTCATATTCAAAGCATATTTTCTGTTGCCATAATTTTGGAGGTAGACTTTCGAAATTCATTTCTTTGTGTTTGACTTTTCTATGGAAAATGAAGTCAATTCTTATTTTTTCTACAGTGAAAACATACTATACAAAATATTTAATAGGGGATTTACTTGTTCCTCTTATAATTAGGAGTCATCGAGTTACAGGAGAGTTAGAAAAAAAGGGTCTCAGATAACAATATTTGGCACAGGTGCTGTATATTCCATGATGCCAAATTCTGAGATTGGCGATTTTTTGGCTGATTTTATTATGTATCTGGCAACCTCGTTTTTGTTACATCATACATATGGAGACCTATAAGAATTATGAAGAAAATTCTATTTTGGTAACTCTAGAATTTACGTCATCGCGCACGTCATGATAAGTCATCTTGGCAACATTTCTTCATCGCCAAAAAAATTCAGAATTTGGTATCATGGATTATACGGCATCTGTGCCAAACAGAACTTTACTTTTGAACAAAATGAGGTAAATGTTGACTTTCTTTACAATGTGTTCATTTCATTGTATTATAAACTTCCTCCGATTAACTACGATATTATATATATCCTTTTTTCAAAACCTTCATAATTCTTATCGATATCCATCAATGAATATACGCTTACTGTGTTATATTCATTGTTGAATATAAACAAGAGTTATGAAAATTTTGAAAAAAAAAACATAAACAAAGATTCTAAACACATGAATAAGTTTACTATCAGGTTCTTTCAGCAATAAATGTCAAAAACTAATTTTTAAAAAATCATTTTTTAACTATGCAATGGCTTTTTTATGTTGTTTTGTTCTCACATAGCTAACTACTCTTTATTTAATTTATTTGTATTAAAAATCAATGTTCTTTTCTGTATCATATTTATCTACTCGTTAAAATTCAAAATCAGAAAGAATATATTAGTATTAACATTAAGAATTTGCTAAAAGAAATTTCGATTTCCGTTACCAAAAATCAGATTTATTTGTATTTTGTTTCTTAAAATTTAGTACCAAACGCTTTTTATAATTTTTTATCAAAGATGTGTACACTAAAACAAGAGTATTGTCTTTTTAAACTGATGAATGTATTTTTTAATAAATCGTATTTGACTTTTAAACAATCTACATGATATAATTAAATTTATTATATATATCTATAAATAAAGTGTTTAATTAAACCACACGTTGAATAATAGAGAACTAAAATTACATGGAAGCAGTAAATAAAATAATCGACCACATTACAAATTTTAATCACCTCACTTTTTGAGTAAAAATGAAACAATTTGTAAATTGTTATTTGAAAAAATAATTTAATATAAAAATCGCATCAAATTTATGCACTTTTTGAAACAAATTTCGTCAAATAATTGTAATAATTGTTACATAAAGTTATAATCATTTAATTTCATGAGAGAACAAAGATTTTATAATCAAACATTTTTCAATTGTTATAACATCACGTTTTTTGCTATTCTTGTATCAACACCGTGTTATTATCAAACAATATTTTGCAATTTAATTTTGACTAATACGTTTAATTCAAATGCTTTAAAACTTGTTTCCAGATAATGAATACATTCATAATCTTAATTAATATCATAAATAATTAGGAGAATTGTATAACTTTAAATTTATATAGCTTGTTTTGGATAAATATTAATATATTCTGTCGAAATATATAAACAATTATGCAATTTTTATTCAGTTAATACAAAATATCCATTATATGAAAATTAAAAGTAATGTGCGATAAAATAGCTGTCATTTAATTCCTCTGTGATAAAAGCAACTCACTATCTTCAACCGTATCCGCAAACTTGGTGACTACTGGGCTTTGTTCACTCATCGCCTGGTCGCCATTTTGCTTTGTTTCAACCTTTCACTTTCAGCTCAGCCGCTGGAACGTCGAGCTTGATTAATGAAAGCGAGAGACAAATGGTACTTTGAGTAATACGGAGAGAAAATTTCTTTTTTAAATCTGTTTTTTTTTTAGAGGTTCTTCCAGACCTTTTCTCCATCTTCTTCTCCTTGGAAAGATGGATTTGAGTGTAGACAAGTTGTGAAAGTGGTACGCAGAAGGCGTTTTGCGATGATACTGCTTCAATATATTTTTTTATTTTTTATTTTGTTGAAACATAAAATTCCTGTTGCATTATTCAGAGGGATGAAGTAGAGATATTTATTGGCGAGATGTGCTGACTGTGTAATAAGATTTTTCTGTTAGGTACTTGACAAAGACATTACGGATCTCTTCCATTATCAGAAGCTCCTGGTTTTGAGAGACTGCTTTATTGAAATTGACTTTTATGAAACGGATTATGCATTTAAATCCAAATTTCAAAATATCACCTTTTAAAGTGTTGTTAAACTGTTAAAAACAAACACATTCTAAATTATTATTATGCTTGTACGCAATTTTCATGTTAACCTTTCTCTGCAGTAGCAAATCATTTTAACATTTCAGTTATTTTATAAAATAGTAATAAGAAATAAAATATTCTTACATATATAGAATTAGTAATAAAGATCTTAGTTGGAATAGAAATTATCAGACTTATTAACACCAATAGATAAAACTTATGCATCAGAACAGAAATTCACTTTGTATTTTAACTAAAAATAAGCTTACAATTTCATTATTAAATTACATTTATTGAAACACTTGTTAAGAACCTAGAATTTTTTGCATAACATCATAAATTTTATTATAATCATTAAGTTCAAAATAACTATTAGACTTTTTCTCCTAATGTTTTATGTATTCATCAAAATAGTTCAATCCATGTTTATTAGTTCTCCGGGTACAATCATCCAACACAAGAAACAGCTGCGCTCTAAAATTCAAAAATTAATATATCTTTTATCCAGTAACTGAATTTATCATTTTACTTCAAGCGTTTTGTTTACCCGTTTATATTTATCGCTTGTATTTTACAGTTTCACTAACTTAATTTATTTAATAATTAAGATATATATATATATATATATATAACCACTCAAGGATTTTTAAAATTAATTTTTCAAATGGTATTGTATCAGGATATAAAATAAATTTTAAAGTTTCTTCAAAATTTTTAAACTGCGTAAATATTGCAGAAAATTCCAGAATCAGGAATTGAATTACCATTGAAAATTCTTTCGTCAATGACTCTTTATTTGGCTTTTCGTGACATTTACTTAAAAAAATTTTTTTGTATTTGGATAATATTTATATGAATTTGAAAGAATATCACGATTTAAAAGTTTTAATTTGACTTCGAATGCTTTGATTAAGTCAAGATTATAATGACTGTTTTATATAAACACAGTGTAGTTTTATATTTAATTCATTTAAATTAGAGCATAAATCAGTGAAAAAATGTAACTTTGCTAGCCTTTATACATCCATTAATTGATTGTATTGGTCAATAATGTTCTCATTTTTTAGAACTAATCTTATTTCCTCCAAACAATCTACAAATCTTCATATTATATATATATATATATATATATATATATATATATATATATATATATATATATATATATATATATATATATATATATATATATATATATATATATATATATATATATATATAACAACCGATGTAGGTCAATAATGTAAATAAATCAATAAATAAAATAATAAAGAAATTATAAATAACACTTTATTGATTTTTATATTCTTTTTTACTCAATCAGTTACTTCATTTGTTTACAAAGAAAAGTTTCAGAAATGATATTCGAATTTTCGTAATGAATTTAATTTCTATTTATGATAAAGCAAACAAAAAACTTCACTCTTCTACGGCATTGGTTTCTGTGAAGCAATTAATTTGGTCTGTCAACAAATTTTAGTACCGTTAAAAGGAGAAACATTGGAACCAGGATATAAAATGTTGAAACAAACAACGTCAAATTTTATGCTAAATATTTATATTGACGATTTAATCGAATCAATTCAAGTTGAAAGTTAAAAGGATTTGAATTTTTATGTTTAAATACCTTCTGGGAGTGAAATATTTATTCAAATGACTTATTCTGGATACAAATGTTTCTTTGGAAGAAGCTAACATGATAAAAATAAATATTTATAATAGATTAGATGAAAATAATAATTCAAAAGTATTAAGCATTTTATAGTGTCACAGGACAAATTATTCCGTTTGATATACGTATTTACATTTGATTAAAATTTACTTTTTTATTTGAAGCATAATCTAAGAATTAAATATATTCAAATGAATAAAGATTTTCATTTTATAAATTTAAATTTAGATAGATAGTAAATTAGAATGTTTAACCTTATTGGTTACGTAACTTTTTGGAGAAAAAGGTCACAAATCATCCTTGACCAATGTTTTAAATTTAATTTTAAATGATTACAAATGTTTAGACATTGGTTAAAATTTCAAATGATTCGCTTGTTTCTCAAGAATACATCAATAAAATGTTTAATTGAAACTAAACTACTTCTCAATTTAATTCAACGTTATAATTTTATTTTAAACACAAAGAGTAATCTGAAAAGGATTAAAATTTAAAGTGAAATCCGAAATTAATACAGATATCAAAATACTAGAAATTTAGTGCTTAAAATGTTAAACGGAAGACTGCAAAGGTAATAAGTTACGCCTATCCATGAAGAATGAAGGGTCCTTAGGTTGAATATATTCATAAAATGGTTTTTGTTATTTCAGAGCATTAAGTTATTTCAATGCATATTAGTCAATCCAAATTTAATGCTGCTCAGTTTATATAGTGAAGAAGGTTTGACACGAGCTCCAGTGGCTCAGTAGCTTCACGCCGCTTCCCGTAAGCTCAGCAAAGTGAAGCATCATTTGCCGCGGGCAGTGGTTGGGAGGGTGACCACGGTGTACACTCTTTCACTGGGTTGCTGGAACTCCGTGGGTTGGGGACGTGTCCACGTTCATCTGTGACGTCCAAAGTCCTTCCGCTGGTGTGGCGTGGATGTGGAGAGGAGGGTGCAAGCTCAGGTGTGGCTTCGTCACCTGACCGTGGTTTAAAATTACGAGGCACCTTAAAAAGAGCAAAGTCGTACTTTCACCTTCGTGATGCTCTGATCCAAACGAATGACGCTCTCTATTGACTTAATTGGCATAGCCAAAGGCATAGCGGGCTTGGCTTGTCCAAGTGTCATAAGCAACAACAACAACACTTTTTTTGAGCACTTTCTTTTTATTTCTTCCTTTATAACAAGTTTTTTGTTTTCAAAATAAATACATTGAATTATCATTTCTTGACATATTTATCCTGAAAAATATAAGCTATAGAATCATATTTAGAAATATTTTTTCTTATTTTTAGTAATGAATTATAGCTGTAAGCTAGTACTTTATTCTTTTTTTCAGGTTAGTAAAATTTGTGGTCGTTGCATGATATGTTTCTACCTCAGGTAATGTTAATTTTTCATGTCATATGCTCCAATTTATGAAGAAACTATAGTCAAATTAAAAATTTTAAATGTATTATTTCTTTATATATCATATACTTATAATGCAAACGATTCGTTAAAAATACATAAATCACTTTGACGCTCTCTATTGACTTAATTCGCACTGCCAAAGACAAAAGCGAGCTTGGCTTGTCCAAGTGTCATAAGCAACAACAACAGGTTTGACAGAACACTTTGACAAACATTGCGCCTACTTTGTATTATAAATAGGAAAATATATAGTAGTTTCTTATATTTTTAAATAATTTATTCATATGCTTCTTAAGATGTATCCCTTTCTTCATCAATATCTCCCAGTTCGATTCCTGCTTTAATACGAGATATGAATGATACAATTTTGAATAAAAATTTTATTTATTTATGAAAGGAAATATGATTTATGATTTTTTGAAGAAGGAATTTTAAAAGAGAAATTTAAGAAATCAAATCTCTAAGTTAAGATGACGTTATTCTGTATGGGTCAAATATTTAAAAAATTTAAAGAGGTATAGTTTCTACTCAGGATATGATGCCCCTCGAAACCGAAGGTGTTATCAAATTAGTAATCAAACTATGATAAATTAACGGCATTGCTTATCACACTTTTTTACTCTCTGTACCAAATAGTTTCAAATTGGAACGTTCTTCAAAAAAATTACCGCAGATGGCTAAGGAAGGGAATGATAATTGAGTATCCAAAATGTGATGGTAAGAAAAAAATGCTCTCTTTTTTACAAATAAATTACGTGAAATGTACTGAAAATATAGAGATTAAGTATTATTGGCAATTCTTTGATAAGAACTAAACATATAAATGAGAAAAAAAAATAGAAAAAAATTAAATCAATTTCAACTTGTGAAAATGCTTATTTCGTTTGATTGCAAGCAGCAATATTTATTTATAGCTCAGATTTTTTAATTTAGGATCCTTACATTTCTGGAATTTTAACAAGTATATATGAAGTCTTTAATATATTAAACATTTATAGCATAAATAGTCATTCTTTTCTGTAATTTTTTTAAAATAATTATTTTCAACTTTAAAAAATGCTCTATTTCTGAAGTATTTACTGATTTTTGAAAGCAGTATCCAAAATTTGTAGTTAAATGATGAAATATATTACATATGCTGTATAATTAAATAATTAAATAAAATATATAAGGATATGTTATTAAAAAATTAAATAAATTATATAGGCTTGATTAAAATTTAATCTATTGGGCAAAGTAGTAAATAGTGTATTGTTATAACAATAATAGTTAGTGATGGTAATAATGATTTATATAGGTTATTACTAATAGCTTTTATATCTTAATATACTTTTAACAATAAGGTTATTGATAAAACGTAAGGAAGTCATAAAGAACTTATAACTTAACAAACTTTTTTATCTTATCAGAGCTGTGGCTTCTTTTATAATATACAAGCTTCAAAATGAACTCTCCTATTGTTAACTAGATTATTGAAAAATGAATGTGAGAGTTAATTGTTCTTCCCAAAAGTGGAGATTTCAATGTCTGGGCGCCCCCTGGAGGGAATTGTTCACACTCACCTGTAATGACATTTTCTACAGAATCCTATAAGATATTTATGGAGAATTTGTTGATCATACAATGTATAAAATTCCTTCTTTTTCATATTATCAAAAACAAATGAAGCACTTTGTATCTGGGTAATATTATTTCTGTAAATCAAGTTTATTTTACCAGCTTATGGAAAAAAACCTCAAAAAGAGATAGAGAAGAAATATCATCGCTATACAATTTTGGTATAATAGTAAGAGCAGATATGTAGACTGAAGTGTATATATAGCTGTCCAAATATTTCGTACAAAACTAGAGTGGCCAATTTATCTGAAGTTTTCATGATTTTTTCAGATTCAAACTTAGCTAGAGTAGCTTTGAGTGCTGACAAAGTCATTAGCTCGATTTTTTTCAAGAGTGTAATTTTGACTTTACACAGTCATGATCTTCATGAGGTGTATAAAAAGAGTACCCCCACCCGATGGTATCTCCACCTGGTTGTGGTGGGTGGGCTTGAACACTCCAGCAACCCAGAGAGCTATTCGGTTGTAGCTTAGCTCTATGCTAGAAGATATGTAGAGTGAAGTGTAGCTGTCCAACTTTTTAATACAAAACTGGAGAGGCCAATTTATCTGAATTTTTCATGATTTTTTTCAGATTCAAACTTAGCTAGAGTAGCTTTGAGTGCTGACAAAGTCATTAGCTTGATTTTTCCAAGAGTGTAATTTTGACTTTACACAGTCATGATCTTCATGAGTTGAATATAAAGAGCACCCCACCCGATGGTATCTTCACCTTGTCGTGGTGAGTGGGCTTGCACGCTCCAGCAACCCAGAGAGCTATGCCGGCTGTAGCTTAGCTACTGGCAGGGTCTGTCTTGTCGGGTCTTCGTTGGGTAGGAACCAGACCAAAAAAAGATACCTAGGAGAAGGACAACTCCGATCCAAACCTCAACATCAGTGTTCCATACAAGGAGTGGCTGGATTTTTTATCTGCAAATTTCAGGTGTAGGAGCAATGTCAGACTTCAACCCTTTGGTGCTCTAGGTACTTTGTACGAAACGAAGCAGCTCATTTCACCCTTGGCTAAATATAGTTCGCTTATATCTTCAGATCCTTTGATTTTCCAATGGCGCGAAGGCTTCCTGAGTTTGCACCAAATGTCACATTGAAGAGGCCAGTCCCAAACATCTTTCAGAATGCGCTGGTCAACTTCGTGAGGATCTCCTAAAGGAGTCCTGTTTGGCTGTGTTGAAATCAAAAGCGGACGTCCTTATGGATCTGATCTGATATCAGATCAGAGGGATTAGTAAGAAGAAGAAGACGAAAAAGAGTACCCACCAACGGTCTGCAGGCTCTATTTCTATAGAACACAATATATTCTGTTGTATACAAGACTCCTTCTACAGCCTGTGTGGTCTATGTACACACTCTCTTTTCACACTCTTTAAACTGTAATATACTCTATACTCTCCCGTATTCAAGTTTCGTCTCAATATAATTATCATCGAGGTGTGTATTCTCGATTTTGCCTTGCACCTATGTTGAAGCTCTTGAGTTACATTGTCTAATCTTCTTGGAGGTCATATCCTATGTTTGAAACAGCTGCCAAAATCTGGAGTCTAACAGACACTAAAAATGTAGAACAATAAAAATGTTTTAGTGTCTGTTAGACTCCTAGTAGTAGTAGGAGTCTAACAGACACTAAAAATGTACAAAAATGTAAAAATGAGTTTCGTAAGTGCATGTCCAAGGTATATGCCACTATGCGTTAACTTTTTTCAACCTATCTTGTAAATGATTCCGTCTAATCATCTTAATTGCAATCTGTAGAGTTGCAAAAATTTATTTCAATTTTAAGAAAATTAAGAATAAATTATCGCATACAAATTGGTTGTTTTTCACTCCTATAAACATCCATTAGAACTTCACTCAGATGAAGTAAATTTCCCCTCTTAAAATTCAACTGAATTTAAATTATTAAGCAAAAGTTTTAAAGAAACATCAGAGAGTTAATCATATCTAACCAGAATCAATTTTTTTTTCTCTCAGTGAATTATCAAAAAATTTATTTAGTCTTAAACGAGTTAGGCGCCATCTGGTAATCATTGTGTGCTTTAACACATTAGATATTTTTTGGAATTATGGAAACCTGTTAAAATTCAAGTATTTTCTTCTTTAAAAAGTATATAAAAATTAAAAAAAAAACATTAAAAATAATTAATAATTCAAACTTTAAAGAAATTTAAAAATTTTCAAAAATGATTTAACCTTAAAAAGAGAGAGAGAGAGAGATGAAGGTATTATTCTATTATACTCCCTCAATCCATCATTGAAATGATTGTTGTTTCACCCAGAAGTAAGTTTTGGCTTTTAAATAAGTTTTTTTCGATAAATGTAAATAAATTGCGTGTACTGTTTTTAATTGCTTCTAAAAAATATTAAAATTTATAAACAATTCATCTCGCAAATATTTCGTACAATAATGATGATTATTTTCCCCGTTACGATGATTAACTTACAGGGGTATAATGAAGCTGTACCTAAAATTTCTTACTATTAAGAAAGCGCATAAATTGAAATCATTTTCTGAATTATACTGCGTAACACCAACTTTATAAAAATAGTGGCAGATATTTCTATTATTTTTAAAAAAATATGCTTGTAATTTTTATTTCAGCTCTAGTACAGTAAAATAATAACTATTGAAATATAAACAGATTGAATATAATGTAAGTATATAAATTTCCTATGGATTATTAAGATTTATATTTAAGCGTTATGGCTTAGTGGCAGCGTTTCACGCTCCCATAACTCAGGTCCTCGGTTCGATCCTCGGGTTGGGCAAGATTGACTCAGCCTTTCATCCCTTCAGTGAGTCGATTAACTGAGTACCAATCATGCTTGGGAACTAAACACTGGGGGTCTTACGTTAGTTTGACCACCTAACTGGGATATATGCTTTGCACCCCAGGGCCCTCGGTCATGAAAACAATTATAGACACTGTAGGCCTTGGCCCACATGGGCTGTCGTGCCATGGAGTTTAGTTTAATTTTAGTTTATTTAAGCATCAACTTATTGATTAAACCAAAAGTATTTCAAAAAGTCAAATGCCTCATTTTTTTTTTGAGTTTAAGAGACTTTATTTATGATGAAGATATCAGTAAATTTAATTTAAGCTGCATGGCTTGAAATCAGTAAATCAATGCGAATTTTATCTTAACAAGCTTGTCAGCCGAAGAATAAAAAAGAACAGTCTTGGGTTCTTACATCGGCAAAATTGTTCGTCAAATTATTGCTTCCGGAACCTCAATCTGCGAATGCGAACTAAAAATAACGGTTAATGAACTTTACTCATAAATAAGGATGAGTAAATATAGAAGATGATTAAAATTCCCGACGTTTTACGCTGATATCTTATAGCAACAAAATTAGAACAAACTTATTCGGTTTCCGAAACTCAATTAACACAAAAATAGAAAAAAAGTATCTGAGAAAAACAACAGCGAAGATTATATACTGGCGTTGGAAAATAGAAAACCTTTGACAGAAATTCTGTTTTATTTTAGTTTTTATATGGCAATTTTATAAAAATGCTTGCGAATATACACTTAGGTGTGCTTTTTGTGATATCTTGGTGAGCAAATTAATTTGGAAAAGGATTTTTTTATTTTAATTGATGCATATTTTTACTTCGGATTAAGTAAATAATAAGAGAACTAAAAATAGGTATATTTTATGTGCGATTGTGTGTTTGGTTTTAAAACCCTTCCTTTTTAAATGTAATAGAGTTAAATGTTTCTCGATCTCTTTAAACTTCTGAACATTATGAATTCATGATGCAAATATATAATCTGTTTTTTCCTTGGAGAGCTTCTCAAAGAATTCTGCATCTTTTGAATGATTAACCACTTGCAATAATTCTCGCTCATTATTAGAATAGTTTTTTAAAAAAAGCTCTTTATCGTAAATATATGTACGCCTACTTTAAATTAAACCTTCAAAAGTTTTGAGAGTTTGCATCAAAACTATATACAACTGACTCTATCTATTAAATCACTCATTTTCTTTAGATCTGATAAATATTCTATGAACATTCATCAATTTACATTCAAAACAGATTAGACAATTACTTAATATTTTATTACTCATATTATATTTTGTATAAATATATATATATATATATATATATATATATATATATTATATATATATATATATATATATATATATATATATATATATATATATATATATATATATATATATATATATATATATATATATATATATATATATATATATATATATATGTATATATATATATATATATATATATATATATATATATATATATATATATATATATATATATATATATATATATATATATATATATATATATATATATATATAATATATATATATATATATATATATATAATATATATATATAATATATATATATAATATATATATAATATATATATAATATATATATAATATATATATATATATATATATATATATATATATATATATATATATATATATATATATATATATATATATATATATATATATATATATATTAAAATTTTAATGTTAAAAATTTTTATTAAGAATATTGAAGTTCATTTGCTTATTGGTACCATGAATATGAGTAATTAAAGTTTCAGGACAATAAAACAATTTAGCGTTTAAAAATTCACAATTAAGCATTAATGTTAGAACTGCGTGTGTATCTTCTTTAGTTTTTTTAACTGTTTAATTTCAGAACCGTGTGTTCCTTGTGAAGGGAGTTGTAATTTAATAGAGATGAAAATATTATTCTGTACAATAACCCTTATTCTTTAACAATTTATAACCTTTTAGTTTAAACTAATGTTGTTCAAAGTATTAAAAATGATCGTAAAAATATAGTTCATTCTGAGGAATTCAAACCCTTTTATTCATACTTTTGGTTGCTAGTTCCTGCCAACCCAAGTCGCTAAAAACAAATATCCACAACGTATTTCTAAAACAAAATTAAGTAACTAAATGCTCATCTTAGATTACGTCCTCCTTTCTCAAAAATATCCCCACATACTAAAATAAAGACATTAGATTCTTACCAAGTTTAGCTTGCATAGATTTGACAATTTGATTAGATTAAAAATGATCGTAAAAATATAGTTTATTCTGAGGCATTCATACTCTTTCATTCATACTTTTGGTAGCTAGTTCCTGCCAACCCAAGTCGCTAAAAACAAATATCCACAACGTATTTCTAAAAGAAAATTAAGTAACTAAATGCTCATCTTAGATTACGTCCTCCTTTCTGAAAAATATCCCTACATACTAAAAGAAAGACACTAGATCCTTACTACGTTTAGCTTGCATAGACTTGACAATTTGATAAGATTAAAAATGATCATAAAAATATAGTTTATAGAGGAATTCATACTCTTTTATTCATAATTTTGGCTGCTAGATCCTGCCAACCCAAGTCGCTAAAACAAATATCCACAGCGTATTTCTAAAACAAAATTAAGTAACTAAATGTTCATCTTAGATTACGTCCGCCTTTCTCAAAAGTATCCCCACATGCTAAAAGAGAGACACTAGATTCTTATTACGTTTAGCTTGCATAGACTTGACAATTTGATAAAATTAAGGCAGCCTTATAAAGTAATTCTGGCTGAATTAAAGAAGAGGTCACCCTGTCATAATAGGAACGCCCTACTCTGTTAGTCTACCACGGTACCAAGCGACATATTTTGTAAATATGCTTTCTTCTTTAAGTTTTCAGCTTAAGATGAATACCTTAGATATTTCAACATTTTAGAAATCTTATAGTTATTTCGGAATGATATATTTTCTTTGATGAACACTATACAAAAGACTGTCTCTTAAGCTTCGATATAAAAACTTTACTTTCTAATTCCCTTTCATCAATTAATATCAATAAGCATTAAATATCAATAAGAAGAATTAATAAGAAATATTTTAAAAATGTAAATGTATAGAAATAACATTAAGGCAGATATATAAACGATTTATGGATTCATCTGGCAAATGTGACACCTCTTTAACCTCTAATTTAAATTTTATGGAACTAGCTTATTTATAACCGATATGTTTACAATGTGTAATTAACGTGATTAATTATAGTTTAGGATGAGGTATGCGAAATATTTTTAATAAACAAAGCATACGAGCAAAACTGTTCTCCAATGTGAATGAATATTTTCTGTAATTAATTAAGTCGAAAAAATTGCAAAAATCAAATGTTCCTCTGAATTTTCAGTTGTTCTAATGTGCTATGACCGCCATGATAATTGTTACATCTTGTTATTTGTTAAGTAATTTTATCTGTTTTTGCATTCTAATTTCACCTATTTTGATGTCTTGTTTAAGGTAAAAAGCACCATGCAAATAATTTCTGCCTGATATTGAAATTATTTCATTTATAATCTATATTTTTTGAACTTGAATCAATCTTGTATGCAACGCAAGCATTTGCACAATTATAAATTTTCATTCTTTTGAAAAACCATCTGATGTATGTTTGAAGATTTCATTATAAATTTTAAGGATTTTTATTTTAGCTTTAAATTATTATTAACGCTCACGTTATTTGCATGCATTTAAAGAAATATTATATCTATGTTTAATCAAAACTGTGTCTTTATTTTCATGTTACCAAAAAGGCACAGTAAAATACAAATACTCTAAATTCATTGTATCTGAAAATGATTGTGTGCATTTTAAAATCAAAAAATAAATGAAAAGTAACAAAATATCGAAAACTAATTAACACCAACCGATTATCAGAACTTTGATAGAAAATTAATTTACACACTAAAAAATGAACAAACTACTCATTTTCAAAACTACGAGAATACGAAAACAGTATCACAATAAACAAAACAGAAAAATAAGGCAAAAGAACTTCTGCTAAAATAATTAGAAAACAGAAAGGTTTTAATTGACGCCATTAAATCCAATTTAGAGTACTAATTAGGACAAGTGTTTGATTAGGAGTATGCTTGTTATGTATCGTTATTTTTTTCATTCTTCACTAATCCGATACAACTAACACCGATTTTTTCAGTTGCAGCTGATTTTTATAATCGTAATCGTATTCCAGTTTGTAAGAATGTGCACACACAACTTAGCGATTAATTTTCTATAGAAAAAAAAACATCTATGTTTCTGGTTTAGATATGTTAATGAGCGTGATAATTATGATCAGATTTTTGGAAAGAATCTTTTTTTTTAGTTTCATGAATTATGAAAATTAAAAAAAAATCAGCTCTGTTATGTTTGAGTAGAATTTATTTTGTTTGAACAAATCCTCTTAATGACATCGTTATTCACGAATATGATAAAATTCATTATTTTTATTTCTTTGGAATATTAAGTGAAGTATATTGATAGTATTTTTATCAGAGCATTTTTTGTTATCTCTTTCCCCGGTGGCAACGGTGTTATTTTAATGATATCCTGATGATTTTTTTTTCTTATACGATAAAATGTTAGCACTAAAAACTTTTATTATTTAAAAATATTCACCATGTTATGAACTTATCATTATATCACATTATTAATATATCTTACTCAACTACTAAATTTTAATCAAATCCGGAATTTTAATCAAATAAAAAAATTTTAAAACTAAATATGTGAAAATCCAATTTATAATATACTTACTCTTATTCATCACGAGATAGGTGTTTTCGTCTTCCTCTATGAGAATATGGTTTTATATATATATTTATATATATATACAAGCTGACCCAGCCACGCGTTGCAGTGGCTGAGTTTTTAAAATACATTGAATCAATTTTTTACTAATTCTTGGGTTCAATCAAGTTAATATTTTCTAAAAAATTTAGAATAGGTTCATTCATAGGAGATTAAAAATAAAACGTTTCACCAAAATTTAATAGTAATAGGTAAAGTATCGAAATTTTGAAATTAAGCACAAATCAACATATACTTTCTGAATTTACATTTTATTCATCTTATATTAAATTATAGTTTGTAATCAGTGACTTACTTATAAAATATACTATATAAGTTAAAGACATCTAAAAATAAATTGTTATAAATGAGGTAGATAACATTGACATCGAACTATTATTATTTTAATTTTAAATTATATTAAAACTAAAAATTTTTTCCACGGCATTATACTGAAATAAAAAAAATTAAAATAATTTATCATTCGAATAAATAAATTAGATCAAAATGTTCTACTGAATAAATTAATAATTATCAAATTATAAAATAAAAATAAAAAATAATAAAAGGCTATTAAGAAATACTTACATATTTTCGAGGTGGTATAAAAATTAGTAGAGAAAAACAGTATTAAATAAAATTTTATTTTACTATTTATAATATTAAAAATATTCAAACTGAATACTGCACAATAATAATACTATACAAAGTATAATTATGAAAATGATTCACGAAAAATTGTTATAGTATCATTATACATCATGAAAATATATGTAAATTCTATATTTAAACACGCGCTTGCGCGCGCACGATAATTTTCTCGAAGATGGTATAATCCAGAAAAATAAACACGTTGCCATCTGCCGAATACCTGTGCAACTTACATGCTAAACCGCCATCTATTAGGAACTTACAGAACTAACCAAAAAAAAAATTTAGGGTTGTACTACCCCTAACATTTAGGGGGATGAAAAATAGATGTTGGCCGATTCTCATAGATACAGGATAAGCACAAAAAATTTCATCAAAATCGGTCAAGCCGTTTCGGAGGAGTATGGCAACGAAAACTGTGACACGAAAATTTTATATATTATATATATATATATATATATATATATATATATATAATTTATATTCAATGTGAAGGGTGAAGATAATACATAATGCCTCAAATTTAATATTTTGTGCTAAAAATTTTCTTTTAATGTGTTTTATGTTGATATCTGATGACATCGTAATCCATCTACAAAAACAAATCACATAGTTTTAAATTTACATTCCACACAGTTTTAAATTTACATTCCACATATCAACATTCTACATTAAAATGTTTCTGAAAATATCTGATAGGGAGCGCATTACAATAAAACATCAATAGAAAATGTCCAACATAAATTGATTAATATATACTATACGTAAGTATATTTTATTATAGATAAGTATAAAAATTTATAAACTTATCAAAATAGTACTGAAAATATATTAATGTTAAATGTATGATAATAATATATATTTATATATATATATATACATACACACACACACACACACACATATATATATATATATATATATATATATATATATATATATATATATATATATATATATATATATATATATATATATATATATTCTATATGTATATGCCGACTAACTTGTCTGGTGGTCAGCGTGCCTGACTACGGACAAGAAGGTCCTGGTTTAGAATCCCAGTTCGGGCATGGATATCATTTTTCTCTCTATCTACATTGTTCTTTCCTTGTATGAATGAGGTGTGAATGGTTGCCTACCTTATAAACGGGTACCTATGGTATGTGTGTACTGAGGAAGTCGGACTTCACACCAAAATATGGCTCAGTTGAAAAAGTGGAGCAGCGCACCACTTGTTGCCAGCCGAGCTGGCACACAACAACGAATGAATATATATATATATATATATATATATATATATAATATATATATATATATATATATATATATATATATATATATATATATATATAAAGTTTACAAACAATAATATATATATATATATATATATATATATATATATAGTATTTTATTGCGAAATATAATGTTTACAGAGAAAATTAAAGGAGCTTCAAAAATGTATAAAATTAAGGAACTTACTTCATTAATGTGAGAAAGGTTCAGTAAAGTTAAATTTCTATAAAAAAAGAAATACAAAAAAAATTTTTTTCGCTCAGTTTATTTCATTTGAAATATATTTAAGATAAAATTCTATATTTTTTATACTTGTTACAAATAAATTCTAAATACTTAATAATAATACTATTGATACTACAATTTCTATATAGAAAAGTTTCTTAAGTTCCATTACATCAGTGAGAGAGAAGATACCACAATCTTCAATACTCTAAAAATTTCTTAAATTTCTAAAAAATAAATAATAATAATAAAATAATAAAAAAATAAATAAATATAATACTCTAAAAAATAAATAAAAAATTTCAAAAAAGATTCACAATAAAAAAAAATGTAAACTCAGTGCAGTAAATAGATATTGATAGCAAATTGCTTTGCTTTAAATGTTGCAAGTAATATGAATTATTTATATTTATACATTTCATACGTAAATAATATCTCTAAAAGATGTCTTGTTGTGATCAGTATCATTTGAATAAACGAAGAAAAAATTGGCTGCGGATTTTTTAAGATAACTATTTGTATGTTAAAGTTAACTAAACTCTGATAGTTAAATAATATCAGTTAACTTCACAGTAATGATTATTTTTTGTGAACCTTTATTGAAAGATTGAGTCAATCATCTTTTAAACCATCGACTACATTGATATGCCATAACTACAGAAAGCTTCTTTATATAACCATCAATCATGTGGGATAATATGACTGGTTTTATTATAAAATTACTCATATTACAGACAACTATTTCTTGAAATAAAATGTTTCCCTATGAATATAAATGATTATCATATGTTTCGAGTATTTCAACAAAAATCTTATTATGAAAGACATGGAGCTGGTTTATTACATTTTATTATAATTTTTGCTTAGCATATTATTTGCTTGGTTTTATTAAAAAATACTATATACAGAAGATATGATTTTGAAAGTTGAAATAACAAATAGTTACTAATGTTGTTGTTGTTGTCGTGTGCCAGCTAGGCTGGCAATATGGAGTGCACTGCTCCACTTTTCCAACTGAACCGTATTTAGATGTGGAGTCCGACTTCCTCAGTACACACATGCCATAGGGACCCGTTTATAGGGTTCACTCCACATTCATACAAGGAAAGGACAAAGACAGGATAGATAGAGAGAGAAAGTACATCCATGCCCGAACCGGGATTCGAACCCAGGACCTCCCTATCCGCAGTCAGACAAGCTGACCACTAGACAAGTTGGTCGGCAATATAGTTACTAATAACCCATGATATTAAAAAACAATATTGACAGTTACTCATTTAGATAAGCATATAAAATAGCATACAGAAATTGAATAAATTTTTCAATTACATTGAAATCATGATGTAAATTTTATTTATAAGAGAAAATGGTCGAGTAGAAAAATTTTTCCACATCTAATATTTGTTAATGAATTGTGATTTTATATATTTTTATTATTTAATTATTGGTTGCAGCTGATAATAATATACTAACGCTTTTGTGATGCGTTAACTAATAACAAAATGAATAATCTTCATGGAGACGAAATGAAGAAGCTGGTTTCTTAAATAAGAGCATGTACATTATCGAGATGATAAAAAAAGTACATTATATACAAAACAAAATCAATCTATTTGCTACATGAAATGTGATACGCCATCTGGTGAACAACTTTTCCAATCGAGCTGCGAACATTTTCCAAAAATGCTTAAAACTACTTATGTCAATTATTTATTTATTTAGGTTACACATAATATTTTCAAAAGTTAAAGATAAACTTAATTAATGTTGATTACTTAGAAATAATCAGAATGAGATATTTGGAGTTCATGGAAGCAAAATAGAATTTTAAGAGAACAGCCAATTCAATCCAAACTCACATCAGATTCATCTACAAAATCAAGGGAAAATTATTTTACATTCTTCTAATGAATCATTAAAATATTTAATTGTTAGAATCTGAACAAATGAAATAATCTAATAAATTTTACTTTAGCCTTTTAAAGAACTTTTTTTTACGAAATTCAAACAGGTGGTAGAAAATACAGAAGTATATACAAAAATAGTAAGGAAATTTATCGGTAGATGATATACATATACTTATGGGATTTTAATTTTTCAATTTGGGAATACCCAAAAAATTTGGCATAATATGCATGCAATCGTTGCAATCGTTTTTTTCATAATTTATTATCCAAAATTTAGGTTCACAAATTATCTTCCATTAAAACTTATTTTATGTACTATTTCTGTACTAACAAATTAATACATTAATTTGATCATGAATGTTGATATTTAAATTGTGAATAACATGTCTTCATATATTAATATTAAATTGGTATAAACAAATTTTATAAGATCAGAAGCCGCCCAACTTGTCCAGTGGTCAGTGTGCCTGACTGCGGATAAGGGGGTCCTGGGTTCGAATCCCGGTTCGGGCATGGATGTACTTTTCCTCTCTCTATCTATCCTGTCTTTGTCCCTTCCTTGTATGAATGGATTGTGAATGGTTGCCTACCCTATAATTGGGTTCCTATGGCATGTGTGTACTGAAGAAATCGGACGCCAAACCAAATGTGGTTCAGTTGGAAAAGTGGAGCAGCGCACCCCATATTGCCAGCCTAGCTGGCACACGACAGTAACAACAACATAAGATCAGAAAACAATACAATTTCAAAATTATTATTTACATTCAATTACAAATTTGAATCCTGTTTTTAATGTTGTTATATTTTTAATATTTTGCTGTTAAGCTAATGAATATTTTCTTTTTAACATATAAAAATTTCCGTAGAGAAAATTTATAGAATCTATTTTCCAGAGAAAAACGTAATTTTATTTATTAATAAATTCCTCAATTAAAATTATGCGTAAAAATAATTTTAATGTAAAGTAGTAATATAAGAAACTAAGTTATGTACAAATGCAATTATGTAACTGTTCACGTATAAAATTTCTCATGCATCAATGCATAAACACAACTAATAATAATAAAATACTATGTTCTATTACTATGTTTATGTATTATTAGTATAGCTTTATAATAATACATAACTAATAATACTAAATATAGAAGCAAATACTAAGCAATTTGTACAACACTTATAACTACGAAAGATAATAGAATTCTTTTCCGAGAAACTTAGCATTGTTTTAAGCACTTTCATAATTTGATTTAAAAACGTCTGCTAGATGTATCAAACTTAAATTAATATTTCCCCACATATTTTTACTCAATACTTAAAGTTTCATTATTTCACAGTTAATATATAAATTTAAATTTCGAAATCTCATTTCTTGTTATCAATGGTATATAAACTACAAACAGTTGAAAAACTTATTTCATTTATTAAAGTCGATTTTTAAGTAATTTTGAAGGAAAAACAGACGTGTATTTAAAGATTGTATATCACTTTACATGTTCAATATTTAATCAAAACAGAAATAAAATGTAAAGAAAATTGATTATATTAAGAAATAGATTGAATATCATCTTCTTCTTCTTCTTCTTCTTCTTCTTAAAATTGAGTTTGTATGTCATTGGGCAACTCTGCTTTTATTAGTACCACTAACTCCAAACCCAATGTTTCCCAGTTCCAGTTGCTCGGGTCACCCACTTTACTAATAAAGTCCAATAACCCTTTAATGGAGTCTAGGTGTAACTCTCTAGTATGGATGAAGCCTAAAGAAGTTAATTTAGGGAGGGCAAGAGCCTCACATTTGTAAATGACATGCTCAGCCGTTTCCTCTTGCATATGACATTTCCAGCAGATAAGGTCTTGCTGAAATAGTTCAATCTGGTCAGAAAGTCAGTCATGCTAGGAATGGCTTCCTGACTTTCACCAGAAGAAGATGGTTTAGAGGTCATTTTTACCTCAAGTGAACGATTCATTGCTGCCCCTTTACAAGATTGCCTCTGAGTTCCCTTGTCTTTTTCAGCAAGGTCTACTTTAGAGGCTTCACCTGCAAATGCAGAAAGGTTTGTTACTTCTTGTGTCTTTTCAGCCACAAGATAACAATTAAAAAGCTCAGGTAATATAAGTCCACCCAGCATTGCCTGAGTTACTGGGCAAGGCAAATTACTCTAGAAGTTCGCCAAGCAACTAGAGGCTCCGTTAAGACATCAATACCGCGGTGCCAATTAGCCCTAGGCACGGATCGCATAACACCAGGGTTTACGTGAGCTGGTTCGCGGCCTCGGATTCTATATTCAAGGCTATCCTGTCATTCCTACAGGACATTCGGCTATCCACCACTTGCCGACGCGCCTGGTGGCTGTGCTTAAGCCCCAGGAAAGTACACGTACCTCCTGGTTCCAGGGATTGAATATCATACACACATTTTTAAAATAGCTCAAATAAAGAATTATCATTGATTGAATATATTGGTTGATAAAATAAAAACTATGAAAAACAGAATTCATTGCTAGTTATTTGCAGCTGAATAAATGACGAGTGTTAAAAGTATGTCTTAAAGAGCGAGATTTAAAACTAAAATAATAGAATATATTATTTTCAAATTCCAATTAGGAGAAATTAATCTATTGGTGATATAGCCCATAAAATTATACTAGTCTTTAATGCTAGTAAATCTAATTTTTAGTTATTATTTTGGCAATTACATAGTAAACCAAGGATATTAGTAACTCTTTAGAAATAAGAAAATGCAAAATAGTGTAGATCTCTAATTATCCGAACCAGCTTGAACCGGACTCTATTCGGATGATGAAAAACTTGTTTAATTGGATTTTTCGTTGCTTATTTCTGCGGTAGTTTACCACATAATTGAAAGTATGGTCACAAGGTGTAAACTTTCTATACAGATGAGGGGGGATCACATTCCGAGGAGGAAGCATTATGGTGTGGGCAGGGATTTCATAAGGATTCCGTACCGACCTGCACATCTTTAAACGGGGTTTTGTGACGGTTGTCCGGTATCGAGATGAAGTCCAAGAACCTATTGTGAGATTGTACGCTGCAGCAGTTGGCCCTAATTTTGTTTTAATGGACCATAACGTACGTCCTCATGGAACTGACATCGTCGATGACTAACTGGTGAGTGAAGGGAATGCCCGTATGGCGTGGCCAGCATATTCGCCCGACATTAATCCCATTGAAAATCTTTGGGATGCTCTTGGCCGTGCTGTATCTTCACGTTTCTCACCTCCAGCCACTCTTATTGAGCTGGAAACTGCTCTGCAAGAAGAATGGCTATTGCTCAATTCTGCGGTGGTTGACCACCTAATTGAAAGCATGGTCACAAGGTGTAAACTTTGTATACAAATGAGGGAGATCACATATCCTATTACTGTCCTTTTTTTCTATTTTATAGTGTTTATTTTCACTTTATACATAATTCTGTTTAAATCTCCAGTATGCCATTACCTGATAACTTACAAAAATTTAGTATAGTTTTCATTTCTGTATATAATTATTGATTTTATTTTATGCATAAATATTTATGCTACTTTCCTGCCGAATTTTGTCTCAATCGAGGTAGTATTTGTTGATTCTTTTTCATTTTACATCTTCTTGCTTCACTTTTGGACGTGAGTTTATGTGTGTACAATGCTGTGAATGAAAGTCATTTCTTGCTAAAAATCTTATTTTCATCTCGTAATTTGTTGAAAATCTGTTTTTAGGTCAGAGTAAGCTGTTTGACTGTCTTCATCCGCTGTTTGGGAAACAAGTATTGTATTTATTTGACAGTGAATATTTGCTTGAGGTCACAGTCAGGGAACGATCCATCTACTGGAAAACAGTTTCAAACTAAGCAAATACTTCACTTGCTGTTGGTCTGCTGCAACCAGGACTCTAAGGCCATCTTCTTCTTCGACACTTCCAATAAATTTAAGATCGTCTGTAATTGGAAATCTAAGGACTGATTTTTAAACACCCCGGATATTCAGAAGTTACTGCGTAAGATACAATATGTACAGGAATTCAAAATATGTTTGTGAATTTCTCAAGTTACTCATCATTCTCATCTTCTACCTTCTATAACCTTTCCTTTCAATTTTCTCTCACTTTCTTTCCTTTCTTCAAACTAATTAATTTTCTGGAATTCTGTCAGTTGTTCCTATAGACGCATTTCGGATAATTGGAGTTCTATTGAATTTTACATTATACACTTGCAATTCCTAATACAGTGGTTTTCAATACTTTAATTACTTGTGATGTAATTACATATCATTAAATGCAATTTTATGCAGGATAGCTGTAGATAAATTTAATACACACATACAATTTGTAACATAACTTGCTTAATCATAACTTTTTTTTCCAACTGCGGGCACACACTTGGGTGACTAACCCTATCCCACAACAAAGCCAGAAATTGCTATTCATGTGTCGTTACCCAGCGGGCACCTGTGAACCAAGTCACGGAGGCGAGTAGCGTTACCCGCCCCATACCATCACAAACCCATTTATAGGGTGGGCCACATTTATACAACGTCACAGAAGAAAGGACAGAGAAACACAGAGAGAACAGAGAAGTAAAGAACATCCATGCCCGAACCGGGATTTGAACCCGGGACCCACAGCATAGGAGTCAAAAACGCTAACCACTCAGCCATCGGTCGGCTTGATAATAACTTGCCAAGATCATTTACAGCAAAGCCGTTGCATTCATTCAAACAATAACGTTTCTTTCCACAATGTGAAAATAAATTTAGATTATTTCCTTTTTCTTTTTGGACACCTGTTCTTTTGTAAATGTTATTAGTTATAAAAACAATTTCTTCTCCAGTTTTGTTTTCTGTTCTTAATCGTCTTCCTGGACCACTTACAGGCAGATGAATTAGTCCCGATTCCTTGTGCCGCTAAATTATTTGACGTAATCCCACTAAGCTGTTCCTTTTGAGGATTTGTAAAGGATATAATTTAAAGAACAAAAGTATCCAACATTGATGACTTAAAAGGTGGGGTTATAATCACTACAACTGATGTACATTGAACAAGCGTGAAATCACCTATTGCCGTTATACTCTCATATTTTTCCTCAAGTGACAAAAAGCAAAGATGTGGGGGGGGACAAGGAATATAAAACTTTTATAATCCATTTAATTATTAATATTTTTATTGAAATTTTTTTAAAATATTTTATGAATTATTAAGTATAAAAATGCTTTACAAATTGTATGGAATCGCTGCAGACCGATTGGCAGAGTGGTTAGCGTTCCTGACTCATGAGCTGTGGGTCCCGGTTTCGAATCCGGGTTCGGGCATGGATGTTTCTTTCCTTCTCTGTTCTCTCTGTGTATCTCTATCCTTTCTTCCGTGATGATGTATGAATGTGGCCCGCCCTATAAACGGGTTTGTGGTGGTATGTCGCGGGTAACGCTACTCGCCTCCGTGACTTGGTTCACAGGTGCCCGCTGGGAAACGACACATGAGTAGAAGTCTCTGGCCTTGTTGTGGCATAGGGTTCAACCCTCTTGTGCCCGCCATTGGAAAAAATATAGATACGCTATAGAGGCTTTTACGTTACTACAAGCTGCAGCTAGTAAAATGCATCTTGCAATAAACCAAGGCAAAATAAAATGCATGACCACCGAAAAATATAGGACTCCCTATCTAGAGGTAGGAAAATACAAGTTTGAAACTGTTCGCAGCTTTAAATATTGTGGATCTGAATTGAATGCGTCCAACGACATCGCACCTGAGATCCGCAGCAGGGTTACAGCTGCTAACCGATGCTTTTTCGGCTTGAGAAAGTACCTGAAATCTACTTTCGTCTGTCGAAAAACAAAAATTTTGATATGCAAATGCTTGAATCGGCCTATTCTCACTTACTCATCTGAAACGTGGACATTTACTGAGAAGGACAAAGAAACCATCTCCATTTTCGAAAGAAAAACTTTAAGAAGCATCTTTGGTGGAATAAAATGTGAGAATACATGGCGAAGAAGAACTAATTCTGAGCTCTTTAAACTATATAAAGAACCAGATATTGTTCAATTTATCTCAATACAGAGATGAAAATGGGCAGGGCATTTGAGTCGGATGAACGGCAATCGGGTGACGAAAAAAAATTTTCTTGGCTTGCTCCATTGGCAGCAGAAGAAGAGGTAAAATAACGCGCATCTATAAATTGCTTATTTTTGATTAAAACATATATTATGCTTAGTAAAGAAATAGAGAAGAGACGTGTTCTGTACAAAAATATCTAATTTAATCTAAAATAATTAAATTTTGTAATAAGTAATGATTGAAATAAAATTTTATGCAAATAGAAATAAGCACGAAAAGCTGAAAAAAATTTAATGAAAACTAACAGCTTCCGACAATAATAATATTTATCCGGAAGTTGTGTATACAATAGAACTAAAATTAAGAAAAGCCAAAATAATATTATTTCCATGACTACAACAAATGATTTTCTATGCATGTTTATTTTTTTATTTCAATGGAATTATATGATTTTAGTTAATCAGATAGTGACATCAAATCAAATTTAAAGTTTTATTTTAATAGTTTTAATTTGAATGAATGTACAAAAACTTAATTAATATGCAAAACTAATAAAAACAATGAGAATTTTTTTTTAATTTAAATCATTCTTGGTGACTTAACCTAGCTATAAAATTTATATTTTGTCTTGTCTTTTACATTTTAACTTCTGTTCTATTGTCAATATGTTAATGGCTTGAATCAATGGAATAAGGTATCTCAAACCAAAGCTTTGGTCTAAATATAACAAATCGTTCCAATAATAAAATGAACTTCGACACTATTCACAGACATTCGAGGGTGAACTTCGCCTTGTTTGCTGCCACTCGATGAATGTGATTTGATGGCAGGCAGCAAATTCGCTGAGAGATCGGACTTATAAAGCCGCCTGAATATGATGTGTGACGTAGACGAAACGTTATCTGACGTCATGGATATTTTAAATCAGTGAGAATCGTAATAAAGAGGTGTACACAAGATCTCAAATATAAATGAAAGAAACAAACATTTTATGGCTTAAAAACTATTAAAATGATACGTAATAATTAATTTATAAAGAAATAGCGAGTTAGCCGATCGATGGCTGGGTGGTTAGCGCTCCTGACTCCTGAGCTGTGGGTCCTGGGTTCAAATCCCGGTTCGGGCATGGATGTTACTTTCTTTCTCTGTTCTCTCTGTGTTTCTCTACACTTCCTTCCGTGATGATGTATGAATGTGGCCCACCCTATGAATGGGTTTATGGTGGTATGGCTTGCCTCCGTGACTTGGCTCACAGGTGCCCGCTGGGTAATGACAAATGAGTTGCAGTTTTTGGCCTTGTTGTGGCATAGGGTTTAACCCTCAAGTGCCCGCCGTTGGAAAAAAAGAAATAGCGAGTTCAGATGCATCAGTATTGGTAATATGTATCAACAATTAATTTACAATATATCAAATAATAGAAGACTATTAAATTACTCTAGTTTGACACTTATATATAATCAAATTATGCTTTCATTTACATTCAAGCAATAGTTTCCATTTATAGAGTAAATGCAAGTTGACACCAGTATAATCTTTCATATTTTTACTAATTTAAAAGTTATATTTTAAAACAATAATTGTATATTATTTTAGTTTCATTGAAACAATATGCGATTTTTCATCATTTTTTGCAAATCTTATTTGCTAAAGTTGGCATAAGTTACACACAAACGTTTTTTAAGCATAGCATAATTAATTAAGAAGAGATGCTATTCAAATTACCAGAATAATCAGTCGCTTATAATTGTGTAGCATGCTAGAAAGAGAAATATATCATTTAATGCAGAAATGGAAACATCAACGTCTACATGTTTTGGGTAAAAGTTAATCGTACGGTCACCTTTGGCAAAATTTTCAAAAAGTCGCCAAAAGGTGACATATTACGAATTTTCTATCGTGAAAAACGGCGGGAAGAAAAATGTCTGGAATATAGAGACAAATATTTCATACACTGTTGGTATTTAACAATATGCTCAGCTAATTTTACAAAATTAACAAAAAATGCAGATTTATAGTTTTCAAACATCAATGGTAAAATAATAAAGTTAATATGTTAAATTATCCATAAAATTTTTTGAAAACATTTTATATTCATGAATTTAAATCGGTAAATATTCATGAGAAATTAATTACAAATAAGGTTGCCAAAATACTAGTTTGAAGGGTTTCCAGTAAAAATGTTCGCCAAATTTGGCGAAAAAAATTCCGTTATGGATAACCGTACAGTAAATCTCATCCAAGTTTTGTAATACTGGATACTTTAAATATTTTATGAATTAAAAGCTTGAACTGATATATAAATGTGAGTTTATAAAAATTTTAAAACATATTTTTTTACCTCTTGCAGCTTTACGCATTCGAACGTAAAATAGTTTATTGTTATAATAAATCAAAAACTTTCATCAAGTATCGTAATATAATTTTTTGAATTTAATATTTTTTATATTACAACAAAGACTATAAGAAATTATATAAAATTGGACATTTTTTACAGTAAAATAAAATTGCTCACTTTGCAGCATTAATATGTTGTAGATTGTTAGGTAACACATGCAATTTGACATATTTCGAAAATTCCTTTAATTATGTTAGTATGCAAACATTTACATGATTTATAAGAGATAAAAATTTCACTTAGTTCTTTTTAAGTTAATTTAAGGGCAGGAATTTGATGTTTATATCCATTATCCTCAATGTGTATCCTTTATGTAGTCATCCTCTTAAATTTCAATTAATATCAGTAGCAATTTTTATCGCTTTCGTTAAAACAAATTAATTGAATTGAAGTAAAGAATACTTTTATGTTTATAGATGATTTTATTAGTGAGCATTTTTAAAACTTAACACATCAACTAAAATTTTCTTCAGTGTGACTGAATATTTTTCTAAAATATGTTAATTTATAGTGTTCTTCTATTCACATATTTGTCAAATTTAAAATTAAATTATATTTTGCAAGTAGTCCTTAAACTATTTTAGCAAAAAATTTGCAATTTTGCTTTTAAATTTCTCATTAAATATAATAGTGTTATATTATGAAATGAAATATTCTTCAATATTTTTGTATAGAAAATACACACTCCTATGAAAACAAAAGATGTTAAAAAAATTAAATTAAACAAATGCATTAAAATAGTTACCCAAAAATCAAAGAGATTTAAAAAACAAAAATATACGTCTCTCTTAGCTTAGAAAAAAATTACCGAAATCTTTTATTTTTGTTTACCATTTTTTTAGCATTTGCAAACAATAATAAGAACTAAAATGTTTACTACCCTTTTAACTGTGTAACAATTTACTTAATTAATGGATAAGCCTGCACAATGTTTCTGAAAATTATTCTTTATTGTACTTAATAAAAGAAATAAAGCAATAAATACTGTTAAAATTACATGCAAATATTTATTATAGAACCAGTTAACAATAATGAAAAAATAGTTTATTGCTTTTTATAAGAAAACGATACTTAAGAGGGTTACTTTATTGAAAATCCGCTCGTTCATTTATGTACTAATTAGGCTTATCTTTTATAGAAAAGATACCGATTTATTTTTATTCTAAGGATAGCAATTTACAAAAAAAGCACACTTGTGATAATTTATTTCAAAGATAAAATGGAGAAAAATGCAAGCTTCCACGAAAAAAAATTGAAGAAAGATATTAAAAAATCAAAAATAATTTTATTTCAAAATAATAAAATATATATAAGACATTTTATTAAAAAAATGTAAATTGAAGATTAGTAAAATCATGTATTGTAACTCACATTATATATATATATATATATATATATATATATATATATATATATATATATATATATATATATATATATATATATATATATATATATATATTATATATTTATATATATCTAATATATATATATATATATATATATATATATATATATATAATTCGCTATTCATATACAGCAAGAAAAATAATTCATCATTTTATTTTTATTTTTTAATGTTTATTTTTTTATATTTATAGAGTTTTATTTTCAATGCGTTATAAAAAAATATGTATGTTATTTGATGTTGTTAATATCGAATAGCATCAAATTTATATTATATGCTTTTGATTGCTATTTGATTATATCCTGTGATACATTTTGAAAGTATCTTACTTCATTGTGGTCAGTCAAATGGTATAATCACCGCTAAATCCGAATACTTCATTCTAAATTTCAATTTCTAACGGACATAATATAGCTGGATTATATGATTTTAAATCACCTAGTTTATATAGTAACAAATGACCAAAATGAACAAATTGGATAATTAACAGTCCTATGAACAACAAATATTTAATACCAGAATCAAATGACGTGATCGACATTTGAAATTTCATCCTTCGTTAACAGTACATAACCACAATAAAAGAACATGAATATATTCATACATTCAAATAGTATCAGATGATTCTACCTTGATCATTAAAAATAAAAAGATCTGTACAAGCTGGCTTTCACAGTTGTAAAACATAGCTCGCTCAAAATGTTTCAGTGGAACTGCTGTTGTTTTATTTTGATGTATTAAAATCATTTTTTTCTAAAAATTACAATAAAATTACGATTCCGGATATCAATGATGTATATTATCTTGTTGATTACATGATAAAATGTACTTTTAGGAGAACGAGTCTATTTTTATATATCAGAAACTTATAAGAATTCCATTGAAAAAAAAAAACAATTTGAGCAATAAAAGTCATTTCCAAAAATATTTTCTTATATACTTCTACAAAATATTACATTTGGAGTAGTTTTCAAGATTGTGCTTGATATATTGTATTACAAACAATTTCTAGGAAAAAAGAGCGTTGAAATTTTATTCTTCCATAAACTTGTACTCCTCATTTTAGTTTTCCATAAAAATTTTACTCTTAGTTTCAAATATCAATTTTTTTCATTAAAAATAGCATTATTTTCTGTTACATAATTTCTTTTTCTGTGTATTTTGCTAAGTGTTTATGTTCTAACACCATGTTATCATTAGTATTTACAAAAAACAAAAAAGGTTATGAAATTTAGCAAATCTTACGAGGCTATTTTGTTTAATCATTTCGTTCCCATTAAAAATTATTTCTCTAATACTCAAATTTTTAACAATAATAAAGACAATATTAGCATGAGATAAAAATTTGAGTTGTTTTTACTCCAAATCAAATTGTCGGACATCATTTTGGAATTACAGACTCGCTTGCTTAAAATGCTTGCGTTAAATTAAAACATTGTAAACTTTATTAAAAGAAAATATATGATAAATTTTGCCACCCACCCTGTCTAATGGTCAGTGTGCCTGACTGCGGATAAGGAGGTCCTGGGTTCGAATCCCAGTTCGGGCATGGATGTACCTTCCCTCTCTATCTATCCTGTCTTTGTCTCTTCCTTGTATGAAAGGGTTGTGAATGGTTGTGCCTACCCTATAAATGGGTACCTATGGCATGTGTGTACTGAGGAAGACGGACTCCACACCAAATTACAGTTCAGTTGGAAAAGTGGAGCAACGCACACCATGATGCCAGTCTAGCTGTGTCACAAGACAACAACATATGATAAATTTTATTTAAAAAATAGTTTAGAGTTAAATAAAATCTACTACTCTTTCAGGTTGGTATAGTGTATTAATTTTACTTTGAAATTCTTACAATTATTTGTTGCAAAATTATACGCTACTAATTTTTATTGTTATATCGATTTAAAATGAAAAGTTCTCTCCATAGTATGATTTTATATAATAATTTAGTTTTTAGAACAATGGAACTTTTATCAACAAATGACCATATTCAATTCATATCAGTTGCAACCAATGTTGAGTTTGGCAGATAATATCATACTTATTGATATTATTAACCTATGGCCGCCCGACTTGTCTAGTGGTCAGCTTGTCTGACTGCGGATAGGGAGGTCCTGGGTTCGATATTGATACACGGTTTGGGCATGGATATACTATCTCTCTCTATCTATCCTGTCTTTGTCCTTTCCGTGTATGAATGAAGTGTGAATGGTTGTCTACCCTACAAACGGGTACCTATGGCATGTGTGTACTGAGGAAGTCGGACTCCACACCTAAATATGGTTCAATTGGAAAAGTGGAGCAGCGCACCCCATACTGCCAGCCTAGCTGGCACACGATAACAACATTAACCTGTTAATGCTAACTTTGAGATTTGGTATCTTTTGCCAAAATAAAGTTCAAAATCATTCATTTAATTATTTTTGAGAAAAGACAATATATATAATTATTTTGATTGACTAGTGAATGGTTTATTTTCATAATTTGTTGTAAGACGTTTTAATATATATTGCATAAGTCTCCTTATCGGATATTTGTTCGGAGATAATGAGCCTCCGTTCTCACGTGCAAATAAAAAAAGCAAAAAATTAGTATATATTACCTAAATACCACGTTTGAAATTTGCTATCTTGTCAAATAACTAATCTTTATAATTAAATTTAAGGCGCTTCTTATTTATTTAATTGCTTTTTAAGTAATTACGAACATCTGCAGATCAAGATTAATTTTTAAATAACATTCGTTGGCAAAAATAGTTCTTAAGGCGCGCTATAAATTAGACGACAGTTAATAGCATAGGTTCCCGAAGTGGTCCAGATGGACCCCCATGGGACCATAGGAGACCACACGGTGGTCCACATAGATGTGAAAAGAAAATGGGGGTTCACAAGTTGTAAGTCGAGGGTCCACAAAAATATGTTTTGGTTTTCATAATAAAGAACAAAACTTTTGGCTTGGATTTACCTATCAACGTAGGCAGGTAGCACCAATAACTAGGTAGGTACTCAAAAATATTCGAGATTCAGTTCAAACACAGAATTGAATCGAACAATAGTTAATAGTACAAGTGTACACCACATGTCGAGACTTGCAAAGTGCCGCACGTGAGCTGTCTCATTAAAAGTATGACATTTTTTTATTTTTGATTTTTTGTCAATCGTTGATTGTTTTTAATAATAAATGTTTATAATTTTGTATAACTGCAAGTATTATTTTAGTAAATAGGGCACAAGAACTACTAGAAAGAAATACATGTGCTACTTTTTTTCTCTTCTTAACACCCCCAATTTAGGGTGATATTTTTTAGGAATTTTTGAGAATACAGTAGAAATGCAGCAACAGGGTGTCTACAGAAAATAGTAAAACTTTGAAAGTGGTTCAAGAGAAAAAAAAGTTTGGGAACCCATGGTTTATATGGATGCTAGGACAGATAAAGCAGATCAAAGATGATTTATCGTTTCTCAGTTTTTTTCACAAAGGAAAAGGTGACTCATTAAATCCATTTTACAACTTTTTTATTCCCATTCCAAACTGTAGCACGTGCTAGGACAGAGAAATACAGTCCCAACCTGTAAGTATGAATAGATATAGCTTAGGGTCTTGCTGCTAGATCTTGAGATTCCAGTAATTAATGGTCCAGCCCAACTACAACTCTTAGATTAGTATAGATGGACTGATAGGTCTTGTCTGAATAAGATAAACACATAAGAGATCGATAACAGGAATTTAAAATGTAATTGTTTTTAGTTTACAAATGTGTGTGGAGTTATTCATTGTTAAAAGGTGAAATTTGTAGTAAAAGTGGGCACAGGTGCCATATAATCCAGGATTCCAAATTCTAAATTATTTTGGCGATATAGAAATGTTACCAAGATGAAGTATGGTGACGTGCGCGATGACGTAAATACTAGGGTTGTCAAATTAGAATTTTCTGCATAATTTTTATTAGTATCCATATCTATTACGAAATAAAAATCAGACTGCCAGATACATAAGAAATTCCACCAAAAAATCCTCAATTTGGCATCCTGGATTATACGGCATATGCGCCTATAAGTGTTCGTTCAATTTGCTCTTTTAATTTAGGTGAGCATATTTGGATTTTAAAACTATTAATTCCATATATATATCAGTCAGGTATGATTCATGTAAACAAATTGATATTTCAATGGACAAAAAACATTTTAAATATGACATATATATATTTTCTAATGGCGGGCACTCACTTGGGTGACTAACCCTATGCTACAACAAGGCCAGGAACTGCTACTCATTTGTCGTTACCCAGCGGGCATCTGTGAACCAAGTCACGGAGGCTAATAGCGTTACCCCGCCATACCACCACAAACCCGTTTATAGGGTCGGGTCACATTCATACAACATCACATAAGAAAGGCCAGAGAAATACAGAGAGAATAGGAAAGAAACATCAGAGCCCTAACCGGGATTCGAACCCGGGACCAACACCCCAGAAGTCAAGAACGCTAACCACTCAGTCATCGGTTAGCATAGTCGGATTTTAAAACTATTAATTCCATATATATCAGTCAGGTATGATTCATGTAAACAAATTGACATTTCAATGGACAAAAAGCATTTCAAATATGATATAACATTCTTAGAAAAGTACGTAATCTCGCTATTCATTCAAGATGTTTTTTTTTAAATCAGAGAAAAATAAACACTGATAATTAACAAATAAAACACTAATGATTAATTGAAAATATATCTTTAATTTTATATATGTATATGTATATATATATATGTGTGTGTGTGTGTGTGTCTGTGTGTGTGTGTGTGTGTGTGTGTGTCTGTGTGTGTGTGTGTGTGTGTGTGTGTCTGTGTGTGTGTGTGTGTGTGTGTCTGTGTGTGTATATTAAGATTAAAATATTCAAATACTCTGTCTTCCAAATTGTTAGAAGCTGTAAAATCACATGAGTTTTCTCAGTTGAAGATATATTTTGAAACATTGTATTGTGTAAACGAGAATTTTTCAAATTTTTCAAACATCTACAGGGAAATATGTTTTGTGCAAGATATATTTTGCGATATCTGATGATATTGTTTTAGGACAGGTATCATTGCATATCTTTTCACTCTTTTTTACAATTCCCACTATTAGTTTACTCTTTCCTTATATGCATCTTGCTCAAATTTTCAATGGCTAATAAGTTTTTTTATTCATACACTCATGTGCAAATACAATTTTTAAACTTGTAGCAGATGGCACTTGATGTTAATATAGTTTTTTTAAATATTAATTCATTAAATAAATTAAATTTATAAATTTTAGCTTTAGATGAAAGAAAAAAATGTATCTTTCATAATAAATTTATCCAGATAAAAATTTAGGCAAAAATAATTTACTAATTACTGCATAAGCAAACATACTTTAATGATAGCTATAAACAATTATTATTTAAAAATTGACAAAGTTCACAGTACTAACCTATTTTCGACCATTGACCATTGACTATTTTCGCCAAAAATATGTTATTAAATAATGAACATTTTAATTAATTTTATTAAATTGGAGTTATTAAGTTTAATTAAATTTCAATTTTCTAATTATAAATTTGAAAATTAGCTACACAAAAATTAAGAAACATAAAATATATGCGAAGTCACTAAATTGTAACGTTTATGGTCATACTTTTTTATTAGAAAGGAAATTGGAAAATGGAAAAGAAATTTGCTCTCCTTTTTGCATTTTAATATTGTGATTCTGACATATGTTGTTACATATTTATATTAATTGTAATTATTTAATAAAAATTAACTGATATAAAATTTTTCTTTGTTGACCTATATAGGAATTGACTTTAAATTTTTTGATTTTACTTCATCTTATTTAGAAAACTTTTAAAATTTTCCAAAAGTGTACTTTGCAATAAAAAAAATTAAAATATGTGAGCAACAGGTAGGATTTTAAAATATTTTTATATTAATTTTGAATAAGTTTCAATGCTTGAATTAAAATTAAAAAAACAAGTTATATGTGAATTAAATTTAAATATTTGAGGAAGATTTTTTACTCTTTCCTATATAATTTAATATCACTAATAAGATTAGTTAATTTTAATATTTGAACATAAAGTTTGTTTTAATTATTTTTCTGAATCTATACAATATTTTCACATATTTTTATAATCAGCTATTGGTGTGTAAAATATAATTAATTTCAATACAAAACATTTTTTAAAATTGTATTTTTGAACTGGAATAAAATATTGGCTTAATATTTAAGCCCTAAATAAAGATTAAAAAAATAGGTCAAGAATAATTTTGGAATTTGTTTGTACACTCTGGGAAAAAATATTTTTACTCTCTCTCTCTCTCTCTCTCTCTTCCACCTTCTTTTCAAAGGAATATAAATGGCACGATTTTGTATTTCTATTTTAATAATTTATCTTTCAAGCCTTTCTTTCATTTTTTAACCCGGTAATAAAAACAAAACGATCCTGTTTTGAAATAATCAAAGTGTTAGAACTATCATCCAATGATTTGAATAATTCCTCAAAGTGTAAAAATAAACACATCGGTAGTTAAAAACAGAAGGTAGGCTATTTATGCAGATATATTCCGGAAAGCCTGGGCGCCCCTCTTTTCCGCCCCGGCCAGAAACTTAAGCAATCTTAGCGGAAACAAACCAATTAAGATTAGCACACTTAGAAGGAAAGGAGAAACCTAAGATGAAGAAAAAAGATCTCGATACCAGAAAAAGAAATGAGTGGGAATGGTAAAAATAAAAAAGAAAGAAAGATTCTAATATAGCCGTATCCCACTCACTGGCGCCCTCGGCTTGAAACGATATAGCACAAAGAATCGATATAGTACGGATTGCGAAGAGTCCGGGAGCTCTTCTCATCAGTTGGTCTTCAGCTAACTTTGCGAACTGACTCCGTGTCGACTCACTCCCAGGGATGATCGTCTGCTTTTTCGACACGTGCTAATTTCGCGCCTTTCAGCTGCCGCCAACTTCTGCGTGGTTGTTGTTTCGTCCTCATAGCAATATGCTACGCGGTGGCGACTGTACCGTCAAACCCTTGGAACTTATTTTATGTGTCATTATCCTGTGGTTCGTCAGCACCTGCTGTGGATTTGTGAAAGGTTGGTAAACAAGTGTGTTGAAAATGAAGGAGTAATTAAGCGAATTTTTATGTGTATTACATATATAAATAATATTTATTATATATAATTTGAATATAAGCATTTATTTTTATAATTTAAATGCTTTAAAGTTTAAATCAACTTTAAAAGTCTATTAGAGATTTATATTATATTGAATACAGTCAGTATTTATTTGCTAAATATTCCAATGATTTCAATTTGATATTTTGTAGAAGTTAAAAATATGTATGTTTTATTAGTAGTTTCAATTTAAATTAAACCGCATTAAATTATATTTGAATGTGTAATTAATTTATTAAAACAAAATTTTTACATGAGTTTTGTTTCTCAAATTTGTCTTCAGTGTTTTTATTTGTATTTTATATCAACTGATGGAGAAAAAGTTAATTGCAATTTAAATTGGAAAACTATGACTATATTTTGTAATTATGTGAATAGATGTTATAAAAATCTGAATTATTAATATAAATGCTGACAGAGATTTCATAAATTTTAAATTAATTTAAACATAAGTAGCAATAAAATGCTGAATATGTAAAAAAATTGTAAATGTTTTTTTTTAATTTTTTAAAAATTGATAAATTATTAACTGTTGATTTTTAAATATTTGTAAATTTATATAATAAACTGCATCAAAGTATAATCCAAAAAATATAATAATAAATTTAAAAAATATTAGTAATAATTCATGTAATTAACAATAACTCTAATAAAAATAATAATAATAATTTGGCAATTTATAGGAAAATATATAAATTATTATTAATTATATTTTTGAGGAAGATTAATGATAAGAAATATATAATTGTTGTACATAAGTAAATTTTTCCTTTCCTTATCCTTATTTATATTATTAATATAAATAATTAATTTCAATAACATAAAATTAAATTCGTTTATATATTTAAAAGTTTTATTTTACGTAAATAAAATGAGTTTCGATGAAAAGATAAATTATTGAATACTCTTAAGGAAACTTTAATTAATGCTTAATATTAAATGCGTATAAAACTTCTAGTTATGGGTTAAAATCCAGTATTTTTTGTAACTACAATATATAAAAAGTTCAATAAAATTATCTCCAAAACTTTTAGAGAAAACATTCATTAATAATGAAAAACATATACCATTATTGAAAAATTAAAAAAAAATGCCTTCCTCTTTCGCAAAAAGGTTTTTTTTAATATTAACATTTTCCATGTTGTGGCACGTTTTCTTCAATGATAAACTTAAGATAAAGATAACTTAAGATCTTATAATAAGGAAAAAATGCTTATTATATGAAATATTAAATAATCTTTATTGCAAAATATTTCATATATATTAATTGATTACATTATCAATTGATTTTAACATGTATCCGGTGCATAGAATAAATCAAACAAATTTTGAATTCTTAAATTTTAGGAGGTAAATAAGATAAAAGTTACAATAAATTATTAAATTGCTATCATACTCGTAATAACAATAAATTATATTAGAGGAAATATTTAGGGAAATAATTAAATTAGTTCTCGAATTTAATGACAGTAGTTAAATAAGAATTTTTATAAATTTTTAGTTTTATGCATTTAAAAAAATCTCTTACGAAAATTTACTACGTAATAAAATGTCATTTTCACATGCTTTTAGTTTCATAAAAATTTTAATAACATTTTGTGACTTTAAATCAAAATTCTTGTTTATTAATTAATATTCAAATTACGTAAATAAAATGTAAAGAAAAGAATAAGATTTTTTTTCGTTTTTTTCTAAGGAATATTTTAAATATTGTTTTAAAACAGGATTACAAATAATAAAGAATTTAACAATTTATGTTTCAGTTAAAATCAGAAATTTTATTTAGTTTTTTTCTTTTATAGAAATAAAAACTATAAATATTGAAGAATAGAATTCAAATTTAAATTATATATTTTATGTCTACAAAGAAAATAAAAATTTCCCAATTATATAATGTAAATACAGCTATATTTGTTTCTTTATACATACTCTCTTAACACTTTAAAACCTAATTGTTCCAGCAAATTTAGTATTTTACACACAAATAATAAAAAAGTGTAGTTATTTTGATTAGATTTCTTAATGACTTCTCAGTTTTAAAGAATTACTGTAAAAAACTTTTAAATTACTCAAATTGTTTTCACATTACATCATGATAAAACTGTTTAATTTAGTTTAATTAAAATAAGAAATTTTAAGACAATTCTAAATCAATAGTTTTTAAATATGAAATTATCTGTAATAAAAGTATTTAATTAACCAAAATTCATTATCTTTTGGGAGAAATTTATTTATTTATTCATTTCCTTGAATATTAAAATTATATGTTAATTCAGTATACAGTGCATTATTACACATTTCTTAAAGTAAATATCAAAAATGAATAAATCAATCGATTTGAATTTTTTATACAGAAAATATGTTTTCTTTTTATTATTAAAATGTATTTATAGTTACAGTTAAAATTTTCAAGTTAAAACTTTATAAGGTTTCAAGATGCTAAAGATATCACATTACTTAATAAATTAAACGATCGAAAATTGACCAAATACAAAATTAATTCAAATAAAATCTTGATTTAAAGTGATTTAAAAAATAATATATAATTTATTCGATGCAAACAAAACCTAATGTTTTATTTCACAATTTTAGTCTAAAAATTGGTAATGACGACTAAAAATGTCTTAAAGTAATTTTAATATATTTTATAAAAATAATCTTTGAAGTTAAATAATATAAACTTGTAAAATATGCAAACCATAATTTAGTAAAATCTCTGGGCTTAAAATAAATTTTTACCAATATTAATTCACAGAATATAATATTGAACTGAAAATAAATCTGTTGCTTTGGGAAGAAATAAGCAAATAATGAAAAATTAAAATTCTGGTAAAGAATTTTCGCTTTTTTCTCTCATCAAAAGACTTATCATTCTAAATATTTGAATAAGGTATTTTGTATTATTTATATTTCTAAAATCAATATATCAAACGATTGATCACTAGGTGTTTGAGTTTTATAATTATTAACTACTAATTCTAAATTTAATTAAAATATATAATTATGTATTTATAATTATATTTTAATAGGAATTAGTTGAAAGCACAGAATATAAAAAAAATGTTATCATTTCAAAGAAAACTTTTAGTTAGTTCTTTTAAAAAGAGATAAAAAAATTAATAAAATATTCTCAATAATTGACTTTTTTACATAGCATATATTTACATACGTGTATACATACTTTTATTTTTACACGCAGAAAAATATGCACATGCATTCATTCATGTTTAATAAACGTGAGAATAATTTTGCATGAGAATAATTTTTCTACAAATTATATCTTATTTAAAGTACAACAAAATTGGAATAATGTATTATTTTTAGATTTTTTATCTTGTTTCTTTAAAAAAAATCAGAATATTAACAACGCTAATTTATCTGGAACATTCCATTCAATTATTAAAGAACTTTTAAAACATGCATGCCAACCATAAATTTATTTCGAAGGGATATTTTTATTTTCATATTTCATGTTAACAACAGAAACTTGTTCGAATTCATTTATTGTAACCTTATTTACGGGATTATATTTCTTTATTATAATTCGAATTATTGCTTAAAATCAGAGTGAATCATTGATTTAATTGTTTTCTTTTTATTTGGTGATGAATAAATTTTTTTATTTATTATTACATATTATAACGATACATTGTCATCAGAAAATTTTTAAGAATTTTTTTCGGGTGCTCTAAATAATCTGATCATTTACATGCATTACAAAATAATCGACTTTTATTTTCTTTCCGATGTGAAAAATGTTTTAACACTCATTATTTTTAAGACAAAAAAATGTAGCTTTTTTTCTAAAACTGATATAAGAAAGATATAAGAAACTGCAGCATAATTTATTTGAAAATTTGAGAGTCTATTCTTGATTTAATTGTAAAATTGTAATTACTTAAATATATTAATTTATTTTTCACATTTTTAATTTATCAGTAAAACTACTGTGTCATATAACACAATTTTTGTGTCATATAACACAATATAATCAAAAAACACAACAAGCAATTTTTTATGTATATATCTATGTAAAGTATTTATCATTTACTTCAACATGCGCTTTAAATAAAAAGATTAATAAATTTATACGTATTAATGAGCGAAATAAATTATATCGCTTGAATTTTTTTCCGAGAAGCAAACAATAAAAATTAATTAATTTTCTGTTACACAAGACTTTCTTTAAGTAAAAATTAAACTGAAAACACAACTCATTTAATAACAAAAATTAATTACTCCGTAGCATTTTTGATTATTCATAAAAATATTTTAAAAGGGAATTAATAATTTTTTAATTAATTTGATGGATAAAAATTTAATCAGAAGAAAAGAATCATCGTCACGATTCTTGGCGCTGAAAGGTTGTTCGTAAAAATAGGTATTTTAATGGATTTAACAGGCATTTTGATGAATTTAAAGAGAATTCATCATTATTTATCGAATATTTCTTCTTAAATATGAAAAATGAATTAATCATTTTCTATTAACTGATAGATTTATAGATAAAATGATAGTTATGATAATTTAGAAATATTTTAATAATTGGAATACATGAAAAATATGTAATACATATCAGATAATATTAAACGCGTCTCATATTAAAAGCAAAATTTCTGGGGGATAGTAAAAAAACGCTTTATAACGCATTATACTTTTTAAAAAAATTATTCATTTGATTATTGTATATTTTATATATATTTAATATATTTATATATTTAAATATTTTTTACTCTTAGATAAATACGTCTTCGATTATAGATTATGTATATTTGTGAGTGATTTTATTAATTATATTATCCTTTTTGTATTTTACAATGTGTTTATCGCTTTTCTTTGATTCGAATGAAGTATATTTTTTCCTTGAATGTGCTTATTTGTATATAGCTGATATTTGAAGCAAATATAGAATATAGTATGATTTTTAGTCAAATAAACCAAAATTTTCTTTTATTGAAATATGAATTAGCAATTAGGAAGATCATATTTATCAGAGTTTACTTCAGCATATATACCTGCTTATTGCTTTCTTATTTTTTCAGTAAAAATATTCATAGATTTTTATTTGTCTTAAATGGTATAGAACGTTTTATGATTTTGTCACTTAAGCGTCAGGTGCAAACTCAAACAGCAAATATAAATCAATAAACGGAAATTTGTTTTATGCTTTTTTGACTTTGTATGTTGGCAGGTATGACTTTATGTTTTAATATGACTCTACATTTTTATGAAATATTAGTCACTCTTAAAATACATTTTTTAAGAGAAATCGTTCATTTTTCTCCTTTGAATGTGATATATTTATCATTTTGTAATTAATATATAATTTCATGTTAAAAACAACTGAATCTTTGAGTCAAAAAAGATGGCCGCATTTCATATTTTAAAATGTTTCGTATATTAATAAATCTTGTTAAATATATTGATGCTTTTTAACTGTCAATTGAATATATTAATTATAATTAAATTAAATATAATTTTATTTGACTAGTTTTATATTGGGTAATATAAAACTTGTCAAGAAATATTCACTTCTGCAAGCAATTTCTTCCATAACAAGAGACTTGTTTTTAAAATAATTTAAAAATACTTATATCAACAGTGATTTTTAAGAAGGTGAATTTGTATTATTCCCTCTATTATATTAAAAAGTGAATATTGACAGAGTTACTGATGTAAAATGTGGGGTTTAGTTAGTCTAATAGTCTAAAACTACTATAAAATTTTAAAAAAATTATATCAATAAAAACTGGCGATTTTCTGCAAACATCAAATATTCTAATAGGTCGTTGTTTTCAATTATTGTTCTACCTATTTTTCTCCAACATCCAATAAATGCACTTTTTGATTCAAACTTCGGTTTTGGGTAATTGTTGTTAAAGGTTTGAAATATTTTAACTCAACTATATTTTCATAAATTAGCATATCTGATTTAATTTCAAATTAATTAATGTAACTTCAATTTTTAATTGAATTTCGACATTTATCTTTATATTTTCTTATATTTCTATATGTGAAAATATTAAAATTAGCTTATTCATTATTATATTACCCCTGAAAAGTTCATAAAGACGCCATACCTAATAAATTTCTCACGTTGATATTTCTAACACAATAATTTATTCGTCTAATAATTCTATTTATTCAAATTCATTCGAATTTATTACACACTGAACAATAAATGAGAATAATAAGAATAAATTTCAATAAATTTGTTCCGTTTCGTAGTTGCAATTAAAAGTCGCGATTTAATTAGTAATTCAAAATGATTTTAAAATCTTCATCGAATTGCATTGTGTTAAATATATTTCTTGCAAATAAAATAAATTCACTAATGCATAATTTATTCGCTGTAAAGTTTGTTTCATATGAACGATATATCACGCATCTCAGGAAAGTTTAAATTTATTGTGATTTTCATTCAAATAGGATTATCACTTTTAGAAACATATCCTATTTGGATAATGAAATTAAATTATCAATTCTAGTTAATTTATTATTACAACAATATTTTATTGCATATTAGAATATTTAACGTGTGTTTTTAAATATGTTTGTTTTAAATTTAAAGAAAATCGCATGCAGAAATTGGAATTCAAATAGGAAATTGTTTTAATATTTTTGAAATGAGACTCACATTAAAATATTTTTGAACCAAAAAATAAATTGTTAATAAATTAATCTATTTGCACATTTATAGTTTCGAATTGTTCAATCTATTAGTAGAGAATGTAATTTCAAAATAAATTCTAGATTTGTCGTGACATCGTCTGCTTGATTTTTTAAAAAAATAGTGTTGTTTGTTTCAAATGCATGTCTCTACAATGATTTTCCCTTTTATGAACTATAAAAAGCGAAAATTTTATTTATATTTTTTATTTTTTTCAATGGCGGGCACTTGAGGGTTGAACCCTATGCCACAACAAGGCCAGAAACTGCTACTCATTTGTCGTTACCCAGCGGGCACCTGTGAACCAAGTCACGGAGGCGAGTAGCGTTACCCGCGTTATACCACCACAAACCCGTTTATAGGGTGGGCCACATTCATACATCATCACAGAAGAAAGGCCAGAGAAGCACAGAGAGAATAGAGAAAGAAAGTAACATCCATGCCCAAATCGGGATTCGAACCCAGGACCCACAAGCTCAGAAGTCAGGAGCGCTAACCACTCAGCCATCGGTCGGCTATAGAGCGGAAGTGTGATGACACATTTTTTTATATTATGGGGCTCATAGTGTGCATGCCATTGTGACTCTGAAAGTGGGACATTTAGAAGCAGTTATCAATTAAAAGATCCACATAATCATTATTCCACATGTACATTGAGACCACGATATATTTCACATGCCCTATTCACCATTAATTAACACGACGAATGTTTGGTTGGGTCGAGATTCGAACGTGTGACCTTCTGATAACGACGCTCTAGTCAGCTAGACTAAAGGGATCATATTTAGAAAAAATAAAATAGCTTTTTACCCCATAACTTTATTGCAAGCTATTTGTTACTAGATAATTTAAAATATAAACAAAAATATTTATGTTTTTGAATTTTTTATAAATATTATAAATAAAGAATTTTACACTCTTTCTCGTACTAAAAGAGGAAAGTAAAAGAAAAGTGAGAAAATTAGGGATAAAATTTTTCGATTAAATTACTTTTTTCTGAAAGTATGTAATAGTTATTAATTAACAGGTATCTTTATACAAACTACTCTTCTAGTACATTAGTAATATCAATGGTTGAAGGAACTTATTTGTGAGAATCAAAAAATATCTAATTCAGTTACTTTTAAAATTAGTTATAATTTTGATCGATAGATGCCGCTTGCTGCAACAATCTTTGATAAGACCGTGAAATAAATTATTAATTAGTTTCTTCTGTACGAAGCCACTGAGATTAAAAAAGAATCAACAAAAGACACTATATGGGTATAGAACTATTTTAGATCTATATTAGAACTTCACCGTTTAAAAAATATAACATCCATCTTTGCAACTGATTTTGAAATATAATTAAAATATTAAATTCTCAAAATAGAAATCATTGTTTCATTTCATTTTCTCGATTATCTTACATAAAATAAAAATATGCAAAACTTAATTACTACTATTATGTAATATTTGCATTTCACAACAGTAATACCAGTACAAATTAATCTAACAGCGCAAATATATAAAAACATAAATACTGGAAATTGTAAAAGCCAAAATATTTTAATCCAGGTGTAAATATTAATTATTAGCCATATTATTTTACATAAAGCTTATCATAAAATATTGGTTTGAAATTATTAATGATAATTCAGAATGAATACATTGTGACTATTCATTCACGGATCTCTCATTCATCATAATATATATATATATATATATATATATATATATATATATATATATATATATATATATATATTCCAATAATATACATATTGAACTATTTCTATGTGACAAAGCCAAATACTAATTAATTTTACTCACAATCCTTACAAATTAGCATAACACATATGTATCTAAATGTACAATACTCATAATAGTTTACTCATTAAGAATTTATGGCAGATGCTGTTAAGAATTCAAACCTGTTTCTAGTTTTAATATTGAACTGTAATAGTAAATAATGTTGAAATATGCATGTAAATGTTTACTTGGGACACTCTAATTGATTTCCATATTAAGTAAAGTTTTATGTCGCAGTATATTTTGATACAATTGTATAGACAATTTTTTTAAATTACTAGTTTGATTATTAATTATATTTTTATTAAAATATATTGCATATTTATTGATCTTCTTTGTCTTTATTCTAATATGCACATATCAGCAGTTAGTATTAGTTATATCATGTTCCAATACAAAAAAAAAATTCTTAAGCGTTGCGAATTATTGTTTATAAATTTAAACTTTCTAAAGGAAATTGCGCCTTTTAAAATTTGTTTAAATTAATTCAAGATATATATATATATATATATATATATATATATATATATATATATATATATATATATATATATATATATATATATATATATATATATATATATATATATATAAGCTTATAATTAGCTATTTTATACCCAGTTACGTTATGAAAAATTCCATACTAAATAATTTTTAAAAACTATTCGATAACTGCTTTGATCATATTTTTATTTTTTTTTCGACTTTTACACATGAAAACTAATTAAATACATGACCCCAAAGTATGAAGTTTAACTAGAATTTTTTTATCAAAAATGAAAATTGAAGTTTAATTGATAATTTATCAAAAGATTTTTTCTTATCATTATAAGCAATAACTGGCTTAAACGAATTAGCAGTTATGAGAGAAAAATTGCATGTATAAATTAGCTATAAAAATGCTTGAAATGGAATGTTCTTATGAACATGTTTGCATAATCATCAACATATTACAGTTAAAGAGGTGCACACAAATGTCATGAAACAATGTTTGAATCCTTCAATAATAGTAGAGTATATATTAAGAAAACAAAAGGAAACTGAAAATACATCCGTCGTATTGAGCAGATATGACACGTCTGAAAATTGTTCTTTACTCTTTATTCTTCCCATCTGTTGATGTCTTTTTGTGACAGATCATTTCTTCTGAAAGCATCTGAAAATGTTGAAATACTTTTAAACTTTCTTATTTCTTATTCGGAGAAATTATAATCAGTAATATTTCTCTGCATTAAGTGTAACGATTTTCTATAATATATTTCTTTGAAATAAAAAGATGTGTTAACGAAAAATTTATTTAAATATATATATATATATATATATATATATATATATATATATATATATATATATATATATATATATATATATATATATATATATATATATATATATATATACATATAAATATATATATATATATATATATATATATATATATATATATATATATATATATATATATATATATATATATATATATATATATATATATATATATATATATATATATATATATATATATATATATATATATATATATAAATGCTGACCAACTTGTCTGGTGGTCAGCGTGCCTGACTACGGATAAGAAGGTCGTGGGTTAGAATCCCAGTTCGGGCATGGATGTTATTTCTCTCGCCATCTACATTGTTCTTTCCTTGTATGAATGAGGTGTGAATGGTTGCCTACCTTATAAACGGGTCCCTATTGTATGTGTGTACTGAGGAAGTCGGACTTCACACCAAAATATGGCTCAGTTGGAAAAGTGGAGCAGCGCACCACTTGTTGCCAGCCGAGCTGGCACACAACAATGAATGAATATATATGTATATATATATATATATATATATATATATATATATATATATATATATGTATGTATATGTATATATGTATATATATATATATATCATAAAATTTTAATAACAAAATTTTAATTTAAAAATTTGGAAAAATATTTCTTTTACTTTTAATGGGCGGCTGCTAATGATAATCTACCTATTTAGCATTTAGAAGTACAAGTAGCTGAAGTAATAGCAGCTTTATCTAGTGGGGCAAAGTGTAGGTATGCCAGTGTTGCCCCGAAATTGGGTCTTCTTAATTAAAGAGCAGGCATTAAGCAAAAGACGCAAAACATTGGCCTGTTATCCCCTTAGGCGTCATTTTACATGGAAGTCATTGCAACCACGACAAATTTTACTTACTTCAGCCATACTTAATGAACAATGATTCGGGATTCAAACCCATTACCTTCCAATGAGGTGAGCGAACAGCTACCGAATCAGGCCACTTCTGCATCTAATTTGGAAAAATAATGAGAGAGCATTTTATTTCTATTCAATTCTTAAAATTAATACACACCAAATTTCTTAAATTATACTTAAATTTGGAATATAATTACTTAAGAGATAATAATGTAAAATGAGTAACTATGTTGTTGTTGTTATTAATGACACTGGGACAAGCCAAGCTCGCAATTGGCTATGTGAATTTAAGTCAATAGGGAGCGTCTTTCGTTTTAATCAGAGCACCATGAAGGTGAAAGACTTTTGGTCTTCAAATCTTCCGATAGATGGTATAAATATATATATATATATATATATATATATATATATATATATATATATATATATATATATATATATATATTATATATATAGATACACCAGAGGATCTACTCCCTCAATTTTGGCATTGATCTGAAGGGGAAGTAAATTTCTCGAGACTTTTACACCCATGGTAACTGCTCAACGACCGATCACAGGACTTTCGATTCCACTGATTTAACGAGCACGTATATCGCATGTACTCAGAGGGTCTTTGGCGGCATTGAGAATTGAACCCCACCCTTCCGAATGGAAGGCCGATACCCTAACCACTAGGCTACCACAGCCCTATGACATACTATAAATTATGTTGACAAAAAATTTTAATTTTATTCGTGGCTATGAAATTTTTTTTAATTTATAGCACTTTATAACATAAAATCTAAAATATTAAAAATTTTAGTTTTTGAAAAATAAGTTTAATAAAATTAAATTTTAGTTTTAAAGAGATTAATTATTAAAATTAATAACTAAAAATTTTCAAATTTTATATAATTTTTAAACTTATAGCTGAATTTCTATTCGTTTTTAGAACAATGTATAGTTTAAAATACATCATGATTTTCGCTGTCAGGTTATCTTTAGATCCAAGTCATGTGCAGAAACAATTACTTTGCCTTCGCGTATGGATTCTCTTTCCTGCTAAAGAGCCAGAATTTACAGAACTGATTTGTCATTCACACACTCACACACAAACCTTCTGCTTTAATTCTTAAGTAGAGTTCTTCTTTCGAAGTTATGCAATTGTTTTGGAATTTCAAAAGTGCGACCTCGGACGATATTTGTCAATAATTACGGAGTCTCGGCTTTGATATAACGAAGAAATAAACACTGAAATAGTAACTGAGAAAACTGAAGTGCGTATTTATTACTCTCTGTGATTTCTAATGTACATAAAATACGTCACTTGTCAAGTGAAATAAGTGTTAAGTTTATATGCATTAAATCCGAAGGCTAATAATATATTTAGCTCCATTTTTTAGTTTTAAACTTATATAATAATGTACTAACTTGAATTATTAATTAATGTTTTTAAGTTTTATTTGTAGAATACAAAATAATTTTTTAATAATTTAATAGGAATTACAATTGTTGTTGTATACCACCCAGCTACGAGGATTTCAATCCTTTTCGGCACTGTCAAGGCCAAAAGTGATGGTAACTTGTATAGCTGGGAACCCAGTGGGTATGCTATGATGGCATACCCACTGGGTTCAAAAACTATTCCGAAGGGGTTCCTGAAGGAGGAATTTGTAATCTAGGTGCTGCACCCCTAAAACTTGGCGAGCCGCTCCCACAGGTATCATTTCACAAGGAGAACATTGCGATTTTAACGTACCCCAGCCGTTTTTCACGAACATGGTTGATCGGAATTGGATCGGTTTTCGAACTCATTACCTTCGAATTATAAGAACGAACACCACAACCAACCAAACCTTCGAATTTTATTAAAAAAACTATCAAAAGATTGATTTTGTTAAAAAAAAATTAAAATTAAGAATTATTATGCAAAAAGACATAGGGGAATAAAATTCTATCAGACTACAAAATATTCCTACTAGTATAGCAATATTAAAATATTTAAAATGTTGCAATTAATATATAATACATTTCTTAGAAATATTACGTAAAAACTAAAAATTCCTAAGCAAAAGAGTTTTTAAAAAACTGATAAAATAGTTATTATTCATAAAAAAAATTCTGAAAATACGTTCAAATGTAGTTTTATCACTATTATCATTCATTTCATTATAGTTTTATCAATATTTCAGTTTTAAATGAAAAGAATCTATATAATAATCAATAAAACAGAGTCTATGGAATAATATGTATGTTAAAAAAAATGTATGTTAATATTTATATGTCTTACTCTCATTATGTTTTTATGTATAAAATATTAAAAGTTAATTTTAAAAATTGTCTAAAGATAAAAAAGATAAGAATTCCCATTTTGACTATTAAATAAACTATTTCTTTTGCAGGTTTGTGATAGATATGATTTCCACATTTAAAATTCTTTTTTTTTCCTTTTAATAGTGGTGTAAATTATTTGTTGTGTAAATTACAAACATGAGTTTTTAAAACATAACTTTACTTTGCAAAACATGGGTGAAATTTCATATAGAATCAATTTAAAAACTGAACATGTTTGCAGCAAATGGAATTAGTTTAACGGAAAAATATCACTTTTAAGAATCCATTTATATTCAATTGTTGCAAGTTTTAATTTAATCTAACTTTTTCATGAAACTTATATAAATTTTCATCAACAAAAATTAAGCTGTAATTTTGTTGAGACACATTGGAATATTGAAATCATCTATATAGTTTTCAAACATTTTAACAATTTAGGTTCTATTTTATCAACTTTATGTGATCAAAGGAGCTTTTAAATTGAAAGTTGTTAAAGTATTACGGATCTTAAAAGTTTTCGAGTGCTTTAAAACTAATGTACATATGAATAAGTTTTTTTCTATTTCTTTAATGCATCGCTTGGTATTTAATCAATAAATTCATTTACATCGACTATTTTTCATACCAACATATATAACGGTGCATACCTACATACATACATTATATATATATATATATATATATATATATATATATATATATATATATATATATATATATATATATATATATATATATATATATATATATATATATATATATATATATATATATAGCAGACTGTATCTTAAGGTTAATAGGTTTAGAATATACTCGCCCATCAACAAGCGCCTTATAATTCTGAGCTACGGTCAGGTGACGAGGTCACACCTGAGCTGTCGCTCTCCATTCCTCATCCATGGCACACCAGTGGAAAGACTTTGGACGTCACAAATAATCGTGGACAGCCTCGGATCTCCTGTAAACCCATTAAAGGAGAATGTGGTCAGCCTACCAATCACTTTGGTAGGTGTGAAGCGAAGCTTCACTTTGATGATCTGACGGGAAGCGCCTTAAAGCTACTGGATCAGTAGCGCTCTTTTGTCCATTGCAGAAAGCATTTACTAATATTAAGAGCATGTTTTGTTTCAAACCCATTTTATAAAAGCTTGAATCAGAGTCAACATTTCAAGATACACCGATAGTTCCTAGTAATTACATGCATATTTGGTAAAAGGGATCATTTTGATGGAGCGTAGTTTAACTTAAACAGTTTGAACTAGAAAACCTAGCATATACTGGATGCAAAATTGCCATTTTTTGTTCAAAAAGTACAGACATACACATCAACATCTTACCATCCATGACGTTCCTTGTGATCTCTAATTGGCGAGCCTCTCTCTCCATTTCAGGAATAAATATAATCGGCACAGATGCCGTATAATCCAAGATTCCAATTTGTGAGTTTGGTGATTTTTTGGCGGATTTTCTTATGTATCTAGCAACCTGGTTTTTATACCGTTATAGATAGGGAGACCTATAAAATTATGCAAAAACTACTATTTTGGCAACCCAAATATTTACGTCATCGCGCATGTCACAATACGTCATCTTGGCAACATTTCTTCCTCGCCAAAAAAATACAGAATTTGGAATCCTGGATTATACGGCATCTGTGCCATATAATCCTCAAATAATAAATCATCAGAAAATCAAAAATTGTTTTATGTGACAATGAGAGTCTTAAAACTCATTTCTCATAATATTCTCAAAAGAATTCAAATACGTTTACGAAAAACTTTGCGATCATTAATAATAAAGTTATGTTCTCCTTCTAATTAGTATAAAATAATTGTTTTAAAGTGCGAAGATTATTTTTCCATTAAATTACTCCTAAATTATAATTATGATTACTTTTGGCATGATTGTCCAAAAAGTGTAAACAAAAATTTCTTGTTCCTCCATTTTAATTTTGTTAACAACAATTTTCTTTGGTTGTCTTGTTAAATGTAAACTATAATGACATTTCTAATGATGAAAATTCCAAACAATAATTTTTTTCGTATATTTAATGCATAATTAAAGCATTCTCTAATAATTTGATTTATTCAAGATCTGCTTCCTGTTTATATCACTATAATTATTGAACTAATGTATAAACTCTAAAACTGTAAGTTGAAAAATTCAGATTTTGTTTTCAATTAACATTATAATTCAACTTTGCAAAGCACCTTACACCAAAAAATAGCAATGTTAATTTATATCCGTATAATTAACATGATTTAAATATAACATAATTGCATTATGATGTAAATAATGCTGAATTTTTTTTATTGCGTTAGGTGAATCTTCAGAAATATCTTGACATATGTTACAATATATACTATTAAATTTAATGAAATGCTCAATTCATTCATAAAAGAAGTGAAAAATTTAAAGTATCAAGCAATACATTACCTTTGAAATTAATATATCCTTTAATAATTATTACTTTGTAAAATTATGTCTGCATTTAAATATAATTAATGATACTAATGTTTGAAAATAATATTTACCTTTGAAAGTGATATTTACCTTAAAATTACTGCTTAGCTTTGAAAGATTTTTTATCAAACAGAGAATATATTAAACATATTAACATTTACGAGTTTATTTGCCGACCAAATTGTCTAGTGGTCAGCGTGCCTGACTACGGATAAGGAGGTTCTGGGTTCGAATCCCGGTTCGGGCATGGATGTACTTTCTCTCTCTATCTAACCTGAATTTGTCCTTTCCTTGTATGAATGAGGTGTGAATGGTTGCCTACCCTATAAACGGGTCCCTATGGCATGTGTGTAGAGCAAAGTCGTACTTTCACCTTCATGGTGCTCTGATTAAAACGAAAGACGCTCCCAATTGACTTAAATTCGCATTGCATACCGAGCTTGGCTTGTCCAAGTGTCATTAGTAAACAACAACGAGTTTATTTAAAATTTGGAATATTAATTTTTTTCTTAAAACGAATGAAGTTATGGCACTTCTATTCCTCATAATAATTATATACTCAATTATTTATTTTCCTGTTCCTGAAATAATTCTTGTTATAATATTTTATAATAATAAATTTAAACTATTTATTAACGGATACTTTAATGCTTGACTTATAAAACAAATTCAACTCAGGAACAATCAGCATGAATTTGTGATGTTTTTTCTAAGGAAATAATTATTCTGATTATTTATTCATTAATCAATGTTTAATTAGGAATATACATTGCATTTTTTCCATATGCATATTGTAAGCTGCAAGGTTTTGCATATTGAACATTTTAATTTTATTATACGTGGTTTTTTGCAGTTTATAAGCAACAATAAACAAAAAATTAGAAATTCGTCGGAAGCACATGCAATATTTATTAGTTTAAAAATTCTGTATGTGTCAATATTTATGTTGCTTAGTATAGAAATATAAACGTTTTACTTTTATGTTATGAGCATTAAGTTTTTAAAAATAAATTTTTCCATAAGAGAAAATTACCAAAAGTAGATTAATCTATAAACTAAAAATAATCATATTATGATCTTTATTTATTTATAAAAGTAATTTATATGTTTTGATAAGATTTTTTTGATCATTTTTCTATTTATTTTTCATTTGGAAGATTTCCGTATCCTATAAAGGATTGTATTTCTTTTCTTAGTTTTTCTTTCTGATATGATTAATGGTAGAATCAAAAAAATTTTTTTAGGATGAACATTATAGACGGATATTTTTTCCTGTATTCAATTTCTGCTATTACTCTTTTTTCTTAATTTTTTACGTCCTCTTTATATTACTAGTAACAATTGTCTCATATCCAGGCGCTTTGAATCTATTTTTGTGTCTCTCTTCTAATATATATATTATATATACAGATATATACAACCATCAATAAAATTAATTCCTTTTTCCTTTCATTTTAAATATAATGGCTATTACAAAACAAATAATATCGACGTTCTTTTCACCATTTGCTCCGAAATTCTATTTTGTTGAAAATCAAACAATTAATCAATCAATATTTAAAATAATTTTGAAGAATACCTTTTCCAATGTGCTTCTCTTAGAAAATAAATCATCAGTAATAACATTTTGATTCAGTTTTTTTGACAAATTATATTAAAGAAGGAATAATGTATTTCATATTTTATATTGAAAATTTCCAAGTTTACCACTTCTGTAAATAGTGGCACGAATTTACTGATAATAGAGAGCAATCATAATAATATTAGGAATTATTATTATTATTAAGATTAATATGAATTTTTTAACCAGTGGAAAAACTAATGAGTACCCCATTGTACTAGGAAAAGGTATCATGCATTGCTTTTAACGATTATAATATTCCTCTTTTTATAAGTTAGTTGTTGTTGTTGTTGTTGTCGTGTGCCAGCCAGGCTAACAATATGGGATGCACTGCTCCACTTGTTCAACTGAACCATATTTTTGGTGTGGAGTCCGACTTCCTCAGTACACACATGCCATAGGGACTCTTTTATAGGGTATGCAACCATTCATACAAAGAAAGGAAAGACAGGATACATAGATAGAGGAAATACATCCATGCCCGAACTGGGATTCGAACGCAGTACCTCCCTATCCGCAGTCAGGAACTCTGACCACTACACAGGGTAGGCGGCTATAAGTTAGTGATATGAGAACGGAATAATTGTGAATTCTTGTTACATCATTGATAATTTTTTTACTGCTAACAAGCAGTCTATTTATTCGAATTAAAATATAAAAATATCATGTTAGTATCATACAATTTTTAAATGTCTGTCATCAGATTTCATAGCAATGCATCAAGATTTCAATATACGAATTCATTGAAAAATATAATCTTGATTAATTTAGGCAGTATATTTGTTATTGTTGTCGTGTGCCAGCTAGGCTGACATTATGGGGTGCGCTGCTCCACTTTTCCAACTGAACCATATTTAGATGTGGAGTACGACATCCACAGTACGCACATGCCATAGGTACCCATTTAAAAGGTAGGCAACCATTCACAATCCATTCATACAAGGAAAGGACAAAGACAGGATAGATAGAGAGAGAAGGTACATCCATGCCCGAACCGGGATTCGAACCCAGGACTTTCCTATCCGCATTCAGGCTCGCTGACCCCTAGACAAGTTGGGTGGCAGATAGTGTAGTAGAAGGATTTAATCAATTCGTTGCAGTTAATCTAATGAAATACCGTTCACAACATTGTGACAATTAGTATAAATTAAATTAAAATAACAAATTAATTACATAAATATATTTATATTTACAAAAGATTATAATCCTTAAAATACTTAAAGCTTCAAACATATGCATTCAAAAATACAAAATAAAGAAAATGCTTTTTTTTTTTTTTTTTGAAAAAAAATGTGTCTAAAACCTTTATGTCTTGGACAACAATGCCAAATTATGAAAAAAACATGAAGTATGTCAATAAATAACAGTTAATGAAAAAAATAACATAATAACTTAATAACGTGAATGATGAGAAATTTCTAAATTAAAGATTATAGAGTGTTAAAAAATAATAAAAATTTCACATTCATCATGAATCTGTAGATTTATAGTAATATCCTTTGATATGTTGCTGAATCCTATAGAAAAACTTTAGCATGATTTTGTAAAATATTTATTGATATCTATTAGAGATATGTGTTTGGGGAGATATATCTATGTCTCTCTAACGAAAGAAAGTTTCATTCAGCTATAAACTGGAGAATATTATTTGCTTTCATGAAGCAGAACTTTCCTAATTTGTTAAAGCGTGTACAATTGCAATTTGTGTCAAATTTTACAAACCTTTATTTCAAATTTTAGACATTAGTGCCATGTTGGAAACAACAGTCCTATAAGGCCTGGACAAATCATATATCTGGATGTGAAAGGTGACATCAGTTGGAATCAATAGGAATTCTATCCATATGGAATTTGATAGGCAGTATACAGCCTTTTGTTCCGTTGCCTATTGTCAGTTCCCAGCCTATTGTTCCGCTGTATCACAGTCTTCTTCAATTCAATGATGTGTGATACATCATAGAATCAGTCTGTGTGCTACGTCATTGTATCACAGTCTTCTTCAATTCAATGATGTGTGCTACATCATAGAATCAGTCTGTGTGCTACGTCATTGTATCACAGTCTTCTTCAATTCAATGATGTGTGCAAAATCATAGAATCAGTCTGTGTGCTACATCATTGTATCACAGTCTTCTTCAATTCAATGATGTGTGCTACATCATAGAATCAGTTTTATAAGAGCTATTTTATATAAAATCACTGTGACCAAAAATTATTGAAGTCTGTAGCATTATTGATCTCATCGACAGAGAAACTTGGATAAAATTTTTAAAGAAGAATTTTCTTCGGCAAATCTCATTACATTTGTGGTACCATGATGGTCACACTCACGTTAGAGGATCTGCCGATGAATGGCTACATTCTAGAGTGTTTTATCGGATTGTTAACAAACATTCAAAATTATAGTGTTAGACACGATTGTGCATGATGAAGATCTTTAGTATCAAGAATTATGGGGTTAGGAGTAGAACCGAGTATTCCTTGGTTTGGCGATACATGTTGGCGATAAAATTCAATTTCTGGTAACCATACCTTTGCATTGCTTTTGTGTAACGGTCATCTTGTTAATCACTTCTTGGTTACCAAAAAATTGCCAAATTATGGATAATATTAACAGCAATGTGTCAATGAAGTACCAGAAAGCATGCCAATTTTATTCATTCAAATAATTCCTGAGGTTATCTTTTGACAGAATAATGTCCACTCACATGTTCCAAAAAATTTATTTGCTTTCTTTTCAGCAGAAAATTTATCGCTAATTAATTAAATTAATCTGCTCATTTACGGATTCGCCTTTTATTGAGCATGTGTGGGATATCATTGATCGAGTCTCACTTGTGATCATCGTTCTACAAATTGGACAAATAAACTTTGCTTACGCATTTAAAACAATATGAAATGCTCCTCTTTAGAAAGCCATCTAAAATTTTCCTGTTTTCATGGCATGTCGTGTAAAAACATTTATTTCAGTACCTGATGGCTATACCAAATATTTACTTGAAATTTTTCATCCTGTTTGACTTTGAAATTTTTAATCATATATTTCTACCAATGTAATTCGTTTGAGTATTAAATGTCATTCAATTCTAATGATTCCTTTATGGTTTAACTTTTACAAACAGGAGTTTGAAATTCATAATGAATGGTATAAGTTCACAATCAAGAACCCCTTGATTTTTTCGATTTTTTTAACGCAAGATTGTCACCAAAATGTGACTAACAAGATGGCTACTAGACAAAAGCTATACAAAGATAGAGTTATCAGGGTTACCAAAAAATAAACTTTATCGCAGATGTATAGCCAAAATTTCATCAAATCAAGGGGTATCCTATTCCACACCGAGCCCCAATAAAGAAATCAATTAAAATTATTTAGAATTCTGTAATGTAAATAAGAAAAATGTTGGCAATATAAAATGTGAATACCGAAAGCTTCAAAAAATTGTTTCAATTCAATATTTCCTCACTCCATTTTTGATGATGGAGTGAAATTAAACAAATACACAAAAACAATAATTTGTCTTCGATTAGACGTTAGTCTTTATTCCTATAGCTAAAATACTATTTGAGAATCTTAAGCCACTTTTAATTGCAAAATTATGTGTTGTTGTGTTCCAGATACTTCAGAAATAAAATATGATTTGCACATCTATCGTAGTGTTCCATTAATTTTATGGAAAAATTTCTTCTTTACAAATTAGAATTCATCCTTATTATTCAATGTAAATTGGATTATTGCTTTTAAAAATTTTGTGATGATGATTTTAGTGTTACTACTTATTAAAGATATTAAAAATATGTAACTATAAAAAGTTTTATCCGATTACAAAGAAATACGAGAAAAAATGCTTTAAATTTTATTACAGTTTACTTACGTTAGAACAATCAAATGTGGGAGAGAGAGAGAGAGAATATATATAGCGCGGTTAATTACTATTCAAATTCACATACAAATTTATTGCATGCATGTAAGCGAATTCATTTTTTCTAATATGTTAGATAAAAATTATTCTGATAAGAATAAATATGGCAGATAATGTTCTTATGATTAAATGTATTATATTAAAATTACGTGTAGATTATTATCTATCATATTAGAAAAAATAAATTCGCTCACATGCATGCAATACATTTATCATGAAAACGATTAAAACAAAATGGTAAAATATGATAAAATAAAGTATATATAATGATAAAATAAAGTTAAAATGAAAGACTATAAACATCACTCTACTTCCTATAATATTAGTCGTTTAATTTTGTTGCGCTAAACGGTTCAGAAGATATTTAAATAACAAACGATCAAAGAAAATAACAAAGCGTTAACTCTTAAGCGCTAACTTAAAGTGATAAGCTCTTTTTACAAAAAAAACAACAACAATAAATTAGTTATTTAAAATCATAAGCGATTTTTTTCATAAAAATTCTTGATTTTAGATGGTATAATGAATTAATTAATCGTTTCCGTTTGATAATGAAAAAAGAAGTAGAGGAAATAGAAATCATGGAATGATTGCGAAGATAATTAAGAAGACAGATCTAAATTAGCTTTATTTATAATTCAAAACATCTTTACATTGATTAGAAAATTTTTTCTTTAATTATGAATATTTAATTAGTTTTCTTTATGTGCATATATATTTTTTTCATTATACATATTATAGAGTACATAAGTCGAAAATACAAATTTCATAATGATTATAATTTTAAATGATATTGAATCATTAAATTTTTATTTTAAATTTCAAGGTATATTTTTAATGTAATTTAATGATTAATGATTTAATTATTTAATGTTAAATAAAAGTTTGATAATTTTCTTATCTTATTTTTAATTCATCATCTCCAAATAAACTCATTCTCTTTCTATTTATACACTTCATTATCTTATCTTTGTAAATTTACAATCTCTTAAAAACGTTCTATTAGTTACAATCTGTCTAATTATTCTCAGCTTAGAAGAGAAAATGTTATTTCATGTTCAAAAAATGCTTCGAGCTAGAAACAGTCTAAATATCTGATTAAAATTTTTAAGTGAAACAAATAACGTATCTTAGGAAACAAACTTAAAAATAAAATACTTCTACTATTTTATGTACGATTTTATAAGCTATGTAAAACTTAAAGGATTTCGAATGAGATTCGAAAGAAGTTTCATTTTCATCATATTTTCTTGTAATTTCTCACCTATTATCATAAAATTGAAATTTCCCTGAATTTCTTAAATTAGTAATGAAGAAAGTTGTTCCTAAAGTATATTTACTGCATGGATAAAAATTAAATTTCTGTGTATTTTAAATCTGCTGAATTTAAAGGTTAATGAATGTTATTTTTTTTGTATTTTAATTTCTTTACATCACAAAATTTTAAAAATGTTTTCGAAAATAAATTACATTTTATGAGTCTATGGTTTCAATTGAAAGATTAAAAATTAATATCATTTATTAAAAAGCAAATATAAATTTAGTGTTAAGTTCTTCTGCTAGAATTTCATACGTAAAATAATATTTCAAGAATTTAATCTGGCTGACACATAGAAGTTGATTTTCACCAAAGCATAATTGATGAGTACATTATATTTTAAATTGAGAGAAGAATTTTCAAATTGTAAGCAATTACCAAAACAACTAAAAACGAAATTTAGCTTAAGCATATTTAAACAGACTCAAAAGAAAATAATAGAAGAAAAAACAGACAAAACACAAAGTGGATTTCTCTTGTCGAATTTGGCGCCGTTTTATTTCACTTTCCCGCCTCAAATGGAAAAGTTCTTTTTTTTATATTCTTTGTTCATCGGCAGGATACTTTTTTTAAAAGAAAAGAATTGTACTGTGATATTTTCCCGTTAAACTGCGCCGAAATCTTACGTCAAAGGAAAAAAAGGAATTGAACTTTTCGTAAAGAATTTCTTCTTATGGTACGCTCGATTAGAATAATCGATATAAAGTTTCTCTGATGTCCGAAGGAAGTGTTGCCAAAACAAACAACAAGAATTCAAACAGAAATTGAAATTCGTAGCTTGGGAAAAATAATCAAACAATGCTGAATTAAGAAAAAATTTAATCAGTGTATGATATTTTTTTAGGATTCTATAATTTGCATATCAAGTAATCAGAATGTCTTGTAATTCCAAAATAGATTAAGTGTGTAAATATTGAACACCTGGTAAATTTAACAGTAAGAGATCTTAAAATATTGATTAAGAATTGGAAAGCGGTTAAAAGAATAAAATGAAGCAAAAGTTTGAAAATATTTGCATAAGATAAACTAAATATGGGCCTTGAGATTATAGCTAATGTATTCTTGAATACTTGATTAAATATCTATTTACACACAAAAGAAACACAAATAAATGAAATAATAATTTAATATTTAACAATTCAATAACTCAAATTCATTAGTTAGTTATTTAAAAGCAAAAGCAAATTGTAAGCAAATCTCATATTTGAAATATAATGTTCTACATTGTATTTTACAATATTTAATTTTGATATTATATAATATAATAACGTTGTCTCTTATTAATGTAAATTTTTGCTAAAATTATAGTGTTCTAATTAATATGGTTTTAAATTATAAAAAAAGTTTTAATGAAAAAAAATCTATGAGCAATTATATATCATGAAGTTCTTAATGTCTAAGTCCTCCTCTGCTTCAAATATGCTATTTTACTTCAAAAATATTAATCCATTTACAGTTTTAATTTATGAAAAATTTACATTTTATATTAACATACTTATTCTGTTTATACATTTGCATTTCCTTTTATGGAGAAATTTTGCTATTCTATAAATAACTGAGTCTAATTATAAATAAATTAATGTTTATATTTGTTGGTCTATAGGACTTAAATATTTAAATCAAACTTTATCTTAATAAATTAGTATTTAAAATATAATATCAAAATTTACGAACCTTCTATTAGTAAAAGAAACTATATACTCAAGTTTATGGCAAGCAGATCTACGAAAAATGAAATTTTCAAAATTAGATTTACTATCCTAAATGCATTATCGGATTTATCGAAATACGTATTCCTAAGAATCGATTGTGTGCCGATATTTTCTGATATCGTATATCCACCAACCTTTTCATCGGTTTCTTAAGAACATCGTCTGCATTCGAGGAGTTGATGGCGGCAGCAATAAGCGAAGAGGAAGGTGCAGCGCTCTAAAGTGCGTTTCGTTGTTCCTTTAGGATGTACCGTGTGGAGATAGGATTTAGTTCACACGATGGTACCGTTAAGAGCTTTCTTTAAACTGTTTTGGAAGAAAATCTTCGACGCATAAGCATCTCAACTCACTTCTGTCCTAATAGCCTGTGAATTAATTCACGCATCCTCCACCCCAAGCTAAGGAATAAAACAAGCTGCTTTAAATTCAATACTTCTCATGGACCTTGATGTTAGTTAAGTTCTTCAAGAACAGAAGACTATAAAAGGAGTATTGATACAGCTAAGTTACAAACTATGTACTTGAAGTGCTTCTGTAAGTGTTGGAACTGTGTAAAATATAAAAACAAAAATTGGCTTCACAGAAATATCCCTATTTCAGTTTAATTTACGTCAGATCATTGTTATTTATATTTTCAATTATTCTCAAAATGCACAGATAAGTGTATACATTTTCAATTATCAGTTTCATAAATTATAAACTTGTAATTACAATTAAGTACTGAAAAGCCATTTTTCTTTTCTTTTATAATTAATGTTAATAATTTTACCATTTATCAGTGATTAAAAAAAGCAAAAATATTTGCTATATGTAAGGTTTTAAAATTGAAAGAGATGTAAAACATCTGGAAACATATGTGCCTTTTTTTCATTGTTTTTTTTTTCAAATGTTGTTGTTGTTGTTACTTATGACACTTGGACAACCCAAGCTCGCTATGCTTTGGCAATGCGAATTTTAAGTCAATTGGGAGCGTCTTTCGTTTAATCAGAGCACCATGAAGGTGAAAGTACGACTTTTGCTCTTCAATCCTCCGATAGATGGCAGCACCAGAGGATCTACTCCCTCAATTTTGGCATTGATCTGAAGGGGGAGTAAATTTCTCCAGACCATTGCACCCATGGTAACTGCTCAACGACCGACCACAGGACTTTCGATTTCACAGATTTAACGAGCACGTTTATCGCATGTACTCGGTGGGTCTTTGGCGGCAATGGGAATCGAACCCCGTCCTTCCGGATTGAAGACCGATACCCTAACCACTAGGCTACCACGGCCCATTTTTTTTTGTGGGCACAAGAGGGTTGAACCCTATGCCACAATAAGGCCAGAACCTGCTAATCATTTATCGTTTCCCAGCGGGCACCTGTGAACCAAGTCACGGAGGCGAGTAGCGTTGCCCGCACCATACCACCACAAACCCGTTTATAGGGCGGGCCACATCCAGACAATATCACAGAAGAAAGGACAGAGAAGGAAAGAAACATCCATGCCCGAACCGGGATTCGAACCCCGGACCAACAGCTTAGGAGTCAGGAATGCTAACCACTCAGCCAATCAGTCGGTTTTTCTTAATTGCAAGTAGTTGCATTTTAATGCACTTCAGGCACATTTAAATAGTTCTTTAAAATTAATACAATATTTAAACATGAGAAAATCCTATTGAAAGTAACTTATTCTTTTAGCTTATAGAAATATCCAAGTTGGTTATGGATTTTAAATTTAACTATATTTTAATTAATTTATAGATCTATCATCGGTTTCTGGTCTGACCGTAAACTCTTAGGAGATTAACGGAACCTTACAATAATGCACAGCTATAGTCTGCTTAAAAATATTGTTATTATTAAAATTATGATTGCATTTTCAAAATTCATACACCAAAACTAATATTTCGACAACGTACTTGTCCCCTTTTTATAATGTAATTTTTATGAGGTTAAGATTACAGATTAAATAAAATTTATGTAAATTTTAAAATGATTATTTTATAGCAAAATAGAGCCGACTGATGGCTGAGTGATTAGCGCTCCTGACTTCTGAGCTGTGGGTCCAGGGTTCGAGTCCCGGTTCGGGCATGTATGTTACTTTCTTTCGCTGTTCTCTCTGTGTTTCTCTATCCTTTCTTCCGTAATGATGTATGAATGTGGCCCACCCTATAAACGGGTTTGTGGTGGTATGAGAAGGGTAACGCTACTTGCCTCCGTGACTTGGTTCACAGGTGCCCGCTGGGTAACGACAAATGAGTAGCAGTTTCTGGCCTTGTTGTGGCATAGGGTTAAACCATATTGTGCCCGCCATTGGAAAAAAATTTAAAGCAAAATGTAGTAACATTTTAAGTAATAATCTAACTGGTGAATTTTATATTTTTGATAGCTCAAACGTGTATTCTTTTAAAAAAAATACTTTTCTTGTGTCCGACAAAAATAGAAGTGAACATATAATTTGTTGCTATCGCAATTTCAGTACTTAATATTAAATGTATTTTAAGAAGTCATGTTCATATTTTTGTCAAGTAATTAATCTTCAATAACATATATCAATTTTAATGCAAAATATTAAAGTTTATAAATATTTTTAATTCAAATCAAAATTGTCAATGTATTTGATAACTTTATATTGTATGCACACGATTTTTCTATTAGCTATAATTACATCTGTACTTCAATTTTTGACAATTGCGAAACTTTTCAATTGAAAGCTATAATTTTTATTTTCACGCTAAATAAAATTGAATAATATTTTATTTTAGCTGGTTTTATTTTTAATAATTAAAAACATTTAAAATTCAAATTTCTATAATATTTTTTAATAAAAACATATCATTGTTTTCCTTAAAAATCACAAATACATCACAGTTCTTCAAAATTAAAATCTTCGCATATCATAGCTGGTATAAAAAGTGATGTATAATATTTTGAGGTATATTTATATACGTACTATCATTTGATGATTTTTTAATAGTGAATTTATGTAGCTATGTCTGTTAGGAAAAATTGGTGTATTAACATTAAAGTTTTAAAATTTTAATCACACTAAAGGTGTTGATAAATTAGCACTGAATTCAAGAAAATATTTCGTAAATAAGATGATTTGTGCAACAAGTCATTTATTTTATTGTGCTGCAAAGTGAAATATTTTTGACAACAATTATATTTGTCTTAAAATTTTCAAAATTATCAATGAGTTAGAAATATTTTATTAAATTTTACCATTGGCTGTAAATTTAAATCGTAAATTATATATTGGTCTTATCCTGCTATACATTATTTAACAGATTTTTCTAAGGGTAAATCTGTTGGTTAGCTACAGAGGGTATTAACACATTTTTAGAACGATTTCGGGGCCGTTTAATTAATTTTTAAAATTTAAAGACTATTTTTTTAAATGTTCGATTTGATAGCCTTTTTTCTGGACTATTATTCTTCATCGTGATTTCTATGATAGAAGAGCTTTTTGAAAAATTTCCAGGGGTATTGCTTTCCATTCCTCTTCTACTACTTTCCAGAGTCCATCTATCGTGGTGGGTTTGCGTTTAGAAAGAGTTCTTTTGAACAGACCAAAGGCACAATAGTCCGTAGTTGAAACGTCAGGGGACTTCACAGGAATATGTTGAAAAGGTATATATGCAATACCTGTATTAGTCTTCATTTTTTCAAGAAATGCAGTGGTAGTTTTCGAAGTATGACTTGACTTGATCTTGATGAAGTTTCACTCTTTGAAAGTCATTGAGATAAAGAAGCGGAATTTCTTCTGTAAATAATTGGACGTAAAGTCTTCTCTTGATAGTATGATGAGTTGATTTTAACATTTTTTTCTACTCTTTTTATTTTTAATTTCCCATTGTAGAAAAAAGCTGCGACTATCATAATCCCCTTACTGAAACTTTCTTTACATTGACGGAACCAGGTATGTACATTTTTTTCTCCTCGTTTTCTAAAGTAAATAGACCTTTTTTGTTGCTCTCATTTAGGTAAACCTATACTTCATCAATGGTCACAATGTATTTCCATTCATCTCCTGCTAAATGGTTTTCATACAGGATTCTACAAAATGTTTTGCGTTGAGCCACATGTCTCGGCAAAAGCTGGTGAAATTTTGTCTTTTAGCTTTTTTAAGTTGAAAATCTTGATTTATTATTTTATTTATTGTTGCTACAGATGTATCTAAAGACTTTGCAATTGATTTCTGTGTTGGCGGATTTTCTCTTGTTACCAGGGATTTCCCTTTAGAAACATTTGAAACAGTATGTACTTTTTTTGGATATTCGTTTGGAGTCTTCTTTCCATGTAGAAATAATGATTGATGGTTTTTACCTGTCCGATTAACAATTTTGATTATTTTGCACTTAGAAATTTATTATTATTTTGCACTCAAACCACAGCTTGTTTACATGCGACATTTTGAAAGAACAATAAATTTAAAAGTAGCAAATGATATTTCTCATTTCAAATAATAAGCTATTGAAAAACATTTTTGTTCTAAAACATTTACTTTTTTAAATTCTTAATCAAAATCGTTCTAAAAATGTGTTAATATCCTCTGTATATTAACTAAGATTCCCGATTACTTAATTTAAATCACTCAATCTAAAAATATGACTCCAAATGCGTTCTTTAACATACATTCAGTATGTTCTCCAAGTAAGTTTTAAAGAACACAGTAAGCAATGTCCGGAATAAAATCCATAACAACTGTAGACCGTAAATATATTAACATTACTTGAAAATGTAAGATCTGTTTTTTAATAAAAATCTTAGAAATAAATGAATGCCCTCTGTTTACTTAAATTCTTTAGTTTGCAAGCACTTTTGAAACTTGTTTGATTAAATTGAAATATGTATGGATGCTTTTGAATAAAAATTAAAAACCTTTTTTCGAATTTTAACTGTAACTTTCAGTATATTTACATATCATCTCAAAAAATGTGAGTGAATATCATTTAGCTAAAGTACCTATATGTGAATATGTTTAATGTATACATATAGTACTTACACTGAAAAAGTTTTTAACCTGACAAAAATGACTCAAATAACAAAAATTTAAAGGTACATTTTGAATTTAGTACAGTATCCGATGATTAAATTATGAAATATTCAAGAATATATTTTACATGGAAATATGATGTAAACCGAGACCGAAGAGTTCCATGTAAAATACCAAATTCAACATAAATTTATGTACTCTATTTTTCAGTCAGATTTAATATAACGACCTGAACAAGAGAAACAAGTATTGCAACACAATTCAATGCATCCAATATCGCCAAAATGTCACCTCAACTCTATGATCATAACTCATCTTGGCGATAGGTATTCCTGATCCACCATAACACCCACTTCGTCATTAATATAAGATCCAGCTTTGTGGCGCGGTTTTATGAAACACATTTTGTTGGCAGAAACCTGTTTATTAAACGACCAACTTGCAGTAAGTCTTTTCTTTTCTTTTCTTTTTTTTTTTTTTAGTCACACATGAACATTTCCCGTTACGTTTAGTGTGCGTGTTCTTTTTTGACGACTCTGTTCTTATTTCTCAACTGCATTCTTCAAAGACTTCTCCATTTGCGTTATTCACCATGAAGATCAGAAATTCGCAGTGGGAGAGAGATAAAAATGTCGCCGTTTTAGCAAAAAAAGAAGGGCGAAGAAAAATTCATCACCAAGGGAATCGAATGTGGCGATAAAATGTCTGGAGGGAAATTGCAATAGGAAACCATGCATTTTTGAAGAAATATTTTCAAGCTCTGTTTACTGAAATCAGCATGTATTTTATTCGTTATGCAATATTAACTTTTACAGAGTGACGGGCATACCAACATATTTAAAAATAATAACTATAGGTCATTAACCTTTAATATAAACTGATTACCCAATATTAGCTTTTACAACCTTGAATATTACTTATTTATGTTTTTTTATTGGTCTTATTTCAAAATAAATTTCTTTTTTACAGTATAAATAAGTGCCTTAATATAATAACTACTTTACATTAATTTAAATTTTCAAACAATTTTTCATGAATGTCTATTTCCTGTGGGTATATGAGTTTAACACATTATAAATACTTTGTTGTTGCTTATGACACTTGGACAAACCAAGCTCGCTCTGCCTTTGGCTGTGCGAATTAAGTCAATAGGGAGCGTCTTTCGTTTGGATCAGAGCACCACGAAGATGAAATCACGACTTTGCCCTTTTTAAGGTGCCTCGTCATTTTGAACCACGGTCAGGTAACAAGGCCACACCTGAGCTGGCACCCTCCTCTCAAGATCCACGCCACACCAGTGGAAGGACTTTGGACGTCACAGATTAACGTGGACACGTCCCCAACCCACGGAGTTCCAGCAACCCAGTGAAGGAGAGTGCACCGTGGTCACCCTCCCAACCACTGCCCGCGGCAAATGATGCTTCACTTTGCTGAGCTTACGGGAAACGGCGTGAAGCTACTGAGCCACTGGAGCTCTTATTAAATATTAAATACGTTTAGTATTCAATAATTAATTCATTGCTAAAATACAATGTTCAAGAATTAAATTTCCATTGAGAAAAAAATTGTGTTAATTTCTTGAATTATATTGAATGACATATTTCTAGACATTTTTATTAGTAAAACCAGATAATAAGTCTTGAAATTATGAATCCATGAAATTTGATTTTATATAAGCCAAATGCAAAGACACATCAGTTTCATGCTCAAATTTTATTGTTTACACTCTAAATAAAAGTTGAATGAAAAATTGACTTTTTAATTTTCTTTTAGTGCAAGAAAACAAATTAATTTCAAGAAAACCACAGTTAGCCAAGCAATTAAACATCGCCAAAACAACAATATGCATTTTTAAAGAGAAAGAATGGGTTGTAAAAACTCTTACTGAAGAAGAAGCATTCTAAATTAGGCGGGAAATTTTCTCTTTTGTTCAATCATTGTTTTTGAAGTTTATTTCTTGAGAATTGTGATAAAGGTAAAAGAAAGACTGTAATTGATGATAAGAATAATAGATATATTTGTAGAGAGTAATTTGCTGTAAAATAACAGTGAACAGAATTTTCTGGTGTTTTTTAAGAGACCTAATTGTTGTCTGATATTTGAATAAAACATCTTTTGTTGACAAAATTAACAAAGGAGTGATTATCTGGGGATTTTTTTTGGCAACAGTGAGCTGTTTGCTTAAAATTTACGCCAATTATTTTATTGGCGACAAAATTTTAGAAAAGTTAATATGAAAGAGAACATTTATTACACATAATTTAGAAATCCTGTTATGATCAGAATTCTATTTTCTGAGGCACAAAAAAGAGAAAACAAAAAATACTAACTTCTGTCATTTGACTACAATTATTTATTAATACCTATAATACGAATCTTTTGTAATTTATTAATACTTTCTATGAATCGATTTTTTCTGAAACTTTGTAATGCATATTTCAGAAAAAATTTTTTACCAAAACACTTCTACAGATATTATTATTTTTATTTTGATTCATTACTTACACGCGATCATGAAATATTTTATTAATAAATCTCCTGATTAACAGAGTGTTTTAGCGAAAACATTCTATAAAAAATGCACAATTTTGAAATCTAAAAAATAACTTTTTTACAGAACATTAATTTTTTAAATGCTCGAAAAAATTATCTATGTAGAACTATTAAGTATAATAAACTTTTAAACTGTGTTTCAAGTATCAAAGAATAAAATAAAACTTTGAAATGAATTAATATTAATAGCTGTTAGAATAATGTAGTTTAAGCAAAATAATGCGCTTTATTATTGATATATAATATTTTATAATCATATTACTAAAAGTCAACTCTTAAAAATTGACAAGTTTTTCACAAAATCAATAAATAAAATATATTTTTCTTATTCTCCTTTGAAACTTTGTTTAAGAATTTAAACCTTATTCCTTTTCAATAGAATTTGAAATGTTTAACTTTCCTGAAAGCAAACAAATTATTCAAAAACATTAAATTTTCTATCATTTTAAACTTGTCTTAAATTAAAACGCACTAATTTTAAAAATAAAAGACCTTCCAATTTCAGAAACTGTTTTTCTCTCAAATAGTTTTGTATACGTACCCAAATACATTATGAATCGCAAGTATACAGATACGTCAAAATTTTGAACGCATTTTGAACCGTTATGGAAATAATACTTCTAATGATAAAAGATTCTATTTCAATTATATAAACAAAGCATATGGCAGTGCAATATGTATAATAAATAAAGTAATGTGGTTTATCTGCAAGGGGAGTCATTTGGCCTTTTCGATTTGAAGTTAAATGTAATAGGCGAAAAGTAGCAAACAGTGCTTACTGCATTCAAATTTTCTTAATAATGTTTTCCTTGCTGGCTTACCGCATAGAATCAGTTTCGGCACAGGTGCTGTATAATCCATGCGCCAAATTCTGAGATTGGCGATTTTATGGCAGATTTTCTTATGTATCTGGCAACCTTTTTTGTTACGTCATACATATGGAGACCTATAAGAATTATGCAGAAAATTCTATTTTGGTAAACCTAAGATTTAAGTCATTGCGCACGTCACAATACGTCATCTTGGCAACATTTCTTCATCGCCAAAAAAATTCAGAAATTTAATCATGGATTATACGGCACCTGTGCTTCAGTTGCTTTTAAAAGTTTGGTATCAAACAAAAAATATTACCAAGTTGGCCTCAAATCGAGAAAAAATAATTTTATCTTTTTTTAACGAACTGCAGCGTTATATTTATTAATATTTTACAATGGCCTTAAAACCATAATTTTTTCATTTTAAAAAATGCATGTATGCGATATGCTTATATGTATTTTATATTAGTTTCCAAAATTTTACTATATATGTAATATAATATTCAGTATTCAAATATTACGCATACGAAATTTATTAGCGTAAAAGGTAGTCTGGTGAAAGTAATGAAACCATACACAGATAATGATAAAAATATATTCAAAGTTAAGAATTCATACGACCATTTTTACGCCAACCAAACAATTAAACCGCTTAACTGATAACAAAAATATCAAAATTTGCTGGGGGAAAGAATAAATAAGAATAAGGCACTGATCAAAAAATATATTTCCTAGATATACTTATGTTGTTGTCGTGTGCCAGCCAGGCTGGCAACATGGAGTGCGCTGCTCCACTTTTCCAACTGAACTATATTTTGGTGTGGAGTCCAATTTCCTCAGTACACAGATGCCGTAAGAACCCGTTTATAGGGTAGGCAACCATTCACAACACATTCATACTAAGAAAGGACAAAGACTGGATACATACAGAGAGAAAGTACATCCATGCCCGAACCGGGATTCGAACCCAGGACCTCCCTATCCGCAGTCAGACACGCTGACCACTAGAGATATATTTATACTTAACTAAAACGATTCTATTGTGCTTTTACTCACTGATTATGTTAAATATTGATTATTTGAAAAGGGAAAAATTTATATTAAATAGAAATTTTCATAATAATTACTTCATTCCTAAATTTTATGCCGCAAAGCAACTTAAAAATAAATGTAAATTTATAAATACAGTCTTCAACCAGCAAAACAAATGTCACGATTGAATTCTAGTATTGGAGCTGTATGTATATATATATATATATATATATATATATATATATATATATATATATATATATATATATATATATATATATATATATATATATATATATATATATTGTTAGCGTCAATGTAAACGATGGTTGGTAATTAAAAAAATTGTGCTCATTGTATAACTTCTGTGTAGTGAGAAAACAACATATGACCGAATTTGAATTTATATTAGGTTGGTAGGTGCGAACTACGCAGACATCAATATTCACAACAATAAATTATGTCAGTTATAAGCAGCTCTTGTCAGATAACAGATTAAAAATAAAAATAACTAATTTCTCAAAAATTACATAAGTAAAAGAAAATATTTAAAGTTGGCGTAAACAAGGCATTAGTCGTAAGATCCAAAAGAAATATTGCAATTATTGATTTAGAAATTATTAAATTATTGCAATAATATTAATTAGGAATTAATTATAAATATTGCAATTATTAATTTATAGTTCTACTAATTAAGGAAATTTTTAAAAGTTTAAATAGTCCTAGAAGATTTAAACTAACAATTAAGTCGATGTCTTGTCCTTTTCATTTTGCTTTGTGTCAATGACTTGAATCAATGGAAAACACTCAAATTAATGCTTTGGTCCTTGTATAAGAAATCGTTTCTCATTAACAAAATGAACTACGACACTATTATATGGCATTCGAGGATGAATTTCGTCTTGTTTGCTGCCACTGGAAGAATGCGATTTTAAGGTAGGCTGGTCGACAAGTCGGATTTACAACGCCATCTCCATACAAAGTAGTAATTAATTACGTGTGACGTAGATGAAACGTTATCTGACGTCATGGATATTTTAAGCCAATGAGAACTGCAAGAAAGTGTGATAAGGATCTCAACTGGAAGGAAAGAAACAACCAATTTATGGTTAATAAAGGTAACTTCTTTGAAAAATTTATTAACAGTTGTCCACAAGCTTAGGGTAAAATCCTAGGATAGCCCAAATTTTTGGCAAAAAACTGAAAAAAAAGCGCCAAGCCAGTATGAAATTCCAGAAATACTTCAGATTACCATAGCTAGTGTATCGAAGTAGTGTTACCAAGATAAGCGCAAGCCAAAATTATCACCAACCAAAATCATTCTTGCCAAGGATGTGGGCTCTGCTAAAATCCAACCAAAATAAGTCACATTGCCTAGTTACTTTGGAAGTATGCTAGTTTCTCACCAATTTTTGATCATACAATCGATTCGGAGAAAAAATAAGGACAGCATAATAGCTGAGATCAAATTTCACCACTTTCTGTAAAACAGACTATTAGGACTGTAACATAAAGTATTTAGCAATGGATTGAGCTGACCAACTTGTCTAGTATTAAGCGTGCCTGACTACGGATAAAAAGGTCCTGGGTTCGAATCCCGGTTCGGGTATGGATGTACTTTCTCTCTCTATCTATCCTGTCTTCGTCCTTTCCTTGTATGAATGAGGTGTGAATGGTTGCCTACCCTATAACCGGGTACCTATGGCATGTGTGTAGAGCAAAGTCGTACTTTCACCTTCATGGTGCTCTGATTAAAACGAAAGACGCTCCCAATTGACTTAAATTCGCATAGCCAAGGCATAGCGAGCTTGGCTTGTCCAAGTGTCATTGGTAACAACAACAACACTATGGATTGAAATTTTTGAAACTAAGGTCACACAAGCTATCTAAATTAAATTCGAATAATGCTATATTAATATACTTACATACATACATACAAAATTAAAATAGCAAACGCAAAAGCAATTTACAATTTAGTTCAATCTTTTTTGTTATTAGCTAGAATTCTAAACTCATAATTCATTCTATACGCTAGATTTGTTATATAATCCTGATTTTAGATGATCAATCAAAATTCAGCCATGTTTGAAGCGCCTGTGAAAGCCTCATTGAACAAATGGAGTTCTTTTTTTTAGCAAACAAAAGTGGGTAAATTTTTGTACCATTATAAAAACCAATCGTGCGAGTATGAAGAAACTCAGTGTGAAATAGGTGTAATAAAGATTTGGTAGGTAATGCGTGACAAATCATGTCGAATTATGAGCTTAAAATAAAGTTATTTTTAGAAAGTAACTATTAACTTGGTTTTATGATTATCTATTATGAAGAATAATTTTTTTTTCATTTCCATGGTTTTTTTTATTTTTTGTAAACATTAATAAAAGTTGGCATAAACTAAATGGTTTCTAGTAATTTCTCTATTTAGTCATTGAAATACATATCAGTATTCTTGAAAAATATTTCACCAGATGCACAATATTTCATATATACATTCATATTTATATATATTTATAATTTTAACATTGAAAAAAATCAATGATTTTTTTCATTAGAAAAAGTTATCGCTGTTGCACTATAACAGTAATTTGACTTTAACATTCAATGAGTCTAAGATCTTACTGAGAAATATTTCATATTTTCATTACATTAATATTTTTGACTGAGTAAAAAATTTACTAGTATTCATTTTTAGATTATATTTTAGACTTAAAGTGCTTTTTCTGTGTTTGGAGCGAGGATTTTGTTGGTGCAGCCATGATTAAATATATAGTTCTTATTTTATTTCACATTTTTTAAAAAAAAATTTAAGTATAAACTACGTATACCATTGTAAGTTCTAAACTTGATTAAATGCTCAAATGCTTATATTTTTTTATAAGAAATTACCATTATGTACATAGTTTACTGAATTACACTGTTGTGAATAAGAATAACAATAAATTATTTATTGAAAAATTGTTATCACAGCCAAATAAATAGAGAAAAAGTTAAAAAGTGAAATAAAATCCAATTTATCAATTGATTCACGAATTTTACAATTTATGCTATATGAATCTTAAAATTTATCATTTGTCTTAATAACAATGATTTGATAATTTTATTAGTATAAAACGGTCAGATTAAAAAATCTTGAATCAAATTCAACTTGAAATTCTCGAATGAAATGAAATAAACATTTTTATAATTAAATATGATTTATGTCATATCTAATCTCTATTTTGTGTACTGCTGTTGTTACAAAGATATTGATAAACCAAAATGAATTATGTAGAACATCTTATTTTTGAATCACTCTACTATCTGTAACGTAATTTATGTTCTTTTGTTCTTCACAAAAATTATAAGTATTATTTTATATGTATTGGGCATATTTATTTAAAATAAATCCACAAAAATGGTTATCGATGAAAGTTTAATAAAAGAAACATTCATTATATTGATTCTTTTACATAGATTGTCGTTAATCAATAGGAAAAAAACTAATAACTAAGTAATTTACAGCAATATCGAGTTAAATTAAAGAATAAAGGCATTGTACTATCCAAAATCGCGTGTTGCAATTATGTGGTTTTTCTTTAAAAACACATTCTCATTTATTACTGCATCAGATTACGTCACAAAAATCTCCTTAAATGAAAAAAAACATACATACAAAAGCAAACATTGTGCATTGTTGTCTAGGAGGGTATATTGCCGATTATATTTTCTTTAAAATTGTCCCCAGAGTCTTCTCCATTAAAATCATATAATTTTCTTAATATAAAAAGTATAGACTAAAAATATGAAATAGAAAATATTTAGAAATTATCTGTGATTTTATATTATACAAATACTTTTATTCAGAGCATACCTTTCAAACACGTAAAATTTTATATTTCCAATTTTACTAACTTTTTTTTGACACATTGTTATAATACTTTAATAATTATTTTAAATACAAAATACTACTTAAAAGAACAATTATTCAATTATAAAATATAATAAACAATGATTAGTAAAAAGTATAACTTTAATATGTATAATTGTAAATATAATTACGAATATCAGAGTAAAATTTTTAATACACTTATCAATTATTGCAACAAAATATATGTGAATTTATATAGTATTCGATTACATTAAAATAATGTAATTTGAATTATTATGAAAGATTAAATTTTATTGAACATTTTTATAAAAGCTTAAGAAAATCCGTTTCGTCATGATTTAAATTCGCTCAAATTACCGTGCTGGAGAATATTCTGAGGAATTTTATATTTTGTAAAAATATCTTTATATGAAGTTTCATTAAAAGAAAAAAAAAAAGTTTTGCCCCCGCAGTCTTCAGAATCGTCTGCTTGTAGTGGGAAAATGTTATCCGCGAGCTGGTAACGTTGTCATGACTACCAATTTGATTGACAGCTTTTAATGCTACGACAGCTGCCGGAGAAAGGACGAAATTTTAGAAATGAGTGGCAAGACAGTTTCTGGAGTACATGTTAGTACTACTCTTTGCAGAACACAGCTTGCTCTTCGCATAGGGGTTGTCGAGGAGGGGGTGGGGGATTGAGAGGAGAATGATCATAGAACTTCGGGGTGACTAAATTACTTCTGATCGAAAAAGTGCCGAGTGCGCAGAAGAAAAAAGGGACTTGGTTTTAAGTGTCTTGAATTGCCGAGACAAGTGAAAAGGACTTTTACCATCACGATTTCCACCCCCACACTCATTTCTGTTATGGATGTGGGGTGACCATTTGTGATTTTTGCTTCATATGGAGTCTTAGTATATGAGAAGAATTATATGTTCTGTATAGAGTTATATAGTTTTCGTTACATTAAACTATTCTATTTCTATAAATCTTTGGAACGCTACATTTATAGAATTATATGTCGATTAAATCTAACTTTAGCGTTTTTATATTTGGTGATAAAAGGGAAAGATTTTTTTGATTCATTCTCTTTTTATTAAGCGTAGTTTTAATCACATATCTTTTATTTATTTTTTTAATATACTTGTTTATTGTATACTTAGCGATTTTGTTTCAATGTCGGCTTTCTTATATAAGTTATATTTAATCTAAAAGGGTTCTAATATGCTTAAAAATAAATAATAGATAATACGATTTAATACTGAATTTTAAAAATATGTTATTTCTTATTTGAAATAAAGCTTAGATAAAAATATTTTAGATCAAATATGTATTTATGCACTCCTTAAACAATCTATTGTTAGTAATTGTATTTAATTTTTTTATGTATTTAAGCATTTTAAGAGCATTTACTGGCAGTTAATTTAACATTCGAAAAAATTATCATAGCGTAAAGAAAATAATTTTTTTTTCTTTTCTTTTTGGCGATGTTTTATATTCGGGGACAAAAAAATTGAAAATTTCGCTAAATCAAAAAATTTCTATTATGAAAGGAAATTGTAAGTAACTTATGTTCTTATTTCTTTATACTATTTGATTATAATATATTTTAGTATTCCTCATTTTAATCCTGTATATTTAAAAATATTTAAGCACAAAGAGCGTCATAAATTTAAAACCTGTTTTTACAATTCTCTATTGTGTTTTTACTTTCTTGTTTAAAAATTAAAAGCATTATATATATATATATATATATATATATATATATATATATATATATATATATATATATATATATATATATATATATATATATATATATATATATATATATATATATATATATATATATATATATATATATATATATATATATATATATATATAATAAAATCAAAAGTGTTCTTGAAAAATGATCGACTCGACAAAACGTTCTCATTAACTTCTAATCTAATATTAATGATGGTGAGCTATACTTAAAAATCATGAGTTACATCTTTGAAATAAGTAGTTGAAATGTATTAACCATTTAAGTAAAAACTACATAAGGGTTGTCACTTAACGTAGACATAATTTATAAACGTGTTTCCAATATAAATATATAGATGTATACAAGTATACGAAGAAATCAAACATATCTCACCGTTTTCAATTGAAAGATACACTGCTGGCCACCCAAACTGCAACACCAAGAAAGACAATAGATATGACAACAAAATTAATTCTCTCGATAAAATGTTGACCAAGTATCAAATGATTAAATTTATAGACTTCTGTGAAGTGTGGTTCCTGCCAAAATCAGTTGCCAGAGTAGCCGCTATTGAAGGAGATCACCGCTGTCTATTGATTCAAAGAGACTTTGGATTTGTTCTTGGGGTACAGCAGACCAAGCAGCTTCCACACGTTGCCAAAGTTGAACTAATGTGGCAGCTGGGGATGTAATAGGGGTCAATCGTTGAGCAACCATGGACCACACGTTTTCTATCGGTAAAAGATCCGGAGAACGAGCCAGCTAGGGAATCAATTCAATGTGGCGATTAACGAAGATCACTTGGACAATGCGTGCTACATATGGTCGCGCATTATCCTGTTGAAATATGGCTGTGGGCAAGCCCTGAAAATAACGAAGGACAAATGGCTCCAACACCTTAGAGATGTAGCGGTGACTGTTTAAGGTACCAGCAATGAGCACTAGAGGAGTGTGAAAGTGATATTCAACACCACCTGATACCATAATACCTGGTGCAGGACCAGTGTGATGATCCATAACGCAGCTGTTCAGCAGCCTCTTTCTGTGGTGTCTTCAGAATCGAATGCAACCATCGTGGTATTGCAGACAGAAGCGTGACTCATCAGGAAAGACAATTTCATTCCATTCTGCCGTCCACATCCTTCTTTCATCGCACCATTGGTGGGGGAGATGTCTGTGGTTCTGTGTCAAGGGTAGACGAAGCAATGGACGTCTTGCGGACAGACCACTCTGCTGTAAGCGGCGTCGAATGGTACGCGCAGACACTGGATGATGCGTTACACACTGAATGTGCTGTTCTATGGTTCGTGACGTAGCTGAATGATCCGTCACTGCCATGCGCACAATTTGCCTGTCATCACGTGATGTGGTGAAATGAGGTGGATGCAATTGAACATGTTGGTCCGTCATACTTACCTGCATCCAACAATCACATATCCACATTACAGTTGTTTGGTTGTCTCCAACACGATTACCGATTTTCATGAAAGGTAATCCACAATCTCGGTTGGGCATTATCCTTCCTCTATCAAACTCGGATTCTTGATCAAAATTGACTGCTGTTTTCTACAAGGCATAATTGATTCTTTTTGAAAAACTATAAGAAAAATACAAGTGCCAAACTTGAGATCGTTTAAATTTCCAAGCCTTAAATAGTGCTCTGAAGTGGCGCCACAGGCACCGAAGATGTGCGTCTGTGCTGAAATTCTAATCATTTGCATATCTCACCTCCACTAATGCATGTTGTAAATATCATGTATTTGCATGCTTCCTTCAGGGTGCTGCATTTGCGGTGGCCAGCAGCGTAGAACTTACTGTGTGTAAGGGGGCTTCCTTCGGGGTGCTGCATTTGCGGTGGCCAGCAGCGTAGAACTTACTTCGTGTAAGGGGGCTTCCTTCGGGGTGCTGCATTTGCGGTGGCCAGCAGCGTAGAACTTACTGTGTGTAAGGGGGCTTCCTTCGGGGTGCTGCATTTGCGGTGGCCAGCAGCGTAGAACTTACTGTGTGTAAGGGGGCTTCCTTCGGGGTGCTGCATTTGCGGTGGCCAGCAGCGTAGAACTTACTGCGTGTAAGCGGGGATTGAGCAAAATATTCTAAATGCTACATAAATGTGTTATGTTATTTCTTTTAAGTAAATAAAATCGATACACTTTATGTCTGCATCTTGAATATAGAATGTTTCAAACTTACTGATTCATTTGAATATCTCTGGTTAAAAACAAAATAAATAATACTTAGATACATTTCCTGTACATTAATTACAAAATCAAAGAAAAATTTAAATAAATATTTTGGAAAGATTGCATTTAGAAAAAAAACTTCAAATAAGAAAATATTTTATTTTCTAATTCAATAAAGAAAATCTTGAGTTCTTGAATATGATCATCATAAGGCACTTGAAATTTGATAAATATATAAATAATTTAAAGAAATTCCTTAATGAAACAAATACTCTTAGTTCAAAGAATATATATAAGGGTTTATAAAGTAAAAATAATCTTCTAAGGAGTTATATTTCAGAGCCAAATGATAAAAAGAAAAAAAAATTCGTCTGAAGTTTCATTCAATAATAAATAATGAGATTAAATAAATTTTTGGTTTATATCAAGAAAAGCTACGCATTATAAATAAAATCTCCTTAAGATGTTAACTACTGAAAAATTATTTAACTGAATATGATATAATGAAATGATATCTGATTTTACATAAATTGAATCCAAGTTCCTCTTATGTTAAATTTATATGTATATAAGTATTTTTTTAAATTTTATGTAGCATGCATTTTAATTTAATGTTGCAGTTACTTTTAAAACTAAGGAGATACTGAATTGCTTTACAGCCTTTTATAACAATTGCTAAATTTATTTTTCAATTTTTGCGATTTTTATGTGGATTTATTTGACATAAATAGAAACAATATGCGGTTTTCGGTTAAATATTTTATTGTTGTTGCCGTGTGCCAGCCAAGCTGGCAATATGGGATGCGCTGCTCCACTTTTCCAATTGAACCATGTTTTGGTGTGGAGTCCGACTTCCTCAGTACACACATGCCATAGGTACTTGTTTATAGGGTAGGCAACCATTCACTCCACATTCATACAAGGAAGGGACAAAGACAGGATAGATAGAGAGAGAAAATACAACAATGCCTGAACCGGGATTCGAACCCAGGACCTCCCTATCCGCAGTCAGACACGCTGACCACTAGACAAGTTGGGTGGCAAATATTTTGTTAAGAAGAGAATATAATTTACCTCCACTTTTAATTCGAAAGAAATAACATGCTTTTTTACGGAGAAGCGAAAATAACATAACGTCGATAAGATAATTTTATTGGCTCAAAACTTTATTTTAAATTTAATATAAACTAAATTTTTTTGTGCAAAAGTTGACTAAAAAGGGATAAACAATTATACACAAGCTAAATGATAAACAAACCTAAAGCTAGCTAGTGCAAAAGATTGCTTGGTAATAAATTTTTTGGCTAAAAGAAACATTACGGTCACAAATAAGCAAAAGACAAAAAAAAAAGCTGAATGCAGCAAAATTTAATTTTATCGCATTGAAAAAATGAGGTACATTATAACTACGCAAACGATCACTGATGCGATTGCTAAACAATTTCTGATAGAAATAAACATTGGTGTTTAAATAATTTTTATCAAGAAGTAAAAATTGTTTAATTTATAAAATTTTAATAAATACCTTATATTATTTTTAGTAGTTTCCTAAAATATAATATTTTTAAACAATACATGATGTAAATGGATTATTTATAACAAAATTTATGATTTTTTCTTTGCCATTACGGTGATAATCAAAATCAGGGATATAATGGAAAAGTACATAATGTATAATAAAATTGTTTTACTATAGTTATATTATGTACTTTTATGTACTTTTTTTATTGTACATAATATAACTAAAGTAAAAAGATTATAAAGAGCCACATATATATAACTAAAACATAACTAAAAATATCCTAATTACTAATAAGTAATATATATAATTTTCATTATTATATGGAAAAAAACACAGTAAGATTGTTCGTTAAATAAAATAAATACAGTGTTTTCTTCCAACATAAGGTATAACTCCACTTATTTTAAAAAGTGAAGCAATTTTAAAACGCAGAAAATCTAGCGAAACTAAAAAATAAACATAAAGAAAATCACCCACATTCTAGAATTTCTTTCGATTGTCTCTGCGTTTGTAATACTATATGTATATATATTATTTGATTATTTCTGTCATTTCAAAAGCTTATGAAAACAGTGATATGCCTTGCAATTTTGAAACATCGACAACAGAGCTGGCATTTCCCTCTGCTTTGAAATGTGTTAAAAATGAAATCTCTCAATAAAGGTGTTTCTAAATAAAATTAAACTACAAAAATGATGATGAAAATCCTCCTTTTCGAAGTGGCAACAATGTCAAAATTTTTTTTCCAATAGCGGACACAAGAGGGTTGAACCCTATGCCTCAACAAGGCCAGAGACTGCTACTCATTTGTCGTTACCCAGCGGGCACCTGTGAACCAAGTCACGGAGGCGAGTAGCGTTACCCGCGCCATACCACCACAAACCCGTTTATAGGGTGGGCCACATTCATACAACATCACAGAAGAATGGACAGAGAAACACAGAGAAGGAAAGAAACATCCATGCCCGAACCGGGATTCGAACCCGGGACCCACAGCTCAGGAGTCAGGAACGCTGACCACTCAGCCAATCGGTCGGCATGTCAATTTATAAAAATTGCAAATAACGTCTTACCTGAATTATTAACTGCATCATGAATCTGACCCAAGTGGCAATTCCTGTGTTGAAATCAAAAGCACTAATTAATTTTACAAACATAATGTTTATTAAATTTATTGGATTGTAAAAAAATGGGCGCGCGTTTTTAGCTTAAGAGGAAGTCGAGTTCAAAATTATAAACTGAATAATTGTTTTTAGTAACATCATGTTAAAAGAAATGGATATTAGTCAATAAAACGCTTAAAAATTTTTACTTTCGATAATAAAATAAAATACGCTTACAAATTTAGCTTTTCTAAGAAAAAGTAAAGATTCTAAGTCTTATAGGTCATTTATTCTCTCTAAAACTTCTTTTTTTATGAGGTCATCAAAGTTGAAACCAAAGGCAAAACCAGAGGACAGTTAATTGAAAGTAACCCCCTGCCGTAGCATAAAACACCGTTACGTCCTTTCAGTTTCCTGATCTTATAAATAAATGATATTTGTGTCTTAAGAGAACTCTAAATGTGTGGAATTCAATTTTTCTTTGGATGTGAAAAATTTAAATGCTGACTGTCCAATTTCTGAAGATGTTTACTCTAATGTCAAGATCATTTGATATAGAAATTTTAAAATTTAAGACAGTTCCACTGGCTCAGTAGCTTCACGCCATTTCCCGTAAGTTCAGCAAAGTGAATGTGCGGGCAGTGGTTGGGAGGGTGACCACGGTGTACTCTCCTTCACTGGGTTGCTGGAGCTCCGTGGGTTGGGGACGTGTCCACGTTAATATGTGACGTCCAAAGTCTTTCCGCTGGTGTGGCGTGAATGTGGAGAGTAGGATGCCAGCTCAGGTGTGGCCTCGTCACCTGACCGTGGTTTAAGATTAATAGGCACCTTAATAGAGCAAAGTCGTACTTTCACCTTCGTGGTGGTCTGATCCCAAACGAAAGATGCTCTCTATTGACTTAAATTCGCACTGCCAAAGGCATAGCGAACTTGGCTTGTCCAAGTGTCATATGCAACAACACCAACAAAGATTTAAGATTGCATTTATCAAAGAATTTAAATGAGATATTTTCGTAACAATTACCAGTTTTCCAATTCATGTGGTATACGCAATGTCTAAAATATTCTATGTTCCCCATCCAAGAGATAATGCAACAGAATATCAGATGTTTTATACTAGGGTTTACTGTGTGATCCACCCCTAAAACCAAATTCTTCATAAGGAAAGGTCCGATTTTGATCTTACCAATTGTTGTCGTACCAGGATGCTTTCAGTACCTAGACCTGAATTAGGCTCTATCAGTTAGATAGAAGCATCCAGATAGAGTCTCCGTAATTTTGAAGCAGAAACTAAGCAGACTATCCAAAATACTTAGCCTGTCACCCCTCAGAGGTATCATTCCACTTGGAAGACATTGCGACCACTTCCAGTTTTAACATGCCCCAGCCGCCTGTATAGTGAATACTACGGATCTTCGGTTAAGCTGGGATTCGAACGATAATGAAAACGGCGCTCAAACCAACGAGGCCACCGTGGCCATCTTACCAAATGTTGATAGCAGTGGAGATGTGTTTGTGTTTTTGCTTGTATATGTACCAATATTTGTATTTAGAAGTTTAATGGAGTTTTACCGAGCTTGTACATTTCAGCTTGAAAAAGTATCCTCTGAATTCACACCTTGGGGAATGTTTGAGAGGCTTTACAAATGATTTTATCTACTTAGCCCAATATATATATATATATATATATATATATATATATATATATATATATATATATATATATATATATATATATATATATATATATATATATATATATATATATATATATATATGAACTCCAGTGGCTCAGTAGCTTAACCCCGCTTCCCGTAAGCTCAGCAAAGTGAAGCATCATTTGCCGCGGGCAGTGGTTGGGAGGGTGACCAAGGTGTACTCTCCTTCACTGGGTTGCTGGAGCTCCGTGGGTTGGGGACGTGTCCACGTTCATCTGTGACGTCCAAAGTCCTTCCGCTGGTGTGGCGTGGATGTGAAGAGGATGATGCCAGCTCAGGTGTGGCCTCGTCACCTGACAGTGGTTCAAGATTAATAGGCACCTTAATAGAGCAAAGTCGTACTTTCACCTTCGTGGTGCTCTGATCCAAAACCAAAGATGCTCTCTATTGACTTAAATTCGCATAGCCAACGGCATAGCGAGCTTGGCTTGTCCAAGTGTCATAAGCAACAATATATATATATATATATATATATGCTTGAGTTATTTCGATATGTAATTCATGTCATTTTATAACAGGTGAAAATGATGTTACAAATATAAATTACATAAAATTGAATAACGATACCTGTTTTATAAGAATCCAAAACTTTTAAATTTTACTTTTTCTATGTTGCAAAAAAATTTTAGTTATAATTAATTAATAACATCGTATAATAATTAAGATACCAAAAATTAAATTAATATCAAAACTTAATAAATGAAAAATATCCCTTCAATCTTTCATTTCTCTCATTATATATAAAAACATAAAAATTTAATGAAGGGAATTCCATGAAGAACTCCTTTTTTCCCGTTTTTGTACTTATTTCTATAAAGCGTCTGCCATTTCAAGCATGCATCTTTTTTTGCTTCTTAATGCAAAAATTAATCTCTTTAAGCCTTAATTTCTTAAGAAGTCAAAATCTTTTTCCAAAGAACTAGACTGTTTTTTATATGTACAGTAGCAGTTTAAAAAAATAAGGTAAAATGTTCTTTTACGCAGTAAACGATGAAGTAATTTAAATTAATGATCACAAAAGCGAAGTCGACATTAACTTACAGAAGAGGAGCATTTAAAATGTTCCCGTTTTCTACACAGATTTTTCTTTTACGCCAAATATGGTTCTTTTTCGCCAAATTGGCGACACTCTAGAAGAAGTACTTAAATGGATTTTTTTTGCATTTACTAGATAAAATTTTTGGAAATATTTTTTAATTTCTCCTAGAGAACTGCAACTATTTAACTACATTCAACAATTGCAAAAAATGTACTAAGCAAAGTAAATTTCAAACGTAAGAACATATATACTTATCCCGATGCTTCTTTTGAATGGATGAAAATGTATTTTGCTGAAAAATCGGTATTCAATATTGGAAGATGGATTAAAAAGTCATCCGCTTTCAAAAAAAGAAAGGAAAAATTCTAATATGAGAAAAATCCTTTGAGGTAAATTCTAACGAAGACTTCGATTCAATGTGAAATTTTTGATGGAAAACCTAGCTTTTATTTTTTTTAATCCGGGATTAGCATTCTCCCTTGAAAACGTACTGGTACTTAATGTTATTAATGTGATTTCAACAAGTCAAATTTGTTCGTAAAAAAGCAGGACATTTTCTAAATTACTTTTTATTCCGGTATTTTAGGATTTATTTAATAAAAAAATTTGTATTTGATAATTTAAAACATTTATTTTTTTTTAAATATGTTATAATAAATTATCTTTAAAACTTTAATTATGAATTATATTTATGAAGACTTTCATACCTTATAAATTATTATTTTGCAATAATCATTAACATTTATTTATGTTTGAGTAATTTTGAAATTTTTGGTAGTTGTTTTTAATTGTACTTCATAAATTTGTAAATATTAAAATTATAAGTCATACAAAAGTTTTTTTTATAAAACAATCGCTGTAAAAATTTTAATAAAATCAAAAAATGAGATTCTTCGCCCATAGCAGTGTAAAAATAAAGCTGCAATAAAGTAAAACTAATTTATAATTGCAATTTTTTCATAAACATTTTTTATTTTACTTATTTTTATTCACACATTGTATTTAGTGTTAAAGGACTTAAAAGCAGACGATTTAATTGTAAAGGTATGCTTAAAAAACAAATATGTTTATATCTTTACTGTTCCGTTTTAACTAAAGGCCTTATTCTACTGAGACGAACAACTTAAAGAAGATTCCTCTATTCACCACAAACATTTTTGCCCCGAGAAAATATTGAACCCATGGTTCCTTGAACTGAAGACTAGAAACTAACATTTTAGTTCTAGCTTAGCTTGAGAAAAAACACAAAGTGTTTTTCAGTGACGAATTGTGTTTTCTTAGCAATTTCCATAGTTACTGAATTTTCTTTTTTTTTATCCAATGAAAATCGATATTTCAGAAAACTGAAATGTGGCAAAACAGAGTATTTTAGAGCTCCAGTGGCTCAGTAGCTTCACGCCGCTTCCCGTAAGCTCAGCAAAGTGAAGCATCATTTGCCGCGGGCAGTGGTTGGGAGGGTGACCACGGTGTACCTACCATCACTGGGTTGCTGAAGTTCCGTGGGTTGGGGAACGTGTCCACGTTAATCTGTAACGTCCAAAGTCCTTCCGCTGATGTGGCGTGGATGTAGAGAAAAGGGTGCCAGCTCAGGTGTGACCGCGTCACCTTACCGTCGTTCAAAATGACGAGGCACCTTAAAAAGAGCAAAGTCGTACTTTCACCTTCGTGGTGCTCTGATCCAAACGAAAGACGCTCCCAATTGACTTAATTCGCACAGCCAAAGGCATAGCGAGCTTGGCTTGTCCAAGTGTCATAAGCAACAACAACAGAGTATTTTACCTCATTAAAAAACTAATTTATTAACTTCTAATTTTTTCTACTACGATCTAAAACGTTCTTTGGTGCTGTGAGTAACGCGATAATTTTGCTGCTTACAGCATCAGAAACTAGCAAAATAAGTATAAGTATGTCCATAAACATAATAGAAAGTTTTTTAAGTGTCTAATTTCAACTATATTGATATAAGTATTATTCTTCATTTTAAATAACAGATATGTTGATATTTAAAGAGATTGTATGATTACCAAAAATAAATTACGAACAATTTGGAATTAAAACAATATGAAATGAAAACATGTTTATTAAATATTTGCCTAATTAGTTTTTTTTAACTTGGTTTTACAAAGATTTCAAATTATCAAAGTCTGTTATATTGAAATATTTATTTAGATGCATAAAGGGAAGTAAAATAAATATTTCAACAAAACCATTAAAGCTAAAGCCCATCCTTTCTATTCTGCAAAAATACATTTCTACTGCCAACTCTGTCAAATGAAATTTTCCAAGTCTTACCGATGCCACCATTTTAAAGCTAAACTCCAAAAGTTCCTCTCTAGCAGCGTCCATTCTGCAAATTGAAGAAAATGCCCCCCTATAACCACTCACTTCACTGGTTTCCATTTAATGTGTATTTCTATGCCAAAGCATTCTTACAGTTGATAGTCGTTTGAATGGAGCATCCCCTGCTTTCACCCTGTCGTGCCCACTCAACTATCCTTTTGGAATCGAAATTCGTTTTGACGACATCCTCTTTCAAGCACTACCCCTCCCTCTTCACAGAACCTCCAATATGGAAAGCATCTTTGATATGAACAACGCACCACACCGTCTGCGTTCATGATTTAGAACAAAGAATTCTCAGGGCCTTATTAATCGGCGAGAGCCTTAGAATTAATGCACTTCCTTGCCTAATTATCGTTTTCTTGGGAATCGAAGTGGGGAGGCCTGGATCGAATGTGAATTTTGAAACTCACCACGTTTCACTTTGCAAATGTTTAGCGTTACAGTAGATGAATGTTTTTAAAAAATACTTTTAAGAAATTGACTCTTAAAATTAAAAAAAAAAATAATTTTTTCATTGCAAACGATAAAAAGTGGACAAGGTTAATTTTGTTTAAATAAATAATTACGTTAGCACAAATTTTCTGCGGAGATTAAAATGCGAAAAAAATAATATTGCAGGGAATTCTGCCATCAAACAATATTAATCATATGTTTTTAGTCTTATGTTTTGCATAACCTTGAGAATGCATTTTTTTCTATAAATTTATTTACTCTTTTGAAGTTAATCCTTATTTTTAAAACATAAAGTTTTAAAGGTTTAAAGTCATATTATGGCTTTTTAAAATTTACATTTCAGATCTTGTTTTACTATATCTTAAAAAATGAAGTCCTATAAAACGAGATATTAAATATATATATATATATATATATATATATATATATATATATATATATATATATATATATATATATATATATATATATATATATATATATATATATATATATATATATATATATATATATATATATATATATATATATATATATATATAAGCTGACCCAGCCACGCGTTGCAGTGGCTGAGTTTTTAAAATACATTGAATCAATTTTTTACTAATTCTTGGGTTTAATCAAATTAATATTTTCTAAAAAATTTAGAATAGGTTTATTCATAGGAGATTAAAAATAAAACGTTTCACCAAAATTTAATAGTAATAGGTAAAGTATCGAAATTTTGAAATTAAGCACAAATCAACATATACTTTCTGAATTTACATTTTATTCATCTTATATTAAATTATAGTTTGTAATCAGTGACTTACTCTTATAAAATATACTATATAAATTAAAAACATCTAAAAATAAATTGTTATAAATGAGGTAGATAACATTGACATCGAACTATTATTATTTTAATTTTAAATTATATTAAAACTAAAAATTTTTTCCGCGGCATTATACTGAAATAAAAAAAATTAAAAGAATTTATCATTTGAATAAATAAATTAGATCAAAATGTTCTACTGAATAAATTAATAATTATCAAATTATAAAATAAAAATAAAAAATAATAAAAGGCTATCAAGAAATACTTACATATTTTCGAGGTAGTATGAAAATTAGTAGAGAAAAACAGTAATAAATACAATTTTATTTTACTATTTATAATATTAAAAATATTCAAACTGAATACTGCACAATAATACAAAGTATAATTATGAAAATGATTCACGAAAAATTGTTATAGTATCACTATACACCATGAACATATATGTAAATTCTATATTTAACCACGCGCTTGTGCGCGCACGATAATTTTCTCGAAGATGGTATAATCTAGAAAAATAAACACGTCGCCATCTGCCGAATACCTGTGCAACTTAGATCCTAAACCGCCATATATTAGGAACTTACAGAACTAACAAAAAAAAAATTAGGGTTGTACTACCCCTAACATTTAGGGGGATGGAAAATAGATATTGGCCGATTCTCATAGATACCGGATAAGCACAAAAAATTTCATCAAAATCGGTCAAGCCGTTTCGGGTGAGTATGGCAACGAAAACTGTGACACGAGAATTTTATATATATATATATATATATATATATATATATATATATATATATATATATATATATATATATATATATATATATATATATATATATTTTTATTTGGAAATGTAATTCAAAAATAAAATAGTTTCTTCCTAAGGTAACATATTTTTACATTTTCATGCATTATCTGTGCAATGTGCTATGTATCATGCAGCTTATAATCATATTATAAAATCGTTTTTATAATAATTTTTCCTATGTATTTTGATAAACTATTGATTGCTGGAAATATGCAAAAAAATTATTTTATTCTTGTTTTCTAGTGAGTTTTTCAGCCAAAGAACAAACAATTTTTATATTTCTTTAAATGGTTAAATTGCATTTAACATCCAATTTCAAAATATTTGGCCGAGAAGATAAGTTATTATTTGTGAGACTCAGAAATAAAGCTTTTACATAAATAAATTTCTCAAAAGGAAAATAATTTAAATAAATTGTCTTTCTGTTCTTCTTTGATTATTGAAAAAAAAGAAATTATAAAATCCTTTTCTTTACATCTGTATGTGTGGATTTAAAAAAATTAAAACTGTATTCTAAAAATTATTTTTTTAAGCTTACCATAGAAAATGATTTTGTTCTCAGTATTTCTAAAAGCTGATAGTAGATGTGTTTAAGGATATGGGAGTGGTAGACTATTAAAATTATTTGAATCATTCATTTTATTTGATTATTAAATATCAGATGATCTTGATGCTAACTTTTTGACTATGCCTTACATAATCATTGTTTCAGTACAAAATGCTGATAAAAGCAGAGGTGTCCAATGACATACAAACCCAACTCGAAGAAGAATCATCGTTTACTACATTTTAATAACTTAGCTTTCTACGATGAGCTTAAGCGTGAAACAAAACAAAACAAATAACTTTGACTTTCAGTTTATAATCCATTACAAATACAGCATTTAGTGAATTTTTTAGCAAAGTATTGTAAGTAAATATGCTTACAAATAAAAATAAAGTAATTAATCTTAAAATATTAAGCTGTGCACATGATGGAAAAAATTACAACAAATCATTGCACATTTATATTCAAATGAATATAATTTTCTTATTAGTAATTTAAAAGTTATTCCTGAAATTAGAAAATAATATGAAGTATCAGTATAATGTAGTCAAGTCTTGGTTAATGGTCTATGCTTTCTAAGATTAATCACGCTTAAGAACGATGTAGTAACAAGCAACTATCGCTTTTTCTCATGAAAGTTATTCTATGAATAAAAGAATAATATATTCATCCTATTTGAACACTAAAAGAATCGCTTGGAATATTAAGGTGAATAACCAACATTTATTAAGTGATTATTTATAGTCAGAAATGCTACAGGAAATCTTCGGTCCCAATATATACTCGTGTCCATAAATTAAGGATAGTGCAAGTTCAGGCAAAGAAAGAGATAGAAGCAAAACATATGTAATGTCTATTTGTCAAACAATAGGTAAAGACCAAAAGAGATGCTATATATTTGACATCATTAATAAAAATTGCAATTTTTACACATTGGAGCAAATTTAAAAAAAGAACCTATTTACAAAAACCAATATAACATGGTTGGTATGATGGTTAATACATAGTATGCCTCCAGACGATGCAATACAGGCCATACAACGCCTAGGCATGAAAATTTTGGATAAACCCACGAAGCACTGAAGCCTCAGAACATGAAGTGAATCCAAGTTAAATAATTTGATAATATTTTTTTTGTATTTCATATATTTCAAATAGATAAATTTTCATCAAAAAATTATAATTCAAGGAAGTTCTTTAAAAATTTCCAATTAGTGATTTAAATAATGTAACATTAAATAACAATTTCTTATAAAATGTTGAAACATTTGAGATATTTATTGTTCAATAGAAGAGATTAAATACTTTAATAAATTGCTCATAACAATAAACTGAAAAAATATTTCAATTAAAGAAATATAAATTGTTATAAAGTGACTATTTCCCTTTGTATAATTATTATTATTATTAATATTACTATGATTATATATTCTAATAATAGGAAACTTTAATACCTTTCCTATTATTAGCTACAACGAAATTTAATTTTAAACACAATTCTATATTATCCAAAATAAAAATGATTTTATAAATCAGTTACCAGGTAAATGATTAATTTAATTGAATCACATTTCACATACATGAAATATATTTTTAGTAAACATCATCATATCATCAAGCACCAATTAAATCTGAGGCGATTAAGAAAGGAATTTTATCAAATTAGATAAATGAAGTACATTTAAAAGAGAGTGAAAGATATTATTAGTAAAATATAACACATTATATTTTAATTAGAGAAAATTAATCTAAACAGGTAATTCCCATTAAACCGAAGATGTTTCTAAATTTGAGTTAATAATGAAATCTCCTTTCAGAGAGAACAGATGAAAACTTGGGAATTTTAAACAGTCATTAAAGCGAAATTAATATTTTAGAAAAATATGTTTTGAAATAAACCAAAATTAGCAGAAATAGTGAATTTGTATTATTTGTAGTATTAGACGTAATTAAATTCGACATGTCACAATAAAGCTATTTTTCAAATGAAATTTAATGTAACAAACATCTAATGTGTCTATTCCCACGTTGATGTTTCTAATATATAACTAATTTGCCCGTATATAAAGAGTAATTTTTTTATTGTGTCATTGATTAAGAACTTTTAAACCATATATATTCGTTAATGACATAAATATTACTAGAAACTCTGTTGAACAATTTCTTTAATTTGACGTGAATACTTTTCTTGAATCATCAAACACATATCATACGCTGAATAAATTTTAACTTTCTTGACAACAAGAAGCGATAATTATAGTTGATAAATGAATTGTACGCTATTTTTGTATTTTTTATTGAAATGTTTTCGCTGAAAATACATTGATTATTTTTGCGAGAATTTATAAATAAATTGATAAAAATGGCACATAAAAATATATTGAAATTATTAATTTAGAATTATATTAATTAATAAAATGTTTAAATTTTGGATTATTTTTGCCAATTTAAACTAGCCATAAAGTGGATGTTTTGTGTCATCTTTTTCATCTTGTATTTTCTGCTGTTCTATTGTCCATATGTCAATGGCTTGAATCAGAGGAAAACGGTTTCTCAAATCGATGTGTTGCTCCTTATATAAGAAATCATTTTATTAACAGAATGAACTGCGGAGTATACTCAGACTATCAATGATGGATAAACTTCGCCTTGTTTGCTGCCGCTCGAAGAATGCGATTAGTAGGCGATTCGAATGCAATGCAAATTCATTGACAAGTTTTACAACGCCGTCTCAATATTATGTGACGTAGATAAAACGTAATGTGACGTCATGGATATTTTAAGTCAATGAAAATCGTAATAAAAGTACGTAGTCAAGATCTCAACTGTAACGAAAAAAAACACTACCTTTTATGGTTAATAAAAGAAGTAATTTTTTAATTATTTTTAAATAAATGAACGCATATAAAGCGTTATTTGAGAAATATTTTGCGTGAATAAAAAAAATTATACCTTTTACAATCATTTTAATCTATGAAACACATACGATGTTGTTGTTGTCCTGTGCCAGTTAGGCTGGCAATATTGGGTGCGCTCCTCCTCTTGTCCAACTGAACCCTATTTTGGTGTGGAGTTCAACTTCTTCAGTACACACATACCATAGGAACCCGTTTATAGGGTAGGCAACCATTCACACCTCATTCATACAAGTAAAGGACAAAGACAGGATAGATAGAGAGAGAAAGTACATCCATGCCCGAACCGGGATTCAAACCCAGGACCTCCTTATCCGCCGTCAGGCACACTACCACTAGACAATTTGGGCGACAACACATACGATACTTTTATCATTATCAAATAAACAATTGTCTGTCATGAGATAAACTTAACACGTGAAAAATTAGCACGAAATACACAAAAATAGCTGTTTTTTTTTTTTTTAGTAGATATTTTTTTGAATTTTGTGATAAGGACAACCATTTGCATTTCAGTACAAGTTCAAAGCAAAACACTCTTTATATCAAAACATATCTGGCTTTCTAATTCAAATTGTTGAGATATGAATGCCAATGAAACATTAATGAAATATAAATAAAATAATTTCTCAAATGTAATTAAAAATATTAAAGTTGTATTTTTTTCATTCACTTCATGAAATATATAAGTAATATAGTTGTCTTTCATCAATGTGGATAATTTTTTATGTACAAACTAGAATTTACATTAATAGGAGCTTAGATTTATAGCATTTGTGTGAATTTGTTAATGCACATAACAGTATAAAGTAAAGCAATTTTAATACAGGAAAAAAAATGGAAAACAAATTATTGCCTGAAAAAGAAAAATATTGAAAGTGAATTAAGAAATACGACCACCACATAAATGTATTTAAAAAATTCAATTTTACTAAATAATTATCGAGTGCATTTACAAAAAAATAAAATTGTGATCAATTTTAGAACAAAATAATGCTTATAAATAGATCAGATTCTTTGTTTTAAAAAAAATTATTTTTATTGGTTTATATTATCCAGTTGGTGATGTTCAAGCTCTAATTTGCAGTTGCTAGCCATTTTGCCAAATAATGAATGTCAAAATAACATATTAATAATACAGTCGAATTATAATTTTTCAATTCTCAAAAGCACATAGCTTAAAATTTTAGTCTCAATACAGTTTTTTTTTACATTTGATTCTGGGTGGTTAAATTATAAATAAGTAAAATGAAAAATTTCTAAAATTGAATTCATGTTTATTTTGATTACTCTTTTTTAATTACTATTATAAAACCATAAACACTAAAAAAAGTTTTTACTTTATGTGGGAAGAAAGATTTATGATCTAGTTTACCAAAACACAGTTTTGCAATGATGAATGAGGTCAAATTTTTAATAGTTACAAGATAATATGATATGATCTATGCGAAAGTGAAAGTGTGTGTGTGTGTGTGTGATGATATAATATGATAAATAGGAAAGATGCAATGTCATTTTATAAGTATGTTTTCTTATGTTTTGCTTTTTTTTAAATTTTAAGCTTAAATTAATTTAAAGAAATAAAAAAATTGCATTTAGATATTATGTTATTTAACATGTACTCTGCTTATATTAAGGATTTATTGCATTTGAAATTAGATTTCTATTTTTGTTATATGAATAATTGATAATAGTCTTCTAGTATAATATTTTATTTATTTTAATAATATTTTTTATGAATTTATATTTATATAAGAATTTATGAATATTGATATTATAAAAATCAGCAGCCATGATATTAAAGAAAGAATACTTTTTTCTGTATTTAATTTATTCTATGTGTGTATATATAATCGATAATGTTAAAATTAATTTATCTATCGTTAAGTTTTATTTCAATGAAAGAAAGTTATAAAATTTCAGAGTTAATTTTCGTACGTTTGATGTCTGCTACAAAATCAAAATTCTATAGAATTTATTGCAAGTATTTTTTAATAATAAAAGAGCAATCAATTCTGCACTTAATTGAGAATGTTTATAAATGAATAAAATAATAACTGCAAAATTAATATTCCTCTTCATAATACATACAGATTAATCGGATTAGGGCGATTTTTAATTGGTAGTTTTATTTCACGCAGAATGATATAGTACTTAAAAAATGCCTTATTCCAATATTGTGTAAACTGTTCGGGGATTATCAAACGGGGAATTCCAATGTCACCGCGTTTCTCACGGAATTCGAAGGAATGAGGGGGAAAAGAATGAAAATACCATCACTATAAATAGCCCCTCTCCCTACCTTTTTCCCCCTACCCAACATCGGATATCTTCGGCATCAACAAGCACTAATTCCTTTTCATCTGCTCTTTGTTTAGTTTTACGTCGTTCTTTTGTTCCAGCTTCGGTATTATAGAGACAGAAAGAACAGATAGAAAACGATTTTTCGAAGTCTACCTCTTCCTACCCTCCCCCTTCCCATAACAGAAGACCGAAGAAAGGGATTTAGGCACAGACGAAGAGTTTATTTGCTTTTGTGAGGGAAAAGTTCACTTTTAGAATGCGCGGAAACTTTGCAGACGACAAGTTTATGTATTTATGAGCGCAAAATCGTCTGCTAAAATCTTGGCCTGTGCGAGACGAAGGAATTGAAATATGAATGTTCTGTCTTCTTTTGTGCAACTTTAATCCTCCAAGAAAATGTGGTAAATTGCAATTTCATGCCATGAACGGGATTTCTTGGAAATAGTTTTGGATCATAAACACGCACACTAAACGTATGTAATTTAGAGGCACATTTACCGTTAAGAGGTAGAGAGTTTAAAACTTAAAATTAAAATAATATATTTCAGTGAAAATGATTTCAACTCTTGTATGTAGAAATTGTTTTGAAAGATATAATTTAAAATTAAACTTGTTTTTGAAAAGTTTTTTTTAGTTTTTTTTTAATACGTTTTCATTCAGTACTGCTTTTTACTTTCATTTTTCATGCACTTAAGAAAAAAACATGATATGATTCAGAATTCTTTTAGTAAATATATTCGAAATTAATAATTTTCATAAATATTAAATATTTAAAGTTAATAATGTGGAAACGTTTTGAAAAATATGAAATAATCTTTAATTAATTAAAAAAACTAAAAATTTAAAATCAAAACAGATTAATACGATCTATTCAAAATTTATAAAAATTTATTCTCTACCTCTTAACACGTTACTAACTTAATACATACATACACATACATATTCACACACACACACACAACATATATATATATATATATATATATATATATATATATATATATATATATATATATATATATATATATAAGTTATCAAAAATAGAAAAAAATTATGACTTTAAATTTTTTTAAATTTATCATATTGGAATATAAGGAATTGGGAATTTGACTTCTTATATATTTTTTTATTTTCCTTCAGTGATTATACAGATATTAGAATTTTAAAATTAGAAAAGAATCGCATAACTCCGTTTTGGAAGCGAACAAAGTACCTGAAAGTTGTTACATCGTTTGCATTTCTTACTCCAAGTCATAAGCAATTTTGTTATGTATTCAAATCATTGTTAAATGAAATTTAAAAATGCGCTGATAAATTTAAATCAATTGGTTAAATTTTCATCAAAATATCAAAATCAAAATTTGATGTAAAAATCATTTAAAGCTTCCTGTAAAATGCTTATTCGTTTAATTAAAATTGTTCATCCAATTTTAGTAATATACTAATATTTTATTTAAATCAAAATTGGAAAGTTCTTTCCTATGTGTGTCGTTTTGAGGATAATTCAACGAAATAGTATGCATTTTTTTCCATTTTGATTTTAATAATTTTTCTCTGTTTATATTACAACAAAAAAAAAACTGCAAAAAATTAACAGCAATTCGAAACTTTAATAAAACAGTAAACATGGAAACTAATCCAATCATTTTGATTTTAAGCTGTAATATAGTTTAACATAGTTGTTTATTCCTGGAACCTATTGTGAATTTTCACTTATATATTTATTCTTTTGCTTTTCAAAATGCTTTATAAATAGTTGGCCATTTTCTTTGTTGAAGAAAAGAAACTGCAAAACTTGTAATTATAAAATTTGTTAATCTAGATACTGAAATTTATAGTTTAATTCCCATATCTCATTAATAGCTATGATCAAATTTGTGAGTTTCCACCATTAAGCCAACAGCTCAAATAATAGAAAAAGTTTGGATGCGTATATTTTAAGGTAAAGTAGGTGTTATGTTGTTGTTACTAATGACACTTGGACAAGCTAAGCTCGCTATGCCTTGGCTATGCGAATTTAAGTCAATTGGGAGCGTCTTTCGTTTAATCCGAGCAACATTAAGGTGAAAGTGCGACTTTTGATCTTCAAATCCATCCGATAGATGGCAGCACCAGAGGGGGTAAAATGGGTAAAAGCAACATTCTCATATATGGAGGGCAGTAGATTCTTCACTTACAACATTGAAGGTGGTGGTGTTGTAAGACCCCATAGACATCAAACTTCTATGTGCTCTAATGGCTCTTAGCTGATACAGGTGCGATTATCAGATCAGTTTCCAATTTCGTTACAGGAATGCAGTTAAATTTAAAAAAAGTAGTTTGCTATTTTTAACAAATTCGGGGCCATGGTAACCTAGTCGTTAAGGCATCGGATTTCCGCTTAAAAGGGTGGGATTCAGTTTACAAAACCGCCAAATACCAACCAAGTACATGCGATATATGTGCTCTTAAAATCTGTGGAATCGAAAGTCCTGTGGTCGGTTGTTGAGCAGTTACCATGACGTTAATCATCTGGAGAAATTTTTCTTCCCCTCCAGATCAATGTCATAATCAAGGTAGAAGATCCTCTGGTGGTGCCATCTATCGGTGGAGTTTTGAACAACGTCGTATTTTCACCTTTGGGGTGCTCTGGTTAAACGAAAGTCGTACACTGCTGATTTAAATTCTTATTGCCAGCGGCATAGCGAGCTTGGTTGGTCCAAGTGTCTTAAGTAATAACAACAACAGTTTCAATCAATTAAAATAAGCAGATGAAAATGAATGCATTAACACACATGTCCTTTAAAATTTTGAAGATTAAGACTTAAAAAAATCTAAACACATGTTTGTCATAAAATCCTTTTCGCAAAGTTTTTGGCAGTTTTTCTCATATTTCTGGCAAATTAATTTTCAATTATCTCGAAAATATTAAAATATTTTATATTCTATTTTGACGGAACTATATACTGCGTGCGTCCTCAATTGAATTCTGAGTAATTAGTTTTTAATACTGATTTTAATTGAATCCTTGACAACAATTAAAATAGATTTCTCAAGAGAATTTTGTGATCTATTCTGATATTAAATATTCTTTGTAATTATTTTCTTTTAACTCTAAAAATATTTATTTTATTATGCGTGGTATTTCAATTAATTTTAATTTTCCTTTCATTGTTGAAAATTCTGCTTAAATATTGTAATTTTTTTTATTCATTTAACAATTTAAAACTTTAATTCATTCCAAATGAATATTTGCACATGCTTGATTTTGTTTACGCTACTTTATTCGAATTTTATTTTCCTATTCCCAGTTGTGGTTAAAAACCTTGATAATTTATAGTTTCCTTGCATTTTTATTTACACTTACAGTAATTTTCATTAATTTAATTGTTTCTTATATAAACAGATTTATAACCTGAAATTTATAATGCTTTAATTTTAAGTGCATTTTTATCATTTAGTCTAGTAATTAACACATATAGAAAATTTTATATTCTTTTTCAAGAATATAAACTTTTTAAATATTTAATAAACTTTTAGTCAACTAATTTACATATTTAGAAAGTGCATATTCATTATATATACGTACACAAAAAATTACATCATAACTGTGACACAATAAAATTAAAATTAATAAATACGAACATATTTTGTGTTCCAATTTGAATGCTGTTTTGATTTATGGTGCAATAACCCTTTATAGAATTAGAATGGTGTTAAATCTTCAGTGAAAAACAGTTAAAATTATAAATTTTACACGATAATAATACATTTTCATAAAATGTGTTTCTAATTTCTAAAAATTGAAATCTTATGCCTGTATATAACAACATTTTGAAATTTTGGTGCAAAACTATACTACCTGATGAAATATGTAAATCTATAAAATCAAAATGCTTGTTTTAAATGATATTTAATCTAAAAAAATACTATTTTCCCACGGATACATCTTGACAGACAAAGAGAATTGATGACAAAACCTCAACTGGTTGACCGGTCACTGCTTCAATTAAGTCCAGCACTCTGTTTCAGGTACCAGCAGGACACAGATCGCAAGGCTTAAGTTCCCAAAGTACCTTAGTGACGATTCGATTTTCCATTCGCCATCTTAAGCGGTGATGGCCGTGATTTCGAGATTATGCCCTATTTGAATGGGTAATGAGCTCGTCACTCGTTCGAAGAGGGCTTGGCGAGGGGTCGCCATGGTATTGATTCAGAACTCAGCAGCAGCACTTGCAAGCCTGTTGGAATAGTTATTAGAGCTTAAGAGGAAGGCTGCCACGTGAATATAATCATCGGTTACAGTGGCACTGATTGTGTGCCCGCCTGTTGATATCAGACGTGTGGTGAAATTGAGCATTCCGTCTGGGGGTTTGAGCAGACCTGTAACCGGAACTCCAGTGTCCTCCTCTTGGAACTACAGTGATTAAATTCGAATAGCGGCTTAGTGAACAAGCAGTGCAAGACTTAGAGAAGGAATACTTTATATTTTGTCAGGGGTGCAGAGTACATTTAGAAATCCTTATTAATCACAATTATTTGACGTTTTAATAGAAGCTTTCTGTGTAGTTATTCTTGCGTTTAGCTAAAAATGTGTTCTAAACACATATTTGAAGATGTTTGTTTATTAGATTATATTGATATTGAGTAATCACTTTTAAATTTAATTTTAGCAAGTGAATAACATTTCAAATAAATAATTAATGGTGTCACAAAAAATACCAAATATGTAGTTTTAATAAATGTCCCAGACTAGATTTATAAGAAATAAATTAAAATAAATTAAAGTTCATTTCTCAATCAGAAACAAATTTTATGCATATCTGTTTAAAAAAATTGGTTCTGATACAAATTTCAAAATATTTCTCATTTTACAGTGCATATTTTCATTGAATTTATTTCCTTAGGATTACAACTTGAAGAAGGTCCAATTTTTTCGGATTTAATTCAAAATTAAATTTTAATCAATTATAGAAGGTATATATTGTTGAAGCATTTAAATATTAATTGGATATAGAAAAGAAATGCATTAAAACTGAAAGTTTCTTTTTTAAACTAACGTATCACACCAATTTAATGGATATCAAGTATGGAGTAACATATAAAAATAGTATCAAAGTCATTTATTTTCAATTATTTATAAAATGGATGATGTAAATTTAGTTAAGTTAACTTCTATTATCAATGGTCTAATGTATGACACCAATTCAATCAAACGAGTTCAAAGTCGTTTATTTTCAGTCATTTTATTAACTTATTTATAAAAAAGTTGATAGGTGCTTAGTTAAAGCAACCTACATTATGAATGGTCTAATAATTTGATATCAGTTGTCTTCAAAACATCATCGGCAAACAGTCCTAGTTTGAAATCATATTAGGTCTACTGGAAAGTTCTGTTCAATTTTGAAGTAAACCAAAATGCAAATTTTTCTCAACGTCAATAAACTTTATTAAATAATATAGCTGCCAATTTTTATTAATGACTTCTTGTCAGCGTGAGGGCAATTTGTGTACCCCATTTTTGAAAACTCTTCCATCTTTTCATGCGAAAAATTGAAGCAGTGCTTGATTGTTATCTTCTACAACTTTGAATTTTTTGCCTTTCAAAACATTTTGTAAGGACAAAAACATGTGATAGTTGGAGGGTAGCAAGTCCGGAGAATAAAGTGTATGGGACAGAATTTCTCAGCCTTCAATTCTGCAATTTTTTGACAAACTTTTTTCTTGGCCTGTTTCTTGGACAGTGTCCATTAAATTATCCAGTTGCTAACGAAACATTTTTCTGAATTGAGCTTTTCGATTAATTTTTAATGATGATTCTGTATTGGTCCTCAAATGTCCCACCATATACACAACATTCTCCTATTCAGAGTCAAATTTGTTTTAGCATTTTAAGGGCTAGATTTTCCGCATAATATTCTCTTTTCTGTACGATGTGTTCATAGATAACTAACTTTTCAAATCCAGTTATTATCCGGTTCAAGAAGGGATCGATTTTGTTCCGAACAAGCCTGGATAGGCATATAATGACTCGATCATCAAAATTCTTCTGACTTAATTGATGTGGCAACCATTTTGAATATATTTCCAAATTAATCTTATCTTATGAATATGGTCCGAAATAATTTGCTGAGCTGAATTATGTTTTCTACGATCTCCGATGTTGTGAGAAAAAGAATCTCGATCTAATTTCAACCGCATCGTCATCGATCAACGGACACCATTTTCCTGTAAGACCTAATATTCGGTCACATAGGACCATGACTCTCTCGTTGTATGTCTTAAGTTCAAGTCTAGTCTATTAAACTCTTTCTCCCTGTGTATCTGTTAGAGTATATTCTAGAGTATATTTTCAGGTTTCATCCCTTGAAACAAGTGAACACAGAACTCATTGTCAAAAAAGTTTGCTCAAACGGCAATACATTTATTTATTTTATTTATGACATTACAAATATTCAGACTTGTATGCTTGATTCTTGAGATCCGCTTGTAAGTCTTCGTCGATAATAGGACGAATAGCACAATAACAGATGTATAACCACAGAAGACAACAAAGAAAACACCCAGGGCCATGGTGGGAATCGAACCCACACTCCTACGCTTTCAAGCAATTAGCGGAGTGATGCTTTAACCACTCAGCCACGGAGCGGCCCGGCAATACACGTTGGAAAGATTTGTTGTTGCTGTTTACTAATGACACTTGGACAAGCCAAGCTCGCTATGCTATGCGAATTAAGCCAATTGGGCGCACCTTTCGTATTAATCAGAGCACCATGAAGGTGAAAGTACGACTTTGCTCTACACACATATCATAGGGACCCGTTTATAGGGTAGGCAACCATTCACACCTCATATAAACTAGGAAAGGACAAGGACAGGAGAGATAGAGAGAGAAAGTACATCCATGCCCGAACAGGAATTCGAACCCAGGACCTCCTTATCTGTAGTCAGGCACGCTGACCACTAGACAAGTTGGTCGGCTGGAAAGATTTAAGGCTGTTATCAAGTACACAAGTTGACATACTTGAAAACAATATTTTTTTGCTTATTCTGCTACCACTGGGTTCAACTGTGGAAGTTAAAATAATGGAAAATTATTGTGTGATTTAATTAATCATCCTCGATTCTTTGGAACTTTTTACGGTGTTCTGAAGATCACAATACAGGTTAAATATTCGTCTATATATTTCCACTAATGTGGTGAATGCGGTCAGGTGAGATAATAGTACAACCACTTTTTTATGATTTAAAATTATAAAATTCTTAACGTTTATGGGACTTAAAAGGCATTTCCATTAACATAGTTGCATAGTTTTAACATTCAATTAAAAATATTGAGCCGCCCATCTTGTCTAGTGGTCAGCGTGCCTAACTGCGGATAAGGAGGTCCTGGGTTTGAATCCCGGTTCGGGCATGGATATACTTTCTCTCTATCTATCCTGTATTTGTATCTATCCTGTATTATATATCCTGTATTATATGATCCTTGTATATCTATCCTGTATATCTATCTCTTATCTATCTGTATATCTATCCTGTATCTTGTATATCTATCCTGTATTATGTGATTCTTGTATGAATGAGGTGTGAATGGTTGCCGACCCTATAAACGGGTACCTATGGCATGTGTGAAGAGCAAAGTCGTACTTTCACCTTGATGGTGCTCTGATAAAAACGAAAGACGCTCCCAATTGACTTAAATTCGCATAGCCAAGGCATAGCGAGCTTGGCTTGTCCAAGTGTCATTAGTAACAACAACAAAAACAAAAATATTTATCTATTTATCGAAAATTATATGATTCAAGTAATTTCTATATTCTAGCGTATAAATCATTGGCTCTAGTTTGTTAATTTATACATAAATTTGTTTTGAACAAAGAACTAGCAACCATTATAACTAAAAGATAAAAGATATTCGTTATTTACACCAAATTCATTATTTACACCATCTCAAATGATTTAATAATCCCATATTTCTAATTTTTCCGAATAACAATTTAATAGTTCCTTCGATAGAAAAGATTTATATGGTTTTCCTTAATGTTTTATTAAGGCTTCCTTTGTTTGCATCGGAAATAGCACTTTGGATTTAAATTCCAATTGCTTTACCCCAAATTTCTTAGATGAATTTCTTTAAATAATAAATTTCCCTAATAGAAAAATTCTTAGAATATTTTGATTAGGCTCTTTTAGAGTTTTCATATTTCTTTTCAAGGCATCTTAAAAGTACAAATGGAATATTCATCATTTTGTATTTTGAAATTTGTTTAGTGGAAAGATGCAAATAAAATTATAGTGATTTTTCTTACAGCTATTATATTCATTTTATTTATTTATTTTTTACACTGAAAACTTTTTCCATTGCATTAAAGATAATATGATTATCGTTATTTCTTTATAAGATAAAGATTGTTTTACGCTAAAAGAATGCGCAATCTTTACATTAATTTAAAAACGTCTTTTTTATCATTATCCTAAAATATTTTAAGTGTGCGTATAGATATATTATTATTTTGAAATGCACACATCGTATAATTCAGTGTCATTAAGTTTATTTTAAGCCATGAATTAATCTGTAATATAAAATTAAGGCACAGATGCCGTATAATACAAGATTCCAAATTCTTTATTTTTTGGCGATGAAAAAATGCTGCCATGGTGACATATTGTGACGTGAGCGATGACATAAACACTAGAGTTGCCAATATAGAATTTTTAACATAATTTTTATAGGTCTCTATTTCTATGACGTAATAAAAACCAGGTTGCCAGATACATAGGAAAGTCCGCCAAAAAATTCACCAAACTGATAATTTGGCATCCTGGGTTATACAGCATCTGGGCCAAAATTAATATGTGTAGCGTCATTAATTCTTAATTATATTTGCAATGTATTAAATTATCTGCATTTTGAAATATCTTTGCTTTATGATATTCTATGTTAATCATTTTCGTATAATTCATTTTATGTGAATAACAATGCAAATAAATTGATGTCAAATAAAATTCTATATTATATGTTATTTTGACAGAGAATAGTAGACAATATAACAGCAAAATGCTTATATCAAGTATTTTAATAATTATTCTGTAAATACCTTTCATAGAGGGATTTTTATTGATTGTTAGATATACTCATGTGTCTCAAGTGAAGAAATCTAGAAAATTCCCAAGCACTCACACTTAGACAGACGAGTATTTAGAACGACGAGTAAGTTTCAGATGGACGTTCTCGTCCATCTGAAACTGTTCAACAATGTATGAAATTGCAATTGAGATCTTTCGTTCGGATGTTTGACCTACCATTAGGTCCTAATGATCCTTATTTTGATACTTCACTATGAATATATTTATTTAAGCGATTACAATAAGATCACACAAAAATACTTCACTAGGTACTTTTATTTTTCAGATTAACAATCGATTCATATCTAATGGAAACCCATGCATATTTAAGGGAACTCCTCAAACTTCGATTACTGTTTACAAGAAAAGTTTCATTACATTAGCAGTACAGTACTTTATGAAATTCCACTACTTGTCTGAGAATCGAACCTAAAAACTGATGAATCGAAAATTAGAAAGATGACCATTGATTTCAGGTTTTATAAGGAGGAAAAATATTATTAAAACAGTAAAACAATTTTAATTGTAACCAAGATCCACTGAGTATATTTATCCTTCCATTGAATCGCATGAACTGATTCCTCTTTTGCACTGATAACTCAGTTCATAGTCGATAGTACCAAATAATAAACAGAAATTTAGTTATCTATTATAGAGAAGAATCATTCCATCAAAACAGAAATGACTGTAAGCAGTTTCCTCCCTCCCCACACACATAAATCTGCCAATCGTTTAGCACAAACCTGACAATCACATTAGTCCATGAATCTTTTATGCGTCTATAATATAAATATCTCTCTTTTATCTAACCAGTCATTAATAAGATGTTTTTATGGCGTATCTATCAAGTAAAATTGCTGTACAAATCTACTAAATCTATATTTCAGGAATACATATTTAGCGTGAAGTCCTGTACTTCCCATATGAATGTTGAGTAAATATAATTTTAGTGAATATAAGAGCTGGTTTTAATATACATGTGTTGTTGTTGTTGCTTATCCCCGACTGTTGTGACAGTACCATCACACCAGCCCCCTAAATCCAAAAATAGTCAGTCTCTCAAGCACCATCTCCAGTCTCAAATCCATGTCCCCTCTCACACACCCAATGCACTGAAAAATATGAGATGGGGAGGGCTGAACCACTCGACATTTGTGGGACAGAGAGGGTAGACCTTGGTACCAGAGACGTGTCTCTGAGCAAGCAGGTGGCCACTTCGCAGTCTTGTCAGAGCCGTTTGACTGCATCTCTTGTGTTTACCCACTAGTGCGGAACCAGGATGTTTGCATGTGTACCATTCGTGGGTAGGAATGGTATCCCTAAAAGTAGCATTGATAGCCATCCTAACTCTAGAGGTCAGCTCTGAGGACGGCAAGCAGTCTCCAATGATGTGAATTCTGTAAGCTTCCATCCTTGGCTAACTGATCTGCAACTTCGTTCCCATACACATTAACATGAGATGGCACCCACTGGAAGACTATGGTACTGGCTTTCAAATTAGTAAGATGTTGTACTATTTTAGTTGTTGTTATGTCACCATGCCGCCACCTCTGGGCCAGATGTTGTATGGAGCTTCGGCTATCACTGAGGATCCATCACTGAGGATTTGGATTTGGAATATACATGTAAAAATATATAAAGTGTATACAATACTAACTATAACATAATAACAACAGATCACTTTACAATATGAATAAGTGTTTCCAACGCTTCAATAAGTATTTTATTAACCATCAACTAGTTATTTCCTTCGTTACATTTGAGATCTTTTTTTTTTTAATAACGGCGGGCACTTGGGTGACTAACCCTTCGCCACAACAAGGCCGGAAACTGCTACTCATTTGTCATTACCCAGCGGGCACCTGTGAACCATGTCACGGAGGCGAGTAGCATTACCCGTGTCATACCACCACAGACCCGATTATAGGGCGGGCCACATTCATACATCAACACACAAGAAAGGACAGAGAAACACAGAGAGATAGTAACATCCATGCCCGAACCAGGATTTGAACCCGGGACCCACAGCTCAAGAGTCAGGAACGCTAACCACTCAGCCATTGGTCGGCTCACATTTGAGATCTTGAGTACGCTACTTTGTTACGATCCTCCTTCATTTAAAATACCCATGATGTTGGTTAACGTTTGATCCACGTCACATCGTATTGACATGGCGTTGTAAATTTGACTTGTCGACGAATTTGCAGCCTGCCTTTAAATCACATTCTTTGAGCGGCAGCAAACAAGGCGAAGTTCACCATCGAATGTCTGAGAATAGTGCCGAAGTTCATTTTCTTAATAAAACGATTTCTTATGTAAGAAGCAAATCATAAATTTGAGAAGCCATTTTCCATTGATTCAACACATCAATACATGGACAATAGAACAGCATAAAAAGCAAAATGAAGAAAATAAGACAATACATCCAATTTATGGTTAGTTTAATTTGACAAGGACGATTTAAATTTTTAAAAATTTCATTAATTAATAGAATTTTGAAGTAATAATTGCAATACTTGTAAACAATCTCAACGTTTAAGTTGATAAAAAATGCATATTTCACATATTTCTATCTAACAACAAATAAGCTTCTCACTTCGAATATTTCTGTATTTAATAACTAAGATAACTCAGTGAATAAAAACTTTGAAAATCCTTTAATTCATAAAAAAACCAAAAGTGAATATTATTATTTTTTGTTTTTATGGAAAGTCTGTTCAGCTTATGGGACAAAAGTGATATTTATTACGATGAGCAATGGCCAATTATTTGCCATTTTCCGCAAGCATATTTGTCACCAAAGAACTTCTGAATTTTCAAGGTTTTAACCCTTTAAACACATGTATGCCACATGCTGAAATCATGGAAAAATTTGAAAATGCAACAAAGGAGTGAAATAAAATATATTTCATAAAAATAACCTAGAAGTGTTGCATTGTGGGAAAATGAAATTCTGTTATTACCTTCAATACAATTTTAATATCACATGTTTCAATTCAACTTCAATTTATTGTATATACTATTTATAAAATTCTAATCATAAATTAGGTTTGAATACTAAAAATAACCAAAAAAATATTTAAAGTATTTACATTAATAAACATATATCAGTTTTTAAAATTTATATAAATATGCTAAGAGGCGAAAAACCATTTTTAAAAATGATTATTTGGATTACGAAACTTACTGTATCTCAAAAAGTAAATTTTAATTTTTTTAGTTTATAAAATTGTTAGAATCTTGAATGTGTTTGCTTTATCATTATTAAATTAACATAAAAGAATATTTTAAAAAAACGTTTTAGGATATAAAAACTGTAATTTTTATAACTGAAACCATTTAATTGATAATATTTAAAACTCGAGCAAAATCTGAGAAAACAACGAACTAAACAAGACACCTATTTGTGACGGAATCTAATAAATATCCAACTTGTTACAAATTTAAAATGTCTTCCGCCATTTGTTTTCAGGCATTTATCACCAAGACAATGATTCCTAATGCTAAAACTTCCAGCGAAGATTTATATCCTCCCACCACATTAGCCAATTGCTTGGCTTCCATTCACGTCTTGGCTCGAGAAGTCTCATTAAACTTGGCTATCACCTGTTGTGCAGAAGACCCTTTGCTAACGAGGTTGTACAACTTTCAGTCTTTGGGGCTCAACTGCATGTTAACACGCCTATGTCAGGCCATTCCTTTCCATTATGTAAATCATATTGCATAATCGCTCCTGAACCTTCAGCAGTCACGGGGCCATTAAGATTTTAAGTGGCTGTCCCACCCCTTTTGGCGGGATTTGGCGAGGAGTTCTTTATTCTGAAAGCGTTCTATTCGCTGCTATTATCTGGAAATATTCTTTGGGACAGCGGAAAGAGAGAAGGATTGTGAGCGTAGCGAGACAGAAGAAAAGTTGCAATTTCCTGGAAGGGAAATGTATGTCGTGTCTTGGGCGTTGAGGGACCTCGAATCGTAAAAGATGGATCTTCTTATTGATTTTCCGTGAGCGGTTACAGTTAAGATGGATGGATTTGTGGTAGGTGGCTTTTGATGTGCAAGAGATTTTGTCACGGGCGAATGGACACAAAGTCCGAGTTCTTTTCAGTTTTCTGAAACCGGCTCGGGAAATGTTCCTGGAATAAATAAGTGTCTCTAAACTCAGTCCAAATGTATATATATATATATCTTTCTTGGTATATAAGGGTGTCTATATTTATATATATTGAGCTATGAAGCTATTTTTAAGAAAAATGAGTTCTATATAATTTATATCACGATGAAAATTTTATTAAAATAGAGCAGTTGTAAATACAGCAATATATTTTTTTTTTAGAAAAAATACTTATAATGTAGCAATTTTAGTAATTTAATTTTAAATTTGGTTGTGAATTGTTCTTGAATATTCAATTTAGAGAGAGGGCGTGGGCGTTGGGTGAGTAAAAGAATTTGTGCATCGTATTCAGCAAGTAATGGATTCGAAATATTGTCCATCAAAGACAATACTGTTGAGTATGCCTATACACTTTAAAACTTTTATAGCATCCACACACACTGTGATTTTACTAATGTGAAAGGAAAAGTACTAGCACTATTGTTGACCTCGTCATTTAAATATTGTTCAAAATTAAAAGATGATAAGCTGTCATTCAGTGACTTCAGTAGGGAAAAACATATAATTTTTTTTATCCTACGTCGAGACAGCGGCATTATCGGCCATGAGTCCTCTGGCAGCCCAATAAAAATTAGCCTTATTGTGTATGTTGTCGGGTAAACAGTTCAAAAGAGAAAGCGCAGGACAGCTTGTCAAATGAATAAAGTCCATAAAAGCTCCTGAAGGACACAAGGTACAGTAGGGCGTGTTGACCACGCCGATACGGCTTAAGTGTCCCTGGAGAAAGTCATGTCCAGTCAAAATTCTGAAATTGGCTGTGAAAATGGAGCGTGGAAGGCACATGTGGAGTGGAGAGTTCAACAGGGAACCCCAAGCCTTGTTTTTAGTAATTTCGCTATATGAATTATGAAGGTCTTTGAGGAGTTTGTTTTTGATTAAGTTGCAGATTTGTTGGTATAATGGAGTAAAATCAGGCTGTTGCAGTTTGCATCCTCTCTTTGCAAGGTCATCTGCTTTTTCGTTCCCATAGATATTACAATGGCTAGGTATCCACTGAAGAACAATTTCCCACCCGACGGAAATGACATGATTGAAGAATGATTTTACTTCTTCCACGTGAAATGAATCGCTTATTGAGTATGAAGAGATGGTCATAATAGCAGACTGGGAGTCAATAAAAAAGACAACTTTCTTTAGTAGAGTGCTCAGTCCAAGAAGATTCACAGTGGCACACTTTATGGTCTCAATTTCGGCATCAAAGTTTGTGGCCCCAGATCCCACAGGTAAAGATTCGTAGCGATAGTCTCTAGGGAATGGATTCTGAGAATCTCTGGGTTAGCATTGCACTTCTTTAATATATTATAGAAATTAGTAACAATGGCATATTTTTGAAAAACAGCCTAAATAAGGATATAGGGTGTAAGTATGATATATACCTCCGAGAGATTTCTTGCAAAATGTAGCTTCCTTTGTTTTAATTATAGTGTTTCCAATTTGATTTTTGTTGCTTTTCGGATTTTTTTTGTTGCCAGGTTAGCTTTCTTTTCGTGTTTTACACGTCACTTTTGCTTCATATATATAATTTTTTTTAAGTGGCAAGAAAGTTTGAATTTTTGTACAGTTTCAATTGGGATAACCTTGTTAATTTTCCGGTTCCAAAAACATGCGTTCAGCTTGGCGACGAAAAAGTCTCAAAGACAGGCCAATAGGGGGGATATATACTACTGTTGCCAGATGTAGTCAAGCTAATTAATTTATGTGATATCATAAATTAATTTTAAAAAAATTAGTATTTCTGTATGAAGTATAAGAAATTATATAAGCTGTATCTTTTACTTGGATGAATTTTAAGCAAACCACGTTTTGTCAGTGATTGTCATGGGTACAGGTGACGTATAATCCAGGATGCCAAATTCTGAGTTTGGTGCTTTTTCGACGGATTTTCTTATGTATTTGGCAACCTGGTTTTTATTACGTCATAGAGATGGAGACCTATAAAAATTCTGTAAATTCTATTTTAGCAACCTAAGTATTTACTTCATCGCTAGCATCACAATATGTCATCTTGGCAATATTACTTCATTGCCAAAAAATTCAGAACTTGGAACCCTAAATTATACGGCACCTGTACCTTGTCATGTTTTATCATTAGAATATTGATTGTTATTTGTTGTCACTTGTGCCGCACATAAGGTGTTTAAGTAGTAAGTTTATGAAAAAGTCTCATAGCATTAGGTGAAAATAACTTAAGATTAAGAAAATATTAAATGAAAAAATATTCAATTGATTTTACATTATCGGTTTTCCAGACAGGGGAAAATGTCGTTGATATTTCATCATCAACTAAATTAGAAGCAATAAATTTTCATTTATTTTTTATTTTATTATGTACAACATTCAGTTCCTTATTATAGTCCTTTCATTATATAGCGTTTCATTTATAACATTACAGTTCTTTAATCTTATTAGGCTCATAAGAGCATTTTATATTTCTCTAAATGACTACTATATAATACTTAACTCATTTATTTAATAAATGATTAATGATTGAAATTTACAGTATTTATTAAATGATTAATGAATTAATGAATAATTAAATGAATATTAAATGCAACTGACTGATTAGTTTTCTGTTACAAGGTTAAGTTTAGAGAACGATAAGTTCAACTGAGAATGCTAAAAAAATTTTAAAATATATGGAAAATACACATCTAAAGAGACCCAACAATGCAATTGAGAGTGCTAAAATTATTTGTATTTTAGCACGCTCAATTTCACTTGATTTAAAATAACTTTTTTCGACAGCATCATGATTATACTGTTTTTATTAGATTTAGACAAATAAATTGGATTCAGTTGGATCTTTCGTGAAATATTGATATGTATTTTGTTTTTTCTTACAATACAGATACTAAACATTAACGTACACAAATGAAAACAGCACTATAGATGTGAATTTCTCAGATAAAAATTAATACAGTTATTATAGAAATTTGGTTTTTTTACTGTATTTTGTTTTAGGTAAAACTTTAAAATTCGGTACTTCTTGACTTTTTGGCGATTTTTTTATGCAAGATAGACGCCAAAATATGAATATCAAGGCCGTTGCTGCTTCACAAAAGATAAAGATATAAGTGTTAAATATATCGCATAAATTTATCTCTAAGTTTTTTCCCCAAACCAAAGGGTACCCAATTCTACATCGAACCTTTGTTTCATTACATTGCTTATTTAAATTTCAATTTCAAATGATAAGATTGAGAAGTCAATTTTTCACTTCATATGTAAATAACAGTGTACTAGATACGCATTTTAGACCACAACCATTTTATATAGTTGATATATTTGGGCTAGATGAAGATTAAAGTTGTTACCTATTTTACCACACATAAGTATGATATTTCCCTTACCAAGAAAATTACGGTTCTTAATTACTGTACAATATATGAGCAATAAAAATAACATAATATTAAAAAATATTAGTTAAGATAAGGCTTAAATAAAACATATAAACTAATAGGGGCCGCCCAATTTGTCTAGTGGTCAACGTGTCTGACTGCTTATAGGGAGTTCCTGGGTTCGAATCCCGGTTAGGGCATGGATGTACTTTCTCTCTCTATCTATCCTGTTTTTATCCTTTCCTTGTATGAATGTGGAGTGAATGGTTGCCTACCCTATAAACGGGTCCCTATGGCATGTGTGTACTGAGGAAGTCGGACTCCACACCAAAATAATTTTCAGTTGGAAAAGTGGAGCAGCACACCCCATAATGCCGGCCTGGCTGGCACACGACAACAACAACAAACAAATATGAATAACTTAAAAATAGATTAATATGTAATATAACCAACACTTACATAGATTTGTTTTTCATAAATGAAATAAGCTAAAAATAAATAAACATTTATTACCCACCACATACAATTTTTTTTATCAGCTTAACGAGTCATTATAATTCACTATACGAGAAGCATAAAACGCAAATAATCCTTTAGCATTGAAGCATCTTAAAATGTATTTATCTCATGAGAAAATCTTCATCAAACTCTTTCGCGTAAGCTGATCCGTTAGCCCGTCATCTTCACCTTGAAGACTGATAGAATTTATTCTGCATAGAGTGTAGGTTCCTTAAATTAATTAAAACTCGTCTTCCATTCTGGGAAAATGGCTTCAGAATTCTTAGATGTCACCCCCTTCATGCCGTTGAATAGCCACAGTTTCCTGTTAAGATGTTTAATTACCAAAGGCGAATCTTGAGCGCATGAGGTCCGTCGCCGTCTTGCGGGATTCCAGAAATGACGGCATTCCAGGAGGCTTGGGAACAGCTTAATAGTTTTAAGAAAATGAGGAGCTTAGATTTAGTAGACACGCATCACAAAGGAATAATTTTTTGTCATACAATACATAATATTTTAATACATTTGGCTATTTTTTTTTAATTTACAAAACATCATGCCTTTTTTTGGATAAAGACAGAATATTTTCATCTTGTTAAAGTAAACAATTTTTGGAGTATTGAAAATATTTTAAAGCTGATCTTTTATAATTTTATAAGATGTATCAAAATGTTATGACCCTCGTAAAGTACATTTGATGAGTTTACCATTTTGACTAATTTACATCATATTTCATATACGTACTCTTTAAATCTGTGGAATCGAAAGTCCTGTGGTCGGTCGTTGAGCTGTTACCATGGGTGCAATGGTCTGGAGAAAATTTCCTCCCTCTTCAGATCAATGCAAAAATGAAGTGCTTAGATCCTCTGGTGGATTTTTTTTAATAAACTCAGAATATTTTCATTTTGTTAAAATAAACAATTTTTAGACTATTGAAAAAATTTTAAAGCTGATATTTTACAATTTTATAAGATGTACCAAAAATGTTATGACCCTCGTAAAGTACATTTGATGAGTTTACCATTTTGACTAATTTACATCATATTTCATATATGTACTCTTTAAATCTGTGGAATCGAAAGTCCTGTGGTCGGTCGTTGAGCTGTTACCATGGGTGCAATGGTCTGGAGAAAATTTCCTCCCTCTTCAGATCAATGCAAAAATGAAGTGCTTAGATCCTCTGGTGGATTTTTTTTAATAAACTCAGAATATTTTCATTTTGTTAAAATAAACAATTTTTAGACTATTGAAAAAATTTTAAGGCTGATCTTTTACAATTTTATAAGATGTACCAAAATGTTATGACCCTCGTAAAGTAATTTTGATGATTTTACCATTTTGACTAATTTACATCATATTTCATATATGTACTCTTTGAATCTGTGGAATCGAAAGTCCTGTGGTCGGTCGTTGAGTAGTTATTTATAAGTGCAATGGTCTGGAGAACATTTTCTCCCTCTTCTGAATAATAGCAAAATTTAAATGCTTAGATCCTCTGGTGGACTTTTTTACTTTTTATTGTTTGATAAACTCTGAACATTTTCATTTTGTTAAAATAAACAATTTTTAGACTATTGAAAAAATTTTAAGGCTGATCTTTTACAATTTTATAAGATGTACCAAAATGTTATGACCCTCGTAAAGTAATTTTGATGATTTTACCATTTTGACTAATTTACATCATATTTCATATACGTACTATTTAAATCTGTGGAATCGAAAGTCCTGTGGTCGGTCGTATAGCAGTCACCATGGGTGCAATGGTCTGGAGAAAATTTCCTCCCTCTTCAGATCAATGCCACAAATTGAGTGCGTGGATCATCTGGTGGTGCTATCTATCGGAGGATTTGTAGAGCAAAGTCGTACTTTACCTTCGTGATGTTCTGCTTAAACGAAAGGCACACCCAATGGATTTAAATTTGCATAGACAAGGCATGGCGAGCCTGGCTTGTCCAAGTGTCATTAGTAATAACAACAAACATCCTATTTCAAAAACTATTATACGGGAGATTATAAAAAAAAACGAAACAATGCAAAAGTGACGAATGATAAATAATTGTTACAATTTAATCATATATTACCAGAAAAGGCTAACAGAATAGGCAACCACAGCCCGTAAAAAAATATAAACAGCTATAAAGACAGGAATCTAGAAGAAAATGTCTATACAGAAATAAACATTTATTTGATAAATTACATCATTTTTCGATTCTAATTCATATTATTGGATTACATGAATTAGAATCAGCAAAAAACCGTAAAGATTTCAGAAAAAAATAGTACGAAAAAAATATGTTGTTGTTTCTTATGACATTTGGACAAGCCAGGATCGCTATCCTACGGATATGCGAGTTTAAGTCATTAGGATGTGTCTTTCGCTTAGACAGACCACCACGAAGGTGAAAGTACGACTTTGCTGTAAACTCCTCCAATAGATGACACCACCAGAGGATACACTCACTCAATTTTGACATTGATCTGGAGGAGGAGGAAATTTTTTCCAGACCATTACACCCATGGTAACTGCTGAACTGCCGACTACAGGACTTTGAATTCAACAGATTTAACAAGCACGTATATAACATGTGCTCGATGGGTTTTTGGCGGCATTGGGAATCCAACTCCGCCCTTCTGGACGGAAAGCTGATGTCCTAACCTCTAGATTATTCACTCTCTTTAAATATATAAAGAGGATATGGACTGAAATATAGACAGAAATATGAATCCGGAAATAAAACAACGTATAAAAGTTGTCAATGCTTTAAATGAATTGAACTTCATTTTGTTAATAGTAAAATTCATTGAATTAGGTTATAATCACTTTGCACTGGGATGATTGTACATTCAATATCATAAATTTGGTTGCAAATATTCATTTGGAATAGAATTGAAGTATTTTATGGGAAAAGGAACGGTTTGTGTACACCGTTATGTTAAATTCTTATTAGCAATTTATGATTATAGCAATGTATAATTGAAATCACGTAAAAAATACTTAAAAATTATTATAAAGCATATGAGTGACACCACCTAATACCTTTCGAGGAAATCTATCTATATATTAAATGGAATGTTCACTTGTTAAACGAAAGGAACTTGTAAGCTCCTTAACACCCAGCCAAACAAAATTTGCACACACACAAGCAAAATTATAATTCATATATAGTATTCATCTTCAGTTTATCAGAATTTGCTCTTATCAATGTTTTCATTAAGCACATAATCTTAATCTTTTCCTCAAATTTCCTTTTTTATTTCCTTATAAGGGTCCTCTATTTGTTGTTGTTGTCGTGTGCCAGCTAGGCTGGCAATATGGGGTGCGCTGTTCCACTTTTCAACTGAGCCATATTTTTGTGTGGAGTCCGACTTCCTCAGTACACACATGCCATATGGACCCGTTACAGGGTAGGCAACCATTCATACAAGGAAAGGACAAAGACAGGATAGATAGAGAGAGAAAGTACATCCATGCCCGAACCAGGATTCGAACCCAGGACCTCCTTATACGCAGTCAGGCACGCTGAACACTAGATAAGTTGGGCGGAAATGGTTCTCTATTAAAATATATTATAAAAATTCAATAAAAAAGTTAAATCGGTTGGGATTTATTTTATACATATCGTCAACTTTAAAACCTATCTAAGCTCATGACTAATTCTGTCTCAATCAAGTACTTAACGAAATAATGCAACGATCAATTCAACAGATGTCTTTTTGATTAGTCAATCACTACTCTCAATTATTATAAAGTAATTGGGTAGAAAAATTATTGACAAGAGTTGACTACTGATGATTAATAAGAAGAGGTTGAGCAAACATTAGTATTTAGTTACGATGAAGTAAATCAATCATGTATACTGCTTTGATGTAGTTGCAGTTTTTATCACCAGATGCCGTAGTCTTTGCAGTTGACGTTTCTCATGCTTGAAAAAGATATAATTTTGAACCATTTAGTTCTGATAGACATTATAATACATTATTCATGTTTCAAGTGTAATAATTTTTATTTTTAACATTTAATTACTTTTAACAGGAGGAAAGGATAAGGATGTCCTGGGTTCGAATCCCGGTTCGGACATAGATGTACTTTCTCTCTCTATATCTATTATGTCTTTGTCCTTTCCTTGTATGAATGAGGTGTGAATGGTTGCCTACCCTATAAACGGGTCCCTATGGCATGTGTGTACTGAGGAAGACGGACTTCACACCAAAATATGGTTCAGTTGAAAAAGTGGAGCAGCGCACCCTTTGTTGCCAGCCTAGCTGCCACACGACCATAACTGAATAAATGAATGAACAGAAGGAAAATAATAATTTTTTTTAATATTTTAAATAATGTCGAATGTCAGAAACTTTTATTTATACCAGATATAAAGAAGAAAATTGAAAAGTAGGGAATCTAATAAGGAAATACATAAAGTAAATTAAGTGTTTTCCATCTTAATATCTTATTTAAACAATTCTGTGTCCTTAAAAATCTCTCTCTCTCTCTGTATATATATATATATATATATATATATATATACTAAGTTAAATTAGGTTAACCACTCCCTAATTGTGTAAGTACGATAGTAAGATTTTTTGCATTAAAATTAGGTATTGTTTAATATTATTATATTATAAATATTTTCTATAAATAAGGCGAATGTATTCCAAGCACTTTCAATTTATGATCATGATTTTCTGGCAAAGTGATAGTGAAGTAAAATAAACTTTTATTTTATTTGAGTAATTTTTTGTTTGTGATGGATTGTCTATTCGTTGTAGTTCAGATAGCTGTATTTAGTGATTTTTACTTCAACTTTTGATGGATGATTGTTAGTGCTTGAGCTTTTCTATTACGTATTTCGTGAGTTTAAATCTTGAAAAAGAATTCTCATATCGGTCTGTTTACTTTTCAACTTTACCTTAGTTTTGTAATCAGTTTTTTTTAAATTTTCTAACTGTTTTCTTTTTTTATCTAATACATAGAGAATTTGTTTTTTTGAAATTCTGTAATTGTTTCAATCTCTAAATTCAACATTTCATACTAATTTTACAAAGCCTTATAGTTTTAAATAATCAAAAGTTCATATTTTATGTTTAAGAATTCAGTTTTTATTAGAGTTATATATATATATATATATATATATATATATATATATATATATATTTGTCCACCCACCCAGTGCCAAAGCATTTAAAGATAGATGTGCAAACAATATTAACAAAATAAGATATCATATAAAGATAGATAGTACAAATTAAGACAAAATTTTAAAAATCAATAAAAAAACAATATAAAACCTAGGAGATTGTACAAATAAGACAAAGTTTTAGAAATCAATAATAAAAGCAATGTAAAACCTAGTAAATCAAAATTTAAAAAATTAAGAAGTGAGGGACCATGTCTTCTTCAGAGAAAAGATGATCAGTTACGCTAATAATCATTTAAACAAAGAACACATTTTAAAAAAATCTCCAATAAATGACAATTAGTTCTCTTTTAAAAACTCTACAGAAAGCTGATAACCACTTCATTTGTTGCATTGGTCTTAGAAGTTGTTCTGAGTCCCCTTTGTTTAAGTTCTATTTCTCGTAAAACAAAATACGGTCACAGTGGAAGGTACCAAATCAACATGGATTATGAGCAAAAATGAAAAGAAAAAAAGATAAGAGTTATTGGTTTTTAAACTCCACTATGCCAATAACCACAAAAAAGCAGATTGATGAAACTATGAAGAAGGGAAATGAATTGTGAATAAACAATTACAATTTCCTCAAAAGTGATCCATATATCATCACGTTTTATTTTAAGAAATGTTGTTGTTGTTTCTTATCCTCACTGTCTGACGGAGTCAGACAAGATCCACGAGCCCGTTGACTGTAAGGAAGTCGAAGACTAGGAGAGGATTGCTGAAGAGATCCTTCTTAGAGAGACCCATGCAATCCAAAAGGTGCTCAGGAGACGCCTGATGACTTTGGCACTTGGTGCAGGTGACGAAGGTTTTCCTGCCCTCGTTGTAAGTGAGGCACTTGATGTGACCACTAGCAAATCTTGAGAGAGTAGTCCGGGTACGTCTGTCACAAGGGGGTTCAAGGGACAAACCCGGTTTTGATCCCTTGTACCAATCATGGATAGGGGCTGCTTTCAACTCTTCCGAGATTTTAGATTTTTCCCGGGAGTATAACTCTATCAAGGTGAGTGTGGAAGAGGGAGTTGTTGAAATCCTGCAACCCTCCTTAGCAAGATTATCTGCCATTTCATTCCCGTGGAGATTCACATGTGAAGGTATCCATTGAAATTGAACATCATGTTTAAGTGAAATGATCTTTAATTTAAGTAGTATGGAGTTACTGATCTTGTCTCCTACAAGAAGCCAATTACTAAGATGGTGGAGAGTATTACGGCTGTCTGACAAGATCCATAGGTCACCAAAATCCTCCTGAGAATGAATAGCTTCTAGTCCCAGGTCTATTGCAATCAATTCACTTCTGAAGACAGAGCAATGATTTCTTTTGAGAAATGAAAATGTATAACACCATGTAGATGTAGTATCCTTTACAGATGTGTACCAGTGATGAAACTGTAAATGATTTCTTGGAAGTATTTCAAAATAAAATAAGTTTGTAGTTAAATTTTTATATTTAGGTAACTTCACATCCATAAATCAATCATCTGATCAAAATAACTTAAATCAGTTGATTATGCTGTCCAAACTATTGGTAAAATATGACAAATATGTCTGTCATTTCCAAAGTAATCATTTGGCTCATTTATCTAGTGGTCGATCGTTGAGTGTAATGGTATGGAGAAAATTTTCACCCCCTCCAGATCAGCGTCAGAACTGAGAGAGTGGAATCTCTGGTGGTGCCATCTATCTGAGGAGTCTAAGAGCAAAATCGTTCTTTCACCTTCCTGGTGCTGTAGTTAAACGAAAGACGCTAGTGAGCTTGGCTTGACCAAGTGTCATAAGTAATAACAACAACATAAAAGCTAAAATGGCCTCTAAAATGACATTGTACTTTGAACACAAATCAGGAAATACTGAAATATTCTTGTAAAATTAATACATTTTTCGACATTTGCCTATTGAAAAAGAAATATTGAAAATGATTTTTTGCTTTCACTTGACGTTTCAAAATTATTTTTATTATAAAAATAATTTATATTTGTTATCATGATTTTATTTTAAATCTCTATGTATGTTTTTATTTCGTTTTTGAGCGAGCACCAGTGGCTCAGTAGCTTCACGCCGCTTCCCGTAAGCTCAGAAAAGTGAAGCATCATTTGCCGCGGGCAGTGGTTGGGAGGGTGACCACGGTGTACTCTCCTTCACTGGGTTGCTGGAACTTCGTGGGTTGGGGACGTGTCCACGTTAATCTGTGACGTCCAAAGTCCTTCCGCTGGTGTGGCGTGGATATGGAGAGGAAGGTGCCACCTCAGGTGTGGCTTCGTTACCTGACCGTGGTTTAAAATTACGAGGCACCTTAAAAAGAGCAAAATCGTACTTTCACCTTCGTGGTGCTCTGATCCAAATGAAAGACGCTCTCTATTGACTTAATTCGCACAGCCAAAGGCATAGCGGGCTTGGCTTGTCCAAGTATCATAAGCAACAACAACACTTTTTTGAGCACTTTCTTTTTATTTCTTCCTTTTAACAAGTTTTTTGTTTTCAAAATAAATACATTGAATTATCATTTTTTGACATTTTTATTCTGAAAAATACAAGCTATAGAATCATATTTAGAAATATTTTTTCTAATTTTTAGTAATGAATTATAGCTGTAAGCTAATACTTTATTCTTTTGTTTTCAGGTTAGTAAAATTTGTGGTCGTTGCATGATATGTTTCTACTTCAGGTAATGTAAATTTTTGATGTCATATGCTCCAATTTATGAAGAAACTATAGTCAAATTAAAAATTTTAAATGCATTATTTCTTTATATATCATATACTTATAATGCATACGATTCGTTAAAAATACATAAATCATTTTGTAATTACTGTTTTTCTATTTAAATAACAGTTTTCGAAAATTCATAAAAACTTTTTCTTTAGAGTGTGTTTTGATAACTGATATTTAACTTTATTTAAAACAAGAATGAAATTACAGTTTTTCATTAAGAATATGATAGTATTTATACTACTTTTCAACCATTCGGAGCTTAACTTAAATAACAATGATTACAATGATTTATATATAAATCATTAAAAATATATTTTATTAAATAAGTACTAATATTTTTCAATATTCTGAAGTTCTCAATATTTTAACTAATATCAAAGGGTTAAGTTTCAAGGTATAGAAAATGATCGAAAAAATAACTACAAAAATTATTAGAGTTTTTAAAAATGTGTATATTTCAATTTAATTAACGTTTAAATTTTGTTCTTGTAAAAATCAAATCTATAAATATATTGGAAAATTATGACGTTTATGAACGATTACGAAACCTTTCAAATTGTTAAACAAAATTTTATAGCTTCAATACATTGACAATAATCTTACTATTTGCAGCAATAAAGTAAAGAATGTTCATATAGAAGCATAATATTATTAGTTTTAATTATTAAATATGAACAAGAATTTATTAATAGTAGCCATAAAATTATATTTAAAAGTTTCGTGGATATTTGAAATATATCGTTTATAGATTCTTTCAACTATTCCTATTTCATTAGAATCATTTCCTTTAAAAAAGTCAATTTAGAATAATTAAAATATTCAAAAATATAATTAATACAATTGAGAAAACAGTGAAATTACAATTTCTTTTACAAATTATTTTATGATTGATGAATTTAATTATTCAAAATTCGTGGAAAACAAGATAGAAATAATAGTAGAAACTATTTCTAATAAACTATATAGTATGATTCGAAACGTATTTATTCTTATTAATATTATATATGTATTCATATAATTTAAATTCATTCATTCATTGTCGTGTGCCAGCTAGGCTGCCAATATGGGGTGCGGTGCTCCACTTTTTCAACAGAACCATATTATGAAGTGCAGTCCGACTTCCTCAGTACACACATGCCATAGGGACCCGTTTATAGGGTTGGCTACCATTTACACCTCATTCATACAAGGAAAGGACAAAGACAGGATAGAGAGAGAAAGAACATCAATGCCCGAACCGGGATTCGAACCCAAAACCTCCCTATCCGCAGTCAGGCACGCAGACCACTAGACAAGTTCGTCGGCATATAATTTAAATGTTATATTATAAAAGGAAATCCATAAATGCAATTTTATTACTGCTTTATTGTAATCCGCAAAAGGCGTTGCCACGCTTTAACAGCTGTGCAAAATATAGGTTTCGAAAAATGCTTTATTTTATCGAAAATCAGACATTTCCAATATCCGTGAATTTTGAAATATTTACAATTATGCATTCAGTATTTACACGTATTGGAAATATTGTCTGAGAGATGTATATATGGATAATAAAAACACACTGAAAATATTATGCTCTTTTCACGCGCTTGATCAGAAAATAATCGCTTTTCTTAAAGTTTTTCTTAATCTATCAATTCTAATAATTGAAACTCTATGCCGTTATCATGATACAAACCAAACTGAATCGCACGATGATTACGAATTTTTTAATAACATCGTTTTCCTAAAGATAAGTCTTCTAAAATGAATATGAATTCAGTAAATCGACATTACATTATCCTTAAATTTCACAAAGTTAAATTTGCAATGAGAGTATTTCACAAGTATTTACACTATTTTTCATAACTGAAAAAAGTGTTTTTATAATAAAATTTAGTTTACATTCAAAAGTTGTATAATATTGATTTTATAATAACTATAAAGCTTTAATAATAATACCACAACAATAAGATTATAATAATAATACCACATCACACACAGTATAAAATTACAGTTTATCCGCTTTAAATATATAAAAACTAAAAATGATTTTTTTTTTTCGTTTGTAACATTTTCTAATTTTTGTGATGCAAAATTCATACAATGAAATTTTCTCCTGACAATCTATTTATAAACTTCACATGAAACTCTACTAATTGTTTTTTACAAACAGATACTGCACTTTAGCAAAGGTTATATTCAAACTTATAGACGAATTATATATAATAATCTAATGTACTTTGTGCTAATAAAATTCAACTTAAATGCACTTAGAAGGTGTTTGTAGAGATAACTAATAAATCGCAATCTTTCATGGTATTCAAATCCAGAACCATGTGATGCAATATTGAAATGATTTCGATGTGCTGTCTGATCTATCGAAATACTTTCTAAAGTTTCGATATTGCATCTGTATCGAAACACTACTTAAGCGTTTCGATCTACAATGAATGACCTCTGGATTCTAAAAATATATAATAATAATTATAAAAAATAATTGGTGAAGATAATGGACATATCTTATCAAAATAGTGTGCAATAAATTCCTATTTTTCTTGGTATTCAAATCTAGAACATGTGATGCAATATTGAAATGATTTGGATGCTATCTGATGCAATATCAAAACACTACCTAAAGTGTATTCAAATACTAGTAGTATCTCGAACATTCTACAACATATGATGCAATATTGAAATAATTTGAATGCCATCTGATGCAGTATCGAAACACTAACTAATGTTTCGATACTGCATCTGTATCAAAACACTAGTTAGTGTTTCGGTCTACAATAAATGAAGTAGATTCTTAAACTATATAATAATAATTATAAAAAGTAATTGGTGAAAATAATATACATATCTAATCAAAATAATGTGCAATAAATCCCCATTTTTCATGGATTCAAATCTAGAACTTGTGATGCAATACTGAAAGGATTTCGTTGCCATCTGATGCAGTATCAAAACACAAACTAATGTTTCGATACTGCATCTGTATCGAAACTCTAGTTAGTGTTTCTATATTACAGTGAATGAGCTGGATTCTAAAAATATAAAATACTAATTATAAAAAAATAAATGTTGAAAATGATAGACATATCTTATTAAAATAATATGCAATAAATCCCCATCTTTCATGGTATTCAAATCCATGTGATAAATTATTGAACATGTGATGCAATATTGAAATGATTCCGATACTATCTAATGCAGCACTGAAACACTAATGTTTCGATATTGCATCTGTATCGAAACAGTAGTTAGTGTTTAAATATTACAATGAATAATCTGGATTCCATAAATATATAATAATAATTATAAAAATTAATTGGTGAAAATAATAGACATATCTAATCAAAATAATGTGCAGTCTTTGTTTTTCTTTACGAAACGCAGCAAATATATTTCCCAAGTAAAGATAAAATTAATTTTACTTTCAGGAAAGAAATGCTTAGTTACTATTCTCTCTGAGAAATAATCATGTTTCCAAGTGTTTCAAAACGTATTGATATTTGCGTCTAAGAGAAAGATAATCATATTTGTGCTTTTTGTATAATACTGAGGTCTAATCGCGATTTCATTGAAAATATTAAAATTTCTGGGCTTGAGAAATATTCCTGATAGCTTTTACTCTTAATTTTTACTTTTCACTTTTACTTTTAAATGTCTTCAAATTTGCATTTTTATGTAACTGCAATATTTTCATTTATTTGGTAAATTTTGGCGATATTTTCGATTTTGTTCAAATTATCTTTTCTACTAATTTACAGAATTCATTAATTTAAAACGCCATGTTTTTCTAAAGAACTTGGACTTCTTTATTTCAACAAGCGACCTATTACTAAAATCGACTTAATATTCTACTGAAATAGTTCTAGAAATTTTTAAATCCTTATTCATACTTTATGGACACATTTAAACTACATTTGAATATTCACAAATTAAAATGTTTATCTCTTTTACTTGTTTAAAATATAAAACGGAATTCATTATTTACGTGATGTTTGAGTGCAAAGTATTGAATTTACATATTTCATTTTTAAAATTCCATTCTTTATGACGAAAATAAAAATAATTTTTACAGTGATGGAGTAAAAAAACTCCCATTCCTTAACATCGCTTTGTTAATTTATCTTAATATATTCACTGTATGTATATAAATACCTTAAATAATTTTACTGTATCCTTCTGAATTAATATAAGTTTTCTTTTATGTTCGCTGTATGACTATAGTAAAACACATCAATTTTGGTGTTACTAATTAAAAGTATTTTGTGATATGAGTAATAAAAATATTCTGAAATTTATATATGAAATATATATTTCTTTACACTGTGGGTAAGATATAATATGCATATTGTTTTAACATTATGAAAACTTATTTGTGAATATTATTTTTTAACATTTTGGATTAAAAATAATATGCATATTTTATTTTAAAATTATAAGACCCTTTTTCAAAACATTTTTTTTATTATCTAGTTATTTTTTATGTCGAACATGCTTTTACTAAAAGTCTTGCTTAATTTGACTGATGTAAACATTTCTATTTTAATTCAAAGGAAAATATCCCTATTTGAAAATGTAAAAATCAGATATAGAAACGAAACTGGAATACATATTCGCCTATTTTTAAGATATTCCTTGGAGCAATTTGATTCAATTTGTCAATATTTGAAAAACGATACATGACGAAAAAAGGAATTCCTTTCTCCTTTTTTTTGATTCGTTAGACACGTAGGCTTCAAGTGACATATCACCAATCTTTTCTCGGTAAATTCAAAATCTAGCTGAAATGTTTTTTCCAGAATTTGTTTTCTTTGTTTTCAAAATATCTATGCAAAAGAATTATTATTTAACAGTGAAAAGTTCGGAAATGTTTGTCTAAAATAGATAAAATAAGCAATTTGTGCAAGTTTACAGTAGGGTACCTCTAGCTTTTTTGGCGATATTTTTATGCTACGATAGGCGCCAAAGTGTGACTAAAAAGAAAGCCGCTACACAAAAGCTAAACAAGATAGGGTTACTAGAATTGCCAGAAATTTAATTTTATCATCAAAATGTATCACCAAATTAAGTAGTATTAGATTCAACACAGAACCCCATATTTATAAAGTTAATTTAAAATCTAAACAAATTTAAGTAAATTCGTTAATAAGTTTATTATATAATAAAATTTTAATGAATTTATTTAATTTTTAATTAAAAAATAACACAAAAACTATAAAACAATAAGGTAATCAGGGTTATCATAAATTAAATTTTATCTCCAAGATATATCGCCAAATTTTTCGCCAAATCACAAGTGCTACCCGATTCTACACCGAATCAAAATTTGTTACTTTTAACAAAAATAATTTAATAAAATAATTTCCTTTTATTTATATTTATTAGCTATGAATATGACAAATATATTGTCATAACTTGTTGTTGTTGGCTTATCCTCTTTAAAGATCTGACATTTGTCAGATCAACTCCATTAAATTGTTGACAGTTAAAAAGTCAATGACTAGCAAGGGATTTGAGGATAAATCCTCTCGGGAAAGTCCGACGCAATCCAGAATATGTTTCGGTGTGGTTGGATGTTCAAAGCATTTTTTACAAGTGGGATACATTTTTGTACCACGTTCAAACGATAAACATTTTAGATGTCCCCTTGAGAATCTGGCCGAGGCAGTCTTAGATTTTCGGTCACATTTTGTTTCCAGAAGAGTTCCAGGAAATGTTCCAGAGTAGCATTGGTGTTTTGGTGGAATTTGCCAGATTGAATAAAGTCTAGATTTTTTACAAGAGTAAAGATCTTGGTATGTAAGTGATGAACCAGTGGGCGAATTTTCCTCACTGCCCTCTTTGCCCAGTTGATCTGCGGTCTCATTGCCACTAATATTTACATGGGATGGAATCCATTGGAGATGTACATGTTCTTGGGAGACGATTTTCAATTTCAAGAGAATAGATAGACTTGTTTCATCCTTTATAGAGGACTAGTCACTGAAATGTTGCAGTGCACTGCGGCTGTCTAACAAAATCCAAAGTTCTCCAAAATCACAGTTGCTGGAAATGATAGCAGCAAGTCCCACTTTAATCACTAATAAATCACTTCTGAAGACTGAACACGTGTCAGGGTTACGTTGCTTTAGCGCAATTTCAGACTGAGGGCTTCTAATATAGACTCCGCTCCCAGTACGGTCTTTTGTACGACTACCATCGGTATGCATTTGCACTGCATCGCAGGGAATGGAATTAATAGTTTCTAGTGCCAATTGTCTAAGAGGATCTCCGATGTGAGTTTGCTTGTTTGCAGTGGAATTCAGATTAAAGTGAAAGAAGACTCTTGGCATTCCTTCTGAGAGATCAAAACAAGATTTTAAAGATTGGGGTTCGACATTGCGCGAAAATAGGTTTTGAGATTCTGCCAGGCTAAAAGGGGTGAATTTCTTTAATCTTTGATTATTGTGCCAATTGTGTAAATACAAGGAGGTACGATGATGCGGGCCGTAGCTATAGATTTTGTTAAAATATTTAACTAAGTTAGCTCTTCTTCTAAAGTGCAATGGTTGTAAGTTAGCCTCGTATAAAGCAATAGCTGATAGCGCAGCTATTTCTGAGTCCTAAGATGATATGAGCGGCACTTATTTGTACTCGTTCTAATTTCAAGAGATTCGTTTCAGATGCGTAGGAGTAAATCGGATTACCATATTCAAGAATAGGTCTTACAAGCGAAATATAGGTGGTTCTGAGGGTGTTTGCATCAGCCCCCCAATCTCTGCCACCCAGATATTTAGGAATGTTAAGGCGCTTACGAGCCTTTGAAACTAGATGGTCGATATGCTTGTTACAGTTGAATTCAGGGTCGAGAATAAAACCGAGATATTTAGGATGTTTTTCATAAGTGAGAGGCTGGAAATTGAAAAACAATGCTGGTTTATAGTAATATAGGTGTTTATCAGTGGTGAAAAAAGTTGCTATTGATTTTGCTGGATTGAAATTTAGTTTGTTTGTGTTCTGTTGCGAACTCACACATTGCAGATAACGCGCAGTTGAGTTCTATTTCTATATTCTTAACATTAGAGCCTGACTTCCAGAGTACTATGTCGTCAGCGAAGATTGCTATGTCAACAAGTGTTGGTTTCTTTTTCTCAGCTCCTGCCAAAAAAAGGGAGAAGAGAGTAGGGCTCAAGACTGATCCCTGAGGAACGCCCTGTCCCAGTCTAAAAGCATCTGAAAAGATCTTGTTGAATTTGAATCTGATAGATCTGTGGTGCAGGAATTCGGCAATCCAAACCAAAGCAGATCCCCTAATATTGAAGGAGTCACGTAATTTAATGATAAGCTTGTCTTTCCACACAGTATCAAAGGCCCTGGATAAGTCAAGCAGGTCTACCACGGTATGTCTAGTTGGCTTAAAGTTTTGGGCGTCTCTTATCTTTTGACAGAAGTAAAGGACCTGGTCCGTGGTGTTATGCCCTTTTCTAAATCCGTATTGTTCGGGTACTGTTAAATGATTCATATCCAAAAAGTAAAGAAGTCTAGTAAGAAGCATTTTTTCCATTAGTTTACAAGTTATACTGGTAAGGGCAATCGGTCTGTAACTTTCTGGGGAGCCTGCTTCTTTTCCTGGTTTTCTGATGGGGATGACAGTGGCTCTTCTCCAGTCAATAGGTACTTTTCCGCTGGACCAGGAAAGGTTGATAATGTCCAATAATCTTTGTTTGCCAATGAGGCCTAGGTTTTCCAACATTTGACCGTGTATTCCATCTGGGCCTGGGGACTTGGTCATATCCATGAATGCCATGGCTGAAAGTAGTTCTTGAGAGGAGTACATCCGTGACAGTTGAAAGGTGCCAACATCTGTACTGCGACAACCATTGATTATATTCTTTTCCTTTTTCTTCATGGGAGAAACTTAGTCTGCTGGCCTTCTGATAAAATGAGCCGAGTATATTGGCTATAGATTTATCATCGAGAGTGATTTGGCCAGAAAAGTCTCTAATTGTGTTGCAAGTTTCAGATTGTGGTTGTTCCTTAGTTATTCCCTTGATGATTTTCCAGAGCTTACTATTCGACGCTCTAGCATCAAGCTTATTGCATATATTAGTCCATTTGATCTGCTTTAAGTTTGCATAGGCAATCTTTATTTTAGCGTTAATTTTATTTAGCTTCGCCCGAAAGCTGCTATCAATAATGTTGGCTGTTCCTTGCTGTAGTTGCTTTCTCTCCATTAGAAGCGGTTCCAGAAGTGGATCTTTATAGGTGAAGAATGGCACATGGTGTTTTATGTTTCCCCTAGGAATAAATAGTTTTGCGCTATTTAGTATAGTTTCCTTGAATTTGATCCAGTTTGCATTTATATCATCGGTCAAACAATTAGTATTGAAGTGGCTGTCGATGAATTGCTGGAAAGAGTCCCAATTAGCTTTAGCAAAGTTCCAATAGGATTCTCTGGTGGTGTAAATGCGCTGTTTTTGCTGTATATCTATTAAGATAGGGAGGTGATCACTCCCAATTGTATCCATTACAGTCCAATTACATAATTGATGGATGTTTGTACTGACAAATGCAATGTCAAGCGCCTCTGTAGTATTATAGCTATAAGAAGCATGGGTGGGAGTACCGTCGTTGAGTATCATAAAACCAGTGTCATCTAATAAATGAAGTAGTTGTTCTTCTCTGGTGTTGCTTGAAGAGCATCCCCAAGAGGGATGTTTGGCATTGAGATCACCAACGATAATCGTGTTATCATTCATAGCCAACGAGGGGCTGTCAGGAAATCGAGATTGATTTGGAGGGTGGTAAACATTGTAGATATGAAATGGTCTTCCTCTCCAGGTGACAACAATGCCCTGAATTTCAAGTTCAGGATTTGGGTTCACAAAGTCAATGCTTTTGTAGTTTATACCCTTAATCAAAAACGCCAAACCGCCTCCTCTTCTGGAGGGTCGGTCAAGTCGATAGATATTATATCCCTTAATTTTTAGGTTCGAAGTCTTTCTTAATTTTGTTTCTTGGATAGCAATAATTTGAACATCATGCGCATTCGCAATATCTAAAATCTGGTCAAGTTTAACTCTTGTCGCAGTGGTTGAGAGTCCATTTATATTGCACTGTAGGATTTTCAGGGTTTTTAGCTTTCCTGGAGACTGTAGTCCACTTTTCGTGCGGGGCCTTCTGCTTAAACCCCGAACGCGTCCCTGTTTATTCTGCGCGACGGACGATGCAGCATCATTTACATTTATCAACAATGTCATATGGAGGAGGTAATGCGCAGCTTCTGTTGGCCCGAAGTCTGAAGCACCCATGGGCAAATCCAAAGGTAGAAGTCTGTCTATGCTTCATTGCCAGCAGGTCTTAGCAAAGCGTAATAGAACGGCCTTCAAGTCATGGGTGATCCTGCCACGAAAATTTTCTAACGACATAATTCGCCCATTCAGCCCACCTCCTCACCGACTTTGAGGCGAGGTGCAGGACTTGAGGGGGTGTCATAGCTTAAATAGTAGTAGTGTTTGCTTTCACACGTCAAATAAATTAATCAATGGGTTAATTAAATTTAATGCAGAAATCCTTTCTCGACTTTCTGGAAGGTATTAGTTTTGATGACCACAGAATTCATTTTATTAGGATTTTCACAGATATTCGTCAGAGCATGATATCGTTTTTGCGTAGAATGTAACTCTGGAGCTGTTGTCGCTAAATCATGCATAATCATTTAATTGTAGCTCAAAATTATGGCGAATAATATCAAGCAATCTTGAGCTAACAGAAATTATGAAAGTCATCGCGTCACACTGTTTGATTTTTATTGTCTAAATATAAATTTTAACTTATCATATTCTGGATGATTACGGATACAAAAAGTAATACATATATACGATAAACACAATTTATATAATATTAAAAATATAAAGAACTACGTTATAATGTGTAACTATAACTAATTTTTTCATTTAACTCATTTTTCAAGCAGCTTTTTAACAGTTAATTTTCAGCACTAGTTTATAAAATTTGTTCACTCTAAAAAGATTACTTCTTTCAGTTACATAAAAAGAAATTTGATAAAAAAATAATCCTTATCATGTTATCAAAAGTTTTATTGTATTAAACATAACTTCAGATATTTCTATTCATAATTTTTTATCTCAATCAATCATTGATGCTAAGAACTAAACAGAATTGTATGAATTATCGAGTAAAACATAATATGGATATCAGTATCACTTCTGATTTGCAAGGTCTATTTTTGTTCATCATTTTTAATGAACTGTTTTGATCACAGCCTTCAAGTTAATTAAATAAAATAAATGCTCTATATCATAAAAGAAGAAACAAGGAGATATATTAACTATAAATTTTGATATTTCTTATCTAGATTAGTGGTTACTTGATATGTTTATAGAATGAAAACCAATAAATTTTGAGTTGATTTATTATCATGCAAAGTTTATGATGAAATGAACTATTTTTTTTATTAAAATGATTAAATTTTGTTTACTCATTTGCGAATCCCAATCGCATAAATAACATTGAAATCTGGAGAGTTCAAGATTATTTCGCTTTTACCTTAACTAAAACAATTATAAAAAAAGAGATAATATAATAATTATTTAATATCAAATGCTTTATTCGAAGTAAGATAAGAAAAATTACCAAATAAAAACTAACTTAAGAAGATAATTCACTAATTATAAATTTCGACATTAGATTTTCAGAACGAACATAGAAATTAGTAAGTAACTACATTAAGTTTATAAGTAAATTAATGGTTATTAAATTAATGAATAACTTTATGAAGATAGATTATAATAAAACCTTATGAAAAATTATTTTAGAACTGCTAAGCTCTTATATTCAAAAATTTGATTTTCAAAATGCACTTAAATTTTTATTAATTTTACAAGAATAAGACATTGATTTTTAGAAATTTTTCAAAAAATGTCAGATAATTTTATTAACAAGTCTGACAAAATATTATGGATTCAAAAATGGCTAGTGAACTCATACACTAATTACATGAAAATACGTGGAATCTATATTCTGTATAAATATTTACTATATATTAAATAAAAAAATATATAATTCAGTTAAAAAAAAACTAACACCTGTTAATATATAAAATTATGTATTTTAAGAGTAGTTAAATTTATAAAACCAGTATTTCTGTAAATTGTATGTTGAAAAATTCAGAAATTTAAGATAAAAATTAGAAAAATTTTGATTTAAAGGAAAATATTTTACTCATAGATTTTAAAAATCTTAGCGTAATTCGTGCTCTGGTGCTAATACTCAGTCCTATCCTTCTACTAAAAATGAGTAAAAAATTAATTTAAATATTGCTTCGCAAACATTCGAATTTATATTTGGTAAATTAACCATTCATGACAACCGTTTTCAATTCACGATTTTATTTCATATTATAGTAAACATTAACCTTAATATGATAAAGTTACCATTGTCAGATATCTTTCCTGAGTTTCCTCGGGAAATAATTTGTCATCTTTAATTAAGTATTATATTTAGGAAAAGCGTTTTTGTTGTTGTTACTTATGACATTTGGAAAAGCCTAGCTCATTAGCCGATGGCTACGAAATTGAGTCATAAAAGCGCGTCTTTCGTTTAATCAAAGTACCACGAAGATGAAAGTACGACTTTGCTCTACTACTCCTCCGATAGATGGCACCACCAGAGGAATTCTCCCAATTTTGTCTTTGATCTGGAGAGGGAAGAAATTAGGAAAACCAAACATATTATCATGATAGTTGTGATAGAGAGGAAATTCTTTTTATTAAAAATTATTATAGAAATATACTAACAAAGAACATCAGCCACGATGTGATTTATGCCAAGAGTAATTACTATAATTATGTGGCATTATTTCAAATCAATTCAATCAATAAGTGAATCATAAACAGAGTTTACTTTTCAGTATAAAAATCTATCCGTAGAAAAACACTTTAGAAAATCTGAAACAATAATTGTTTTAATTCTGATGACATTATTAACTCCCGAAAAACTCTTGGAGTTCTTAATAATTATGTTTTACTGGTTTATGTGCTTTTACAATACCTTGTTGATAATTGATATAAAATTAATTGAAAAATGCAATTTCATTTCATACTATTATAAACAATACCATTTTGATTGTCTTGTGTAATGAAAATGACGGTGTGAATTAAGTATATATAAAGTATCATATGCTTCTAATTAAAAAATTCCTCTGATCTTAAATTTATATTCACAACGACAAAAATTATATTGATAATCACATTTTTAATCGCATGAATATTAACTTAAATAATCAGATTTATATACGACATGTTTTTAACTGATTTAACATAGTTTTATTCAAAATATATAAGTGCATTTTTTGCATTTAAAAATACAATTATTTTAACTATGTATCTAGATATTTGAAAAAGCAGTATATAATGTAATTTTTATAGTTAATTTTCATTTATTTATGTTAAAACTGCTACTTTTTGCTTATGCAGTAAAAATAAACTTTTAATAATGTTATAGTAAAAGGTGTGAATTATAGTTTGCAAAACTGCTACATTATATTAATAGTATTGTAGTAAGTTTTGAAATTTAAATTTCGCATGAGTCTGAATTACACATTGCTCAGAGATTAAATATAATATAAACGCGTAAAGATAATAATTTACATTCAAATATGTTATATATGTTTAAAATTGCTATAAAAAATCATTTTCTATTTGATAATTTCTAGAATATGTCAAATACATCGCCTATTGACAATATTTTTAATACATCAGAAAGTAAAGCACGTAAGAAATGTATTCACAGATTTCAAAATAAATGAAGAAAAAAGGAGGAAAATTGTAAAACAGAAATTGTCAACATAATATTTCTAGATATGATTTAAATATATCCATTAATATTAACACATAAACACATTACCCGTTACTTTTATCGTAAGTACTTAAAATTTGTGCTCTTTTATAGTTAAAAAAGGTGAAAATGGTAAACATCTTGGATTAGTTCAGCAAAATCTTTGTTTTAATATTTTAAATATTATATATTTTATATTTAAAAGATCATTAAATTTTTATCACTAAAATTTCATAATTTCTCATTGAAATCAAAATATTTCCCTATTTTTATCTAACAGAACATTCAAACACTTGTCATAACATCTTGATTTAATTTTTCATAAAAAGAATACATTAATTGGATTCGATTTGCATAAATTTGTAATTGGTATATAAAATTTAGTGACAAATTATATGGTTTTACACGGAGTTTACACTATTAAAATATCAATTTCATTTGAAAAAAGTAACCTCCATTTTTTTTCCAAGTAGGTATTTCTTTGAAGTTTAATTTCTTCTGCATATTATTTAGTATTAATCAAGATAATTTTAATTCGAACACTGAACTTCAAAGAATTTTGACTAGGTCAAATGGCAACAGCTCCATAACAAGTTACCAATTCCTTAATTTCTCGATGACGTTGAATCTGAATTGATTTGTATCTATGGCAGAAATTCCCTTTAAATAATCGGAGCGTGCCATCAAGTCTGTATTTAATTTTCTTCAGGAGGGAATATTTGCAGTGCTGATGATGACGATCTTCCCTAACCTCCCTGATTATTTGATTTCTCCAGTTGATGAACGTCAAACTGCATCCTTACAAATTACCTTAACAGTGAATTTGCATACCGTAAACGAAATTAGATAAATTATACAGTTGACATAGTATCGTTCATTCCCTATTATATTCCAGTCTATGGGTACGTGTCTCGGTGCAATTGGATGCCGGGTGTCCCCTTACCCCCAGCTCAGGGACCCCTGTCCGAATTTTCGCTATCATTGTAATTAATGTGACATTCAAATGGTATTCCGCTGTGCCACATCGACTCTGTTAAACAATTGCTTTGAGCTGGTAGTTCATTATGGTTGCGTTTAATTTCGTGAGCTTTCAAGGAATCAATATCGAACTACGATGAAATTTTATATTCTGCCTGAGATCCACCTGAAGACAAGGTTGAGTTAAAGTAAAGATAATTAGTTTAAGAATAATTAGCAAGGAAAGCTTTTGATATGAAATTCCTTTAATAGATACGAGATTCACAAGCACTTCTTGCATAAATATTAAACGTAGGAAACAAAAGAGCTAAATCTTCTAAATATATTTAACTAATATCGTACTATAAAGCTGAAAATGAGTTTTTGGCGAAGATTTAGGGGAAAGAATTGGCGAAAACTTTTAAACACAGTCCAAAATAGTGAAATATTAAGTACCTAAATTTAAGTACCTAATTTATGCAAAAATATCTCAATTAAAATTCTTGTTGAGTCAAAATTATGATTAAATATTATGTTGAATGGCTACTGTTTTGCTTAAAAATAAAGATATTTTAAAATCAATTTGAGTGAATAAGAACTAATGTAACTAAAAATATGATTTTATCTTGCTTATTATAATTGAAAATTATAAATGTAGTAAATAAATTTATAATTTTGAAGCAATTTTATTTTAATCAATTTTAATGGGCCAAAATTGAGCATAATTCACGTTTAATTAATACATTTCTTAATATACAGAGGGTATTAACACATTTTTAGAACGATTTCGATTAAGAATTTTAAAAAAGTAAATGTTTTGAAATAAAAATTTTTGGCAACAGATTATTATTTGAAATGAGAAATATCGTCTGCTACTTTTAAATTTATTCTTCTTTCAAAATGTAGCATGTAAACAAGCTGTGGATTGAGGGATATGTTTTTGCGCTTTCCGAAGAGAAATATTCTTATTCCAGGATTCAAAAACGTTGTGAAATGCATGGTATTAAAATTTCTAAGTGCAAAAAAAGCAACATTATTAATCGGACAGGTAAAAACCGTCAATCATTATTTCTACATGGAAAGAACACTCCAAACGAATATCCGAAAAAAATACGTACTGTTTCAAATGTTTCTAAAAAAAATCCCTGGTAACAAGAGAAAATACGCCAACATAGAAATCAATTGCAAAGTCTTTAGATACATCTGTAGCAACAATAAATAAAATAATAAATCAAGATTTACAAATTAAAAAAGTTAAAAAACATAATATTCACCAGCTTTTGCCGAGGCATGTGGCTCAATGCAAAACATTTTGTAGAATCCTGTATGAAAACCATTTAGCAGGAAATAAATGGAAATACATTGTGACCCTTGATGAAGCATGGGTTTACTTACCTAAATGAGTGCAACAAAAAAGGTCTATTTACAATAGGAAACGAGGAGAAAAAATGTACAAATCTGGTTTCGTCAATATGAAGAAAGTTTCAGTAAGGGGTTTATGATAGTCGCAGGTTTCTCCTACAATGGGAAATTAAAAATAAAAAGAATAGAAAAATGTTAAAATCAACCCATCATTCTATCAAGAGAAGATTTTACGTTCAATATTTACAGATGAAATTCCACTTCTTTATCCCAAAGACTTTCAAAGAGTGAAACTTCATCAAGACAAAGCTACAAGTCATACTTCGAAAACTACCACTGAATTCCTTGAAAAAATGAAGACTAATACAGGTGTTGCATATATATACCTTTTCAATATATTCCTGTGAAGTCTCCTGACGTTTCACCTATGGACTTTTGTGCCTTTGGTCTGTTAAAAAGAGCTCTTTTTAAACGCAAACCGATCACGATTGACGGATTTTGGAAAGTAGTGGAAGAGGAATGGAAAGCAATACCCCTGGAAATTTTACAAAAAACTCTTCTATCATGGAAATCTCGATTCAGACTTATAGTCCAGAAAAAAGGCTATGAGATCGAACATTTTAAAAAATAGTCTTTAAGATTTAAATATTAATTAAATGGCCCCGAAATCGTTCTAAAAATGTGTTAATACTAAAATGCTAAAAATGTGTATGTCTCACTCTTGGTGAAATTACTATCTATATCTTAAAATATTTTACTGATAAATTAAGTGTATTTTTTCGCCAAACAGTGCATAACGCAAAAATGAAATAGTCGAATTTGAAATTCATTAATCGCGTTATCTCTGTCTAATCTAATCTATTTAATCGTGTATGTCGTCTAAAATGTATAACAGAAATCAGATATTTTTAAACTGATTTTGAAACACATTTAGAACGTTATTTTTAATGTGTTTACACTGACTACGAATTTAATTTTAATTTTTTTTATAAACCCGTAACAGAAATTTTTTTCTTTGCAAAATCTGAGTATAAAAATTAACTTGTGATTTGCTTTTTACGTCCTAACGGCAATTGGTTTCTTCTACATAAATAATTAAACATACATAAAATTTTACTTTATAATTAATTTTCTTGATTTTAATTCCCTCATGTATTTGAAATTATTAAATTTTGCAAACTTTCACTTTTATAATTCTCAAATTTAAAACTACAATATCAGTAATCCTTATAAAATTTTCCTTTTTATTCAAGTAAATTGCATATTTTTAATTTTGAAATGTAATAAAATATACAAAAATACAAAATAATTTACAATATTTAAACAGATTTCTTTTCAGCCAAATTAATAGAGAGAATAACTGATTGTTAAACATGAATCGTAACAAAAATTTTGCTTTTTAATCAGAATCGGTGTCGCTTACATTCGATCAAAAACATTTTCAGTAAATAGCTGTCTCATAAATATAAACTAAAGTGACGAGGAAAATTTTGGGGTATTATTAAATAAAATACAAAACAAAATGTATAAAAATTGTTTTTTTAATTAGAAAAAATTCAAATAATCATAATTCAAACATTGGAAATTGAATTTTTATCTGTAATCTCAATGTTCAGGGATTTAAAACAGCTTCAACTTACCAATTTAATGATGCCTAAATTAAATTAAATAAGCTACGCACATACATTTAATTTATATTTTATTCAAGGCCCTTTTATCTGTCTTATAATTATGCAGTTCCGTTAAAAATAGTATTATAAATATATCTTTATGACGATGATAAGCATAATAAAATATATAAATATAACTTATAATTGCATTTTTTAATTTAAATCAAGTTCATTTGTGTGATTCAGGATTAACGTTTATTTGATGGAAATAGTCATTTAAAAACTTTTTTCTCAGTCATATTAAAAATAATGTATTTTTATTTAATTCATTTTATGAGGGTTGATTCGCAGACGGCTCGTTAAACTCCAAAAAGAGCAAAACAATTTAACGGCTTCTTCACTATTAAAAAACTAAAAAAAGCATTTAATGCGTTGAAAAAAGGTTAAAATTTCTGCAACTGATAAAGTGTTATTAAATTTTCTCTAATTACCCAAGGGTTTTTCATATAGCTTGCATTCTGTAATTCTACTCTAGTACTAATTCTCTTGTTTTATTTTTTTCAAATATTTATGGGAAAGACAAAGTATTCTTTATATATATATATATATATATATATATATATATATATATATATATATATATATATATATATATATATATATATATATATATATATATATACATATATAGAACACCATTTTGAAGGATTTCTTGTGTCAAAGACATATACATTCTTTGTTTTATTGTAGGACGTTTTAATACCATGTAACAATTCTCCATATCTCAAATCATAACATGATACAATAGGTTTTATTGTATGGCATTTTGATACCACGTATAAATACCTTTCACTTCAAGCCGTAATATGTTTTATTATTTGACATTTTGATACCACATGAAAAGGCTCCGTAACTCAAACCATAACGAGTTTTAAGATTTTACATAATTATCTTCATCATATTTTTTTAGGAAGAATTTTTTATGAAACCAGATTTACAAATCACTCGAAAGTAAATCAAGAAATGTATAAATAGTACATTTATGTATTATTATTAAAGATTTACTGAAGAGTAAATTTATATGATATTTCTATGAATGAAAGGATATTGGAAACTATTCAAAAAGTTTATTACAAGTATACAAGAGATTCAAGGACATCTGCTTTTTGTATATATATATATACATATATAGGTAATCTGTACAGATACATTATACTATTACTCATTTCCAATTATTATATTTTGTAAGATATGAAAGTTTTACTACATGAAAGACATATTGAATTAGATTTCGCGATTCCCGATATAATCAAATCAAAGAAGGTTTCATGTTGGCTGCCATTTCCCGCCACGAAGGAAAAGGATTACAAGAAGAACTTCCTCCCCTCAAATCCAGTAACACCCCATCAAATCAAAGACGAAAATAACATTTTTCTTTCTGCTTTTATCCACTATAAGGTTATGTCTTCATTTATTTGCTATAAGTCGTGTTGAGCAACAGAAAAGAATATCGATCATATACGTGAGCAAGAATCTCTAAAGGAAAGCCTTTAAAAAATTGCCCGTTGAGCAGACTTTTTCCCCTCGTCTTTCAGTTCCTTACTGAAATTTAGGGATTTTTTCTCCCTAGTTTTCTAAAGTAAACTTCTCCGTTTTTCCCGAGCTTGTGTTAAGATTAAAATCAATCTCTTCTTGCAGTTTTCAGGCGGACGGAATAAGAACTGATCCAGACCGTCAGCTGTCCGACAAAGTGATGGATTGATTTTGGGCGGCGAAAGATTTTTTACACCTTTTCTTGGCACCATCTTCTGTATCTGTCTATATAAAGTTTGCATGTGTATAGCAGGAAAAATAACTAAATAAAAACGAGGTTGCTTCGGATTTGTGTTTTACTTTCATGGGGTATACCACTTTTTCCTGTCAATTTGCTATCGGTGATGCAAATTTTAAATGGATAGCCTTTTAAAATATGTAATTTTTGTAGAGAGTTCTTAAAGTTAGTTTGGAATTTATAAAGTTATCCTAACTATAGTTAGGATAACTTTTCTGGAAGTTTTGGCGTATTAAAATATGTATGTGTTATGCGTCCCAAATATGTTTAGAAAAATGATAAATACCATGATGTTTTTAGATGATATAATATACAAAAACTATTCATGATTTAATAAAAAAAACTATTTATATTTTAAAATATTTATGAAATATTTAAACATGGGTTTATAAAACATTCATTCATATTTTAATATTTAATATTCACATAGGGCCGTGGTAGCCTAGTGCTTAGGGTATCGGCCTTCCATCCGGAAGGGTGAAGTTCGATTCCCAATGCCGCCAAAGACCCACCGAGTACATGCGATATACGTGCTCGTTAAATCTGTGGAATCGAAAGTCCTGTGGTCGGTCGTTGAACAGTTACCATGGGTGCAATGGTCTGGAGAAATTTACTCCCCCTTCAGATCAATGCCAAAATTGAAGGAGTTTATCTACTGGTGCTGCAATTTATCGGTGGATTTGAAGAGTAAAAGTCGCACTTTCACTTTTGTGATGCTTTGATTAAAATGAAAGACGCTCCCAATTGACTTAAATTCGCATAGCCAAGACATAGCGAGCTTGGCTTGTCCAAGTGTCATTAGTAGCTACAACAACAACAAGATTCACATGTAAAATATCATTTTTTTGAAATTTGCAAACACGTTTCTTTTGTACAAATCTAATTATATTTAGATGTTTGCGTAATACGTTTGTAATATAGCCTATTGGATGTACACAATATTTTTCAATTTCCAGTTTCTAAGTACATCATATACAAAAGAAGGCCGTGGAAGCCTAATGGTTAGGGTATCGGCCTTCCATCCGGAAGGCCTAGGTTCGATTCCCAATGACGCTAAAGATCCACCTAGTACATGCAATATACATGCTCGTTAAAGCTGTGAAATCGAAAGTCCTGTGGTCGGTCGTTGAGCAGTTACCATGGGTGTAATGGTCTGGAGAAAATTTACTTTACCTCCAGATCAAAGTCAAAATTAAGGGAGTGCCATCTAGAACTCCAGGGGCTCAGTAGCTTCATGCCGCTTCCCGTAAGTTCAAAAAAGTGAAGCATCATTTGTCGCACGCAATGGTTGGTAGAGTGACCACGCCGTACTCTCTTTTACTGGGTTGTTGGAGCAATATGGGTTGGAGACATGTCCACGTTAATATGTGACGTCTAAAGTCCTTTCACTGGTGTGGATGTGGAGAGGAGGGTACCAGCTCCGATGTGATCTCGTCACCTGACCAAGGGTCAAAATGACGAGGCACTTGGTGTTGGGCAAGTATTGCAAACCCGATAACCTAATGGTACAGTCCAGGGCTCGCCTGCACTGCTATGTGTGTATGTATCGTGAGGCCATCTATCAGAGGAATCTTAGAGTAAAGACAAACTTTCACCTTCGTGGTGATCTGCTTAAATGAAAGACGCGCACCTTTCTGAACTAATTTTGCATAGCCGGTGATTAGCTATCTTGGCTTGTCCAAGTGTCATAAGTAACAACAAAAACAACAATAAAAAATGAAATGTACCCCTAGACATAATATGTAATAACAAAAGGGAAATAAATATTGATATATAAGCAGTCTTTCATGTCAATAATACGGAGTCAAAGATTCATCCCAGGATGTAATTCATCGTCTACGCTGGTCTCTATTAGTCATTCAGTTTCAAGAAAACGGGTAAATTGGGGATGACAAGATACCAATGAGAATTAATGTATCTTGACTTATCGCGTCCAGTGATTTAGCGCGATGACATTACTGTGGTAGGATGAACCAGGGAGGAACATCATCCTCATCAACCTCCAATCTGTACCTTTAAGAATTTTTGCAGGTTTAGATGGCAGATGAAGATTGAAGTTCATATAACAATGCTGTTAGCAGCAAAAAATAATTATCATTTTTATTTACAGTTGGCACCAAGATTGTATTTTACCTAATTGGTATAGTTGCCAATCATACCACAATTCACAAAGATTCACACGAGTATAACGTTACCATTGAGTTGTTTGTGCATGTTCAAAATTGATATAGGTTAAATGATGTGGCAGTGGCACCAAAGGAAACAAATTGATAATCCCAAAATCTTCATATCCGACAATATTACACTTTTAATAATAGTCAAGCCGACCAACTTGTCTAGTGGTCAGCGTGCCTGACTACGGAGAAGGGGATCCTGGGTTCGAATCCCGGTTAGGGCATTTATGTACTTTCTCTCTCTATGTATCCTGTCTTGGTCCTTTCCTTGTACGAATGAGGTGTGAATGGTTGCCTACCCAATAAATGAGTCCCTATGGTATGTGTGTAGAGCAAAGTCGTACATTCACCTTCATAGTGCTCTGATTAAAACGAAAGACGCTCCCAATTGACTTAAAATTCGCATAGCCAAGCCATAGCGACCTTAGCTTGTCCAAGTGTCATCAGTAAAACAACAACAACACAACAGATTATATGAGTATATATAATAATTATCTGAGTCTATGTGAGAGTTTGAAAGTTCAAACCTATATGAAAGACCAATTGGGCATGGAAGTCTTATTTTACATCATCCACCATATGAGAATGCATGCAAATAAGGAGGGTGTGGAAAAATTTATCCGGGGGGATTCCGTTCGTTGGACACTTGCGACCCTCTTCTTCTTGTGAAAAAAACAGCTGAGAAAAGATTAACAAGCCGAGGATGATGAACAAGAGTTTTTAGCTGCTCGATAAGCTAATATGTGATGTTAAATATCTATCGTTATGTATGTCAAATCTTTATTCAAGTATTTTGCACAGTTTTCAAGTTTACTCACTTTATTTCAATTTATGTAATTGTAATAACATTTCTCCTAGCCGAAATATCAGATGAAAGTATAACTACTGTGGTTTTCTATTCTTCACAGCGTATACTCGATTCTATTTTTGGCTGAGTTGCTTGTTTTGGTTCAGCTCCCAATTTGATTGTAAAGTTCTGGTTGAATTGATCTTCATATGTAAAAATGTAACCATAAAGGGATGAGCTAATAATTATATATATATATATATATACATATATATATATATATATATATATATATATATATATATATATATATATATATATATATATATATATATATATCGCTCTAAATATTTTTTGTACAAAAATTTAAGCTTACACCAAAATTAGCTCAGAAAATATAATTTAATTAAGTATTTTTTAAATGCTTCATACACATCAATGTTAAAAAATACATCACATTTTATATGTTTAGAAGTTCGTTGGATACATTAATTGATTTTAATTATTAATATTTTATATTTATTCCTTAATGAAAACATTGACGACCAACTTGTCTAGTGGTCAGCGTGCCTGACTACCGATAAGAAGGTCCTTTGTTCGAATCCCGGTTCGGACATGGATGTACTTTCTCTCTCTATCTTTTCTGTGTTTGTCCTTTCCTTGTATGAAAGAGGAGTGAATGGTTGCCTACCCTATAAACGGGTCCCTATGGCATGTGTGTACTGAGGAAGTCGGACTCCACACCAAAATAGGGTACAGTTGGAAAAGTTTATATTATAAACCTGGCTGGCACACACATGGCTGGCACACGACACCATATTGCCAGCCTGGCTGGCACACGACAACAACAACAACAATGAAACATTTCAGTGTCATGAATTAGTGTTGAAAAATAAATGTTTTTTGAATTTCGTTTTTACTACAGAATATTTGTGAAGAGCAATCAAAAAAATAAATATCATACTTGCTGCTTATTTTCTTAAGTAATAAAAGATACTTGAAATAGAAGAGACGTTTTTATTGCCAGTGGTTTTATAAGATTTATTTGTAACCGCATCAGAGCGCATTTTGGACAAAGCATCATTTCTTGTTGAAGTATAGCTTCACTTAAATAGATTCGTGAGAACACAAAATTCACACGTTCGGTCAATGATAAACCCCTCTTCACCCTGTGGGGGAAAAAACATCCTTGTGTCAGCAACATGAAAACACTCAGGATTTTGTTAAAATATTCAAATATTTTACATCGACATCTTCTTGAAAATTTAAAATAATTCCAAAATAAAACAGAGCAAGAAAACCTATTTATTCAATGAATTTTAGAAGTATATTTCTGAACTCCTGAAAAAAAAATTTTTTCTTCATAAATTGCATAGAAGAATAAGGCTATATAATTTGCATCACATTGAGATTGATATAACTTCTATATTGATAATTACTTATTTTCTTTTCCGAGTAAATTATTTCGTCATATAGGTTTAGCATGAAATTTGCTTCTGATTTTTATATCGTTCCAAAAATGCATATGAAATAAAGCAAGCTTATTTAAATATGGCAGTATAAAGCTTCTAAACATCTGTTTCGTAACAGATAACTCAAGGAATGATATTTTTTATAATGGTTAAAATAAAATACCACTTAAAATAACCAAATACTAGTAATAATAGCAAAAAAAAATTCTTTATGAAAAAGATCATTTAAAGAAATTTTTATTCTTTTGATAATTGTTACACACTTAATTTTTTTTCCAACGGCGGGCACTTGAGTGTTGAACCCTATGCCCAGCAAGGCCAGAAACTGCTACTCATTTGTCGTTACCCAGCGGGCACCTGTGAACTAAGTCACGGAGGCGAGTAGCGTTACCCGCGTCATACCACCACAAACCCGTTTATAGGGTGGGTCATATTCATACTTCATCACGGAAGAAAGGATAGAGAAACACAGAGAGAACATAGAAAGGAAGTAACATCCATGCCCGAACCGGGATTCGAACCCAGGACCCACAGCTCAGGAGTCAAGAGCGCTAACCACTCAGCCATCGGTCGGCACTTTAAATTAAATGATAAAAGATTTTTCGAATGATTTTTTCTGCAAAAAATGAAATATTTTTCCCCCCGAAAATTTTTTAAGAACTGAAAAAAGTGATAATTTGAGAATACACTCTTGAGCATTCAAAAAGTAAGAATTTTATTATATTAATGCAATTTTATTGATTTATAATAAAACAAAATTCCTCCCCAAATTTAATAGTGATAAATTATTTTTGTAAGTTAAAAGATCGCAAACACTTTCAGAACTACCTTTGAAAATCATAATCTTTTGTCAACTTCTTTCACATATTTAGTTTTCTTTTTTTTAACTTTAACTCACTTTCATAGGAAGTAGAGTTCGACAAATTGCTAAGTTTATTTTTTAACTTGAAAATGCCATTGTTTATATAGAAGAATATTTTTCACTTTATGACAAAATTGAAACAAATTATCAAAAATTGTTCCAAGCAAATTGTTAAAAAAAAAATACTTAATGGACTTCCGCCAAATTTCCCTCTTCTTATTTACTTCCGTTCATTCCTCAACACTACCAAGACATGTAATATCTCAATTTTTCTTTTATAAAACACTTTTCCAACAATAAAATAATGCTAAAAAATGAGGTGCTCCTGTCATAGAATATTAAAGTATTTCCACTACCAGCCTTTCCAACATCCGACTTATCCTAAATCTATTTTCGTCGCCTCTGGTTTTCTTTAATAACTACTATGCCATGCTTAAAGTGTAATGAATTATTCATGAAAGGTTCGATTAAGGCAAATCATAAATAATTGCCGCATTTAATACTTTTTTCTTTTATCTTTTGAAAGAATTGGCGATGAAATTTGGCCTCTTGGCGTACGATCTGAAAGTGCATTAACAGCAATGGTAATTTCATTAGCTGCCTTTTTTCTTAACTTATCAGTTATGTTCCCCTGGTTGCTGTCCTAGATTTAATCAGTTGTTTCTGATGATGTACTAGCACATGATAGCGCCGGTGGAACATAAAAGGTTACCTCCGTTGTTTGTCTTAGTCAATATTTTCGTATAAGGAGATTACAGAGTTATGCTGTTTATGAAGGATGAAGGACGATGCTCTTAATAACCATTTCCTTAAAAGCCATTCAACTATTCATTACTCGAATCAATTAAGGAACTTTAACACCCTGAAAAATATCTGATTTTGGTTGGAAATTTATTACTTTGGCAAGGTGATGTTTTGTCAGCGCGGAGAAGTTTAACGTCATTATAATTATTTTAGATGCAGTGGAGTCATCAATTGCTATTAATTAGGGAAGTTTTTGGCACACTTTCTATAATCTTTTCTGATTATACAGCCTTCATATTAATTTATGGTTTTCCCATTAGATATTTTTGGTGCTGAATAAAATTAGAAGCAAACAAGTAAAAAAGTGTTAATGACATCACTAAGAAAATGTATCTAGGAAAGGCTGATGACAACATGATCACAAAAAAACTCGATACATTTCAGTATTTTTAATTTTAATAAATTTGCATTTTAAAACTGTCTTTCTTTCTTTTTTGATTAGAGAGGAACATGTAGGGTTGTCGGAATGAAGATGAAAGTAAATATGCACTTAATTTTGTAATCTGGGTTATGTGCAACTAGTTATATATGAAGTATTTGTAGATCATTTTGGTTTAAAAATAGATATAAACCTAATTTTATAATTAGGCTTATGTGCAATTGATTATATATAAGTAGTATTTACAGATTATTTGGTTATAGACTAATTTTAAAGGCAATGAAATATTTTTAGGGATTATATAAATGGTAGAATAAGCAAACTCATTATTTTCTTTACAATTTGTGTAAATAAATTCTTTACAACAACTATTAAGATAATAGAACTATTATAATAAGGATTTTATATTATTATTTGTAATAATATTAATATTAAGTTAAATACGAATGTTATTCAATTTATTTTGTTAAACTAAATTAATATTAAATATTTTATAACAAAAACATTCAGCAAAACGAATTTATTTCAATATAAATTTGGGTACAGGATGCCAAATTCTAAGTTTTGCAAATTACTTGGCTGATTTTCTTATGTATCACGCTATCTGGTTTTTAATACAATTTAGATATAGAGATATTTAAGAATTATGAAGAAAATTACATTTTGCAGCCCTAGTGATTACGTCATCATGCACGTCACAATATGTCCTCTTGATAACATTTCTTCATCGCCAAAAAATTCAGAATTTGACATACTGGATTATATGGCATCTGTGTCTAAATTTATTTAAAAATAATTTTTTGGCATTTGTTTCATCAGTACCTTTATTTTCATCAATATCAAGCTCTACTTCCAATCATGTGAACAATTTGTATCTTCATCTTATCAACCTATTTGCTAGAATTATATCTATCTTTTTTAGAAATTATATATATATATATATATATATATATATATATATATATATATATATATATATATATATATATATATATATATATATATATATATATATATTGAGAAAGAAAATCATGTACGTTGATTTCTGCAGTTAGAATTTTTGAGTTGCGTTTAAAGATTACTTATAGATATGGAGACAATTAGGTAAAACGGATATTCAATTTTAGGAAATTTGTAAATTAGAAAAATTATGACGACATACGAAAAATTAGCCAATCCCCGAAAACAAATCAGTATACATATCCGTCAATTCCGTTATTCTTTATTAGCTATCACCGTGTATTTCAGCCTGTATTTAAATCTCAATGATTGTTTGAAATCAAAAGAAAGAATTCATCAGCACGTGATCAAAATTGAAGATGAAGTAGGTTTTCGAATAAAACATTGGAATAAAAATCTCATAGAAGCTAAAATTATATTTTTAACCTTCTGACAAAACTTTACGCATGGTCTTTGTATCATAATAAACCGAGAATCTTGCTAATCGTAATGGAAATTCAACGTTTTTACTTTCCAAAATTTGAAGAGAGCTAGAAAGACAATGTCTATTATAATAGCACAAGAATATTAAATAAAATCACTTTAATATCATTTCATCTTTCAAGTATTGAAAAAATTAAATATTGTAAAATACAATTTGTAAATAAAATGAAATATTACTTCAAAATCATCTATTTTAAATACTGATTCTGATTATATATTCATTTGATATGATATAAAAAATTCAATTTAACTAAATTCAAAGTGATTTTTACTGCATCAAATTTCAAGAATAAAAATCTGTAGTGAAAATTTGTCCTGAATAATAAAAAATTCCATGTGAATATTGAAATTCTTATATCCATCAATTTATGTCAATGTTTGAGGGGCAAGACTGTGCATAAAGTAGCACAATAAATACAAATTTGTTTTCATTCGCAATCGCAGTTCTTCATATGGATTATGAAGTTTGTTGACTCTAATTTCTTTTCAACATTTTGAAACCCAATGTTTATTTCTATACTCTAATTTTTTCCTTGAAAGAAATGAAAATTTCCGATAGTAAAATAACGTTATTAACAATTTTCCAAAAAACAAAAAGAAATAAAAAACTTATTCATCTCGAGTACTTCTGTCTGAGAAATCAGAATGAAATAAATTTCCATATGTGACACACACATTAATTTTTATAACTAAATACACAAACACTCACTCACTTACTCACTCACACACACACACACACACACACACACACACACACACATATATATATATATATATATATATATATATATATATATATATATATATATATATATATATATATATATATATATATATATATATATATATATATATATATATATATATATATATATATATATATATATATATATATATATATATATATATTATATATATATATATATATATATATATATATATATATATATATATATATATATATATATATATATATATATATATATATATATATATATATATATATATATATATATATATATATATATATATATATATATATATATATATATATATATATATATATATATATATATATATATATATATATATATATATATATATATATATATATATATATATATATATATATATATATATATATATATATATATATATATATATATATATATATATATATATATATATATATATATATTATATATATATATATATATATATATATATATATATATATATATATATATATATATATATATATATATATATATATATATATATATATATATATATATATATATATATATATATATATATATATATATATATATATATATATATATATATATATATTTGTAAATTACTAGCCATTTTTAAAATATTCAAAATTTTCCTATTAAGATGTACTTTTAAATTTTGTATACGATGATTTTACACAGAAATTATTTTTCCTGACTGGAATTCATTATAAGATTAAAAAGTCATTTTACTGGAAAGACGTTTTAATAACAGTAAATAGTGTCCCTAAACATCGGAATTCCATGTACTTAAACACTGATGCGATTGTTCTGAAATATTTCAATACAATATTTTAAAATATTAAAAAGGAATAAGGTATTTTTCTAGTCAATAAAGATTCAAAACATTTTTAGAAATATTTTAACTCTTGAATTTCAATATTCAAAAATGTGCTACTTTTCAGTAGAACAATCAGTATATGATGGATTACATGAAGAAAGAACTTGGCACCACAAAGACTCGAATAAAACGCATTTGCGACTTGATAAATTTGCTACTTTAATGGATACTAACTATTGAACTATTTTATAAAATATGAGGAATGTGATATGGAAACGAAAAACATATCACCCAAACAAAAACCTCTATCTGAAAGAGTTCTCCTAAATTGAAGGTTTGTGTCTGATTACAAATTATCTTCGTTCTCTCTCCTCAAGATTTTACGTAACAATTTTCCACTTATATTTATGGAAAAAACTTGGTACTTACAGAGTTAATTTTCTTTTCTTCTTCACCCTTCAGTAAATAGTTTCTCTAATAAGTTGAAACCAATGATGAATTCTAAATATTTTCCAATTATTCAGCTCATCTGCTAACCATGAAAAGGAACTAAACTAAACTCCATTGCACGACAGCCCATGTGGGCCAAGGCCTACAGTGCCCATAACTGTTGTCATGACCGAGGGCCCTGGGGTGCGAAGCATATGTCCCAGTTAGGTGGTCAGCCTAACGTAAGACCCCCAGTGTTTAGTTCCCAAGCATGCTTGGTACTAAGTTAATCGACCCACTGAATGGATGAAAGTGGGTCAACCTTGCCCAGCCCGAGGATCGAACCTCGGACCTGTGTCATGGGAGCGTGAAACACAGCCACTAAGCCACCGGGCATCTTATGAAACAGGAAACAAATCTCAATTTCTTCTATCATTTGAAATGTTCATCAGACTCGATAAATAATGCTAAGCAAATGCTATTTTTGCTGTCAAAGTAATCTTATTTTGAAGTCCTTGCAAATTTACAGATCTAGTTTCATGTACAAAATAATGCAAACGACATCTCTCCTATAGTCAGCGAAAATATATCTTCATAAGGTACAAGGGCATGGTTGCATACTAGAAGATTTTTTCTCATTTGCTTAAAAGATGCTACCTTATACTTTACATCTTTTACATTACGGAAATTCAAATTTTGAATATATTGCATCAGTTTTAAAGGACTTAACCTGAAATAGTGTCATAAAATAATTAGAAACTAAGTACTTTGTATGTATGTATACATACATATATATATATATATATATATATATATATATATATATATATATATATATATATATATATATACATCAAATATAAATGAGTTTTATGATTCTCTCTTTAATGTAGTTTCTATATTTTCAATGTAGCCCAATGTAATATTGCTCAATTTTTCATAAATAAAGTTGATATTTAAAAAAAATTGCACTAATATATGAAAATATTACCAAAATAAACACTTATAAGCTAAAATTGCAATCAAACCCAAGAGCTTAAACCTGAAATCAATTAGTTTAGATTGCTTTTTAATCTCTGCAGATACCCAGCAATAGAAAGTAACTCTATTTTCATGAAAATTCGATTGGCCTCCAAAAAATGCTTCTCCGTCAAGCTCGACAAGAAAGAAGCTCTTTTTTTCTTTCCTTTCTTGATTAATGGTACATTCCCATTTCCCGAAATAAAAAAAACAAAACAGAAATTCCACCTTCTAACTTTCTGCATCGGAAATAAATTAATTCCGAGGGAATCATGGCTTATTTTTGATTTTGAGAACTCCGATAAAGACAGGAGCTTAGAAATAGATTAATGGTAGCCTATATACATAAATAATATAAAAACTTGACTTCAATCAGTCGCTTAACAATCAGGGATCACTTTCAGTTTAATGCTTATATAAATGATATAATGCAAGATCTTTTTTATGATGTTTATCTAATGTATTGGACCACCATACAGTGCATTAATTACTGATTTAGTTATTTTTGGTCAGAATGAATGACATTTCATTTTGTGTAGTTTTGTACGGTTTGAAGTCTTAGATAATATTGGACAGTTACAGTAAAAAAGTTAATAAAATCCAAAGGAAAACTGTTAGAAAAACCTTTCATCAGAATTAAATTCTTAAGAAATTCTAGGTTATTCATATTTTAAGTCATTTATTATTTAAGTATTTAGACTTTTTTCGAAATATCATGGACCATTTTAAACAATGAGTGAGCCAAAAATATGACATTAGTAACTTCAAAAATCTACTAAAAAATGAAGGAATAATGAACACAACGTGGTTTGCTTGAAAGGGTTGGGTTCTAGTAGAGCCCACACCCTTGGCGTCAATGATTATGTTTGGCAATTGTGGCTTGCGACTATCTTGGTAACCCCAATTTGATACACCAGATATAGTAAACCTAAATATTTCTGGAATTTCATTCTTGGCTTGGCATTTTTTTTCAGTTTGTAGCCAAGGGTGTGGGCTTTCCTAGGATTTTACCCCCGATTGTAAACTTTTTATTAACATTTTAACACATTAAGCTACTGAGTAATTAAAATTTGAAAGATAAAATATTTGTTTGTAATACGTTTCCGACTTCCTATTTCTTCTGACTGGAAATCCGCTAAGCACTTATCCTCATAATTTTGAACCTTGTAATTCTAGTCACCTTGTAAATGGGAGTCTTGATTAAGATACGAATTTTGCTGCCATCCTTTTCTACAATCTCGATAAATAATTTTTCGAAAATAAAATATTAAAATACCTGGGTTTGGTGAAAAATCGGATACCACATTTTGGCAATAAATTCTATGCATTGCTTCCGCCAACATTAAAATATTTCTTTTAATTTTATTTTATTTCTCTTGCGCATATTATATTTCTTTTACTGCAAACATACAGTTCTTTTTTTCTTATTATTTTTTAAGAAAAAAAATACACTTCGCCAACCATGGACAAAGTTCACATTTTATTTCATTTATTTTTTATCAGTTTATGCCACAAACAACAAATCTAAATCTCATTTAAATTGTTATTCGTTTCTATAACATAATCCTTGTAATTTTTATAGTTAAAATAATTGGTGAGCGGAAAAGTTGTTAAAAGCTTAAAATTATATAAAAAGAAGATATTACGGTAAAGAAGTACGGTTAAAGATTTTTTGCTTTTAAATAAACTCCACTATTTTATAATACCTTTCAAGCGGTAAAATCCTAGGAGAGCCCACACCCTTGGCGACAAACTGAAAAGAATCAAGGGTACCACTTGGATTCTTTGGTGATTTTTTTGACGCCAAGATAGGCACCAAGATGTGACTAACAAGATAGCTGCTACACAAAAGTTATACAAAGATAGTATTACCAAGTCTAACATAATTAAATTTTATCGTCAAAATGTATCGCCAAATCATAAAAAGTATACGATTCTACACCAAACCCAATAATTTTTATCAAAAAATATTTTTTTGTTTCAAAATTAAAACTAAATTATGGAAGAGAGTAATTTAAAAACAGGAAAAAAATTATTTTTAAAACATTTGTTTATATTATGCATAGTTTGAATCATACATTTTATTCACTTTGACTATTTCTTTTAATTCTCTGGTTACTGATTTCCTTCTTTTCTAATATGATTATAAAATTTAAGAAAAAAAACCGAGTGTTCTAATTCCTTAACAGACATCGGAAAATTTTAACTGTCATTACCGATTTAAACTAACAATAAAGTGAATGTTTTGTCTTGTCTTTTTCATTTTGCTTTTTCTTCTGTTCTGTTGTCAACGTGCTAATAGCTTGGAACAATGGAAAACGGCCTTTCATACCAATGTTTTGGCTTTAATACAACAAATTGTTTTATTAGCGAAATGAATTTCGACAATATTTTTAATTTTGATGCCAACGAGATGAAGCCATAGAAGTCGTTACTGGAAATAGGTGTCAAGTCCAAATCAATTCGATTATTGTAAAGGGCATTTGGCTTAAAAAGATTCGAAACGACTTCTGGATTCATGATTTCGGTTATTCGTAACAGTCAATGTTTTAAGCAAAAATTGTTCATCAAATCAAAAATCAAAAAAAAAATTCATAAAATAAGAATTTGAGAAGCTTTTACGGATTTCAAGAGAACGTGAAATGATACAAGTGAGGTTGGTGAGCACAGGAGAGTCAGGTAAAGTAATTTGAATTTTGGAAGAAAAACTGCTTAAGATTTGAAAATTTTAAGACTAATCACTTAACACAAAAGGTAGTTTTCATTATTTCGAAAACTTTTATAAACGGAAAAAAATTATAATTAAAAAATACTTCTTTATATTACAAATAAAAATCATGAATGGATTTTTTTTCTCGTCGCCGAAGACACTCAGCCATTCGTTAGTGAACTTCGCCTTGTTTGCTACCGCCCGAAGAATGCCATTTGAAGGTATTCAGCAAATTCATCTACAAGTCAGATTTACGACGCCGTCTCGTATACCACCTTGGGCATGGATGTTTGTAGTGGTTCGGAATCCACTTTAAACCGTATGTCCCGGTCTAATTAGCCCTCGTGTGCAAAAAATGACCGTTGAGCGACAAACAAACCAAACCAAAGCAAATTACGACGCCGTCTCTGTACGATGTAGTAATTAATTATGTGTGACGTAGAGGAAACATGTTCTGATGTCATGAATATTTCAAACCAATAAGCATAATATTAAAGTTATGACCTAAACTGAAATGAAAGAAACAACCAATTTATGGTTAAAAAAATTATAATTTGAAATTTGAAATATTGCTAATAATATGATTTTCTTTTTTTTCCTGACACCATTACTAAAAAAGTATTTCAAAATTAATTGTATTATTGGATAAACTCTTAACATTTTATACGCGGAAACAACATAAGAATAAAAAATATTGTTGAAGCTTGTAATAAAAAGACTCCTTAATTTTTTTTTCTTGAATTAACAGAAATTTCTGATGCAAGTATGGAAAATATAGCTTTAACTTCAAGTGATTGGTACATAATAAAATCATAAATAAATTTTAAATGTTGAAATAGGTAATCAACTCTTTTTAACTTTTATAGCAAAACTATTTCATACAATATTTTTGCTTTTTTATGCACAAAAATTTAAAATAAGGAGACTATATTTGCCTGAAATATAAGCAAAAATATGAAAATTTATTCTTGTCTGGAAAATCTCACCCAAGGATAAAAAAATATGAAAAATCTAAACATTTTTCTCAAAAATTAAATTAATTTTTTCAAGAATTTTATAGAAAATTCAATTTATTAAAAACAGCAATGTAAACAGCATTATAATTTCAAATAAAATAACAGAGCGTATGAAAGGAAATTATTAAAATATTGTTCTTCTTAGCTATGCATAA